>OY992893.1:35944883-36274883 GCA_963921405.1 Cepaea hortensis
AAAATATGGTATTAGCAGCAAATACCCATTAAGGCTCCATGGCATGTAAACAGGGACATTTACTTGACTTGTTTACCCTACCACTGAGCCACCTGTCTCACAATTGTCGATATATCGGGTTCGAGGTCTGTCGCTATTTGGGAGCTTTACACTGCGTATTGATTTCCGCAATGCCTCCATTTAGAGAGCAATTGCAAATTAGTGAACATAAGATTATCTAGAAAATCACAAAAAGTCAAAAATTATGGGGCTGACTGCGACGTCCTGTAAAGGATATGCAATTAATTTTAACCACTCCACGTCCTTGTTACTCTGAACCACATGGTGAGCCATTCACACGATAATTACACAGTGACCGTTAATTAATTACAATCAGCAACAGAAACAAACACTCACGTGAAACTGATTTCCTAATAACAGATCCCCGAAGATGGGCACACTAAATGAACAATCTATATTCAGATAAACACGGCTTGTTCATGAATTGACACAATTATATGTCTCGCGCGTATTGCTGTCTGATTGTACCATTTGTCCATTAATATAACACAAACAGTCAACAGGTGTCCAGCAGTTAAGATTGTTTTGACAGTGCCTGTTCGAGTGACGTTGATTTGAGTTGCCAAATAAGTTGCTCGCAGAGTTTAATAGTGTGGGTTGGACATTTGGTCGCACTATCAGTCTGCACTGGTTAACTGTTGCGGCTGCAGATGTTAAGTATTTACTTGCAGAAGTCGGTAGATTCGCTTGTGTCATGACGCCGGAATAAGCGATAATGTACTTCACGAACCATCTTTTTTGCGTATTATAGGCTCAAACGCTGATAATTGTTGACGCTGCTCCATTCAGCATTTTATTTTCTTTACCAAGTTGCCGATCTCAGTTTCCATTTGGACAATTTTAAATCCCCTTGTCTCTTATTACATTTTGTGAATTTTCTTGGCACAGTCGTCCATATTATTCTTGGCAATCTATGGAAGCAATCTATATCTATGGATATCTACGCTCAGAAAGCAATGGCAAACTACTGAGCGTAATCTTGCCAAGAAATCAACAGACAGCTGAAAGATGCTGCTGTTGACAGCGATGTCCTGTAAAGGATATGCGAATTAAAAAAAAAAAAAAAAGCTATGGAGGGACCCTTTGGCCTTATTTCATCTTGGCATTGAGGGTTCATGATTTACTTGCATAGAGTGACCAACATGTAACATCTTCAGTACTGGATTTCTAACTGTATAGCATGGAATGTTCTTTAGCCAGGGGAAAACTGCATACGCCTGAAATATTCTACCAGGCACCTATGTGTTGCTGTGTATATCTGTTATCTTTGTCCCTGGGTAGTTCTCTACTTGTTTAAGGTCTCCGTCGGTAGCTTAGGGGTTAGTGAACGCAGTTTCACAATTCCCCCCGGCATACCGGGTCGAGGTTCAATATCAGACGCAAGCGATTTGGAAATAAACAGTTTGGCTTTGGTTTCGATGGTATCATCGTTCAGACAGCTATGGCAAACTACTAAACGTAAAATTGCTTTGTAAATCACACTCAATAAATGTTGGGGTTCATTGCAACGTCGCGTAAAAAGACATGCAACTGACTTAAACAATCATACACACATATCGCCTGAAGATGTGGAAAAGGGTCCTGTAACGGGAAAGGGGGGGGGGGGACTGCTGCTGTCAACACACATATTGCCAGAAGTTACTTCCAGAAATAATGGAATGGAACACGAGCCATACTCCTGACTGATCTGGACATGTCTTAACTACAGACTCCCACGCTAAGTGGAAGATGATAGATTTGAGAGCGAACGAACGAACTTTATTTTCAAAGGGTGACAAATAAAGTTTGTTCGCTGGTTCGTTCGTTCCTTCGTAATTGAGTCAACGTTTTAGCCACTTCAATTGGGCGCGCAATATACAAGGAGCTGAGAAAAGATAAATGTGGGCGAATCCACTTCAACTTCTGGGGTACTTGTAATATACGTCCTCAGTACGTCCTTCAATCTCAGAAGGCTGAAAGCTAAAACAAACATTAACAGCGACACCGCCAGAGAGCTCCTATTTGCTGATGATTGCGCTCTATACGCCAACTCAGAGGCGGAAATGCAACATAATGTTTCAGCTTTCTCATATGCCTGTGCCAACTTTGGGCTCAATATCAACTTGGAGAAGACTGTAGTTATGTACCAGCCAGTTCCAGGGAATAATCACACTGTGTCGAATATCAAAGTGAATGATCATAGACTAACTGTTGTGGACAAATTCACCTATCTTGGCAGCACTGTGTCACAAGCTGCCACAATTAATGACGAAGTGATTGCAAGAATCTCCAAGGCCAGTGCGGCCTTTGGCAGACTGTACAAGAATGTATGGGACAGAACTGGAATAATCATGCAAACAAAGCTAAAAGTCAACAAAGCAGTTGTATTATCCACGCTATATATGCTTGTGAAACCTGGACTGTTTATCAGCGACACACTTGGAAATTAAACCACTTCCACACAATCTGCCTTAGGAATCTACTGAAGATTAAATGGCAAGAAAAGGTCTCAGAAGTCCTAGAAAGAGCGTCCATGCCCAGTATCCACCCACACTCTACTAATGAAGAATCAAATTCGCTGGGCTGGTCACTTAGCTCGTATGCCAGATCACAGGCTCCCTAAACGAATTTTCTACAGCGAACTGCGTTGTGGTAAATGCTCCCAAGGCGGCCAGAGGAAACGCTTTAAAGACAATTTGAAAATCTTACTGAATGCTTTTGGAATTCATCATGACACCTGGGAGGCTGCAGCCAGAGACGGAAATTCGTGGTGTGCATCATTACGCAAGGGTGCAGTCACGTGTGAGGCAACCAGGACTGCAAGAGCTGTGAAGAAAAGGCAGGACAGAAAAACCACTGCAGGAAATCCTCCTCCAGAAACTCAAGCATTCATTGTCCACATTGTCAAAGAACATTTCGAGCCAAAATAGGCCTTATCAGCCATCTTAGAACTCACGGCTCCGTACTTTCAACCCCAATGGATGAAATGGATTCTTGATGGACAAACAGCAAATAAACGTCCCCAGGTCAATGACGATAAGTCAACATTTTAGTCCAACTGTCCAGTGTAGGGGTTGAACCTGCTACCATGGCATCAGCACACCGAAAGTTTAAGAGCAAGCGATCTTATCCATTCGGCCATGCTTGATAGTAATACCGTGTCTTCGTCATGTGGAAGTTCACATATTTCTATTCCTCTGAATACAATTGGATCATATTATTACCTGTCAACATTTTCTCTAATATCTCTCTTATTTTCAGTACATAAGTTAAACAATCAAGGGGACACAAAGCAACCTTATTTAATTCGAGCTAATCCGTTGTACCATCGCATGTTCTCACAGCTGAATTTGTTCACCGGGGAGTGTTTTTATTATCTGCATTAAGTATAAATCCGTTGTACCATCGCATGTTCTCACAGCTGAATTTGTTCACCGTGGAGTGTTTTTATTATCTGCATTAAGTATAAATCCGTTGTACCATCGCATGTTCTCACAGCTGAATTTGTTCACCGGGGAGTGTTTTTATTATCTGAATTAAGTATAAATCCGTTGTACCATCGCATGTTCTCACAGCTGAATTTGTTCACCGGGGAGTGTTTTTATTATCTGAATTAAGTATAAATCCGTTGTACCATCGCATGTTCTCACAGCTGAATTTGTTCACCGGGGAGTGTTTTTATTATCTGAATTAAGTATAAATCCGTTGTACCATCGCATGTTCTCACAGCTGAATTTGTTCACCGGGGAGTGTTTTTATTATCTGCATTAAGTATAAATCCGTTGTACCATCGCATGTTCTCACAGCTGAATTTGTTCACCGGGGAGTGTTTTTATTATCTGAATTAAGTATAAATCCGTTGTACCATCGCATGTTCTCACAGCTGAATTTGTTCACCGGGGAGTGTTTTTATTATCTGCATTAAGTATAAATCCGTTGTACCATCGCATGTTCTCACAGCTGAATTTGTTCACCGGGGAGTGTTTTTATTATCTGCATTAAGTATAAATCCGTTGTACCATCGCATGTTCTCACAGCTGAATTTGTTCACCGGGGAGTGTTTTTATTATCTGCATTAAGTATAAATCCGTTGTACCATCGCATGTTCTCACATCTGAATTTGTTCACCGGGGAGTGTTTTTATTATCTGCATTAAGTATAAATCCGTTGTACCATCGCATGTTCTCACAGCTGAATTTGTTCACCGGGGAGTGTTTTTATTATCTGCATTAAGTATAAATCCGTTGTACCATCGCATGTTCTCACAGCTGAATTTGTTCACCGGGGAGTGTTTTTATTATCTGAATTAAGTATAAATCCGTTGTACCATCGCATGTTCTCACAGCTGAATTTGTTCACCGGGGAGTGTTTTTATTATCTGAATTAAGTATAAATCCGTTGTACCATCGCATGTTCTCACAGCTGAATTTGTTCACCGGGGAGTGTTTTTATTATTTGAATTAAGTATAAATCCGTTGTACCATCGCATGTTCTCACAGCTGAATTTGTTCACCGGGGAGTGTTTTTATTATCTGAATTAAGTATAAATCCGTTGTACCATCGCATGTTCTCACAGCTGAATTTGTTCACCGGGGAGTGTTTTTATTATCTGAATTAAGTATAAATCCGTTGTACCATCGCATGTTCTCACAGCTGAATTTGTTCACCGGGGAGTGTTTTTATTATCTGAATTAAGTATAAATCCGTTGTACCATCGCATGTTCTCACAGCTGAATTTCTCCACCGTGGAGTGTTTTTATTATCTGCATTAAGTATAACGGGAAGCCCAACTCTTTCCTTATGTTTCATAACTGATTATGTTCTTCACAGTAAAATGCCCTTTAATTAGTTTATACAGCAGATTTACATTGTACTCTCTGCTTTTGTCTATAATGTTATGACTAACTGGCGGACTTGCACCTTGTCGTCTTGATAAACGATAGTTTGTAAAATGGAGTTATACCTCGTGATAGCACAAAGCCTGCGCTGAATTTAGAGACCATATGTTGTCCATGAAGTATGACCCCTCTCATGGTCTGCCTAGTTTACTCCTGTGGAAAGGTAAAACCAATACATCTGGAACAAGTCAAGATGCAGAAGCTGCCGTATCAGCAAAGTAATGCTCTAACTGTCCGCCTGTCGGAGCTTCGATCCCAGACTAATTTCTGACTGCGGCCTACGGCCTGGTCTGCCCTACCACAACTTTAGTCTTTAGGTTGCATTTCCTCGCTCCAGGATAAGGCTTGTACCCTCCCAATTGCACTCCTTCGCCCGAAGCCGTTGAGCGCCGCCCAACAATCAGTGCTAATTGAAAGCAGGTAGTACCGTCTACTGTCACACAGTAGCTCAGTCATATATGACTAAAGCCTGACTAAAATAATGTTGACTTAATGAATGTTGAAAAACACGCTTGCAATCTCCATTTGTCATTTTAGTTCATAAAAATCTTCGCCAGAATGCATTTAACAATGAAGCTGAGATGAGAGATACAAAAACAACATTTCGCTTTCTACACCGTGTTAATGTGGACACAGCTACAGAAGTGCACTGAAGCCATACTCGACTGCCTCCTCTCCTACAAACACGGTGGTTGTACGTTATAGAAGTCAAAAGTCAAGCAAACTACATCCAGGGAGACACAGCGTCGCTGTTTATTTTCAAGCATTGCTGCCGTAAACTTTAAATAATAATTATTAACATAACAGTAAAATCTGCACCACTGTACTAATAAGTCGCATTAGGCAGAGAACAGAATGCTCTGTTTAGTTTAGTTTAGTTTAGTCGTTGGATCAACATCACGGCACACGGGTTTATCCCATAAGTGCTCCGTTTTCCTCCTAACTCAAACATGAGTCCGGAGAAACTCAGCTCAATGCATGAACTCCGTAGCATCGTCTAGGATCCTGAAATACTTGGGTAGATTTTAACTCGAAATTTTGCCCGGGCAGCGCCGTTAGGCTACTCTTTTTCGATTTCCAACTGCCAAGGGATTTTTTACGTGCGCAACAATACACACGGGCGTCCGATCTCACTACCCAGAGACCGGGGGGAAATTTTATTACTGGAAGTCCACGTGGATTTTAAAAATAAATCCCGGGCCTCACCGGGGCCTGAACCCAGGACCTCCAGCACTCGAGGCGGACACCATACCTCGAGACCACTCAGCCCGTACTAAGTCACATTAAGAACACTACTGGAAAGTTATGTATTAAGAAGTCACATTAAGAACAGAATGGAAAGTTCTGTATTAATACGTTATAGTCCATAAATAAACACATATAGCATTGTTTGGCGCTCACAAAAGGAGAAGAAGGAAGTAGAGATTAGAGGACGCACTAGACAACATAAAATTTGAAAGCTATAATTACCGACCGGGATTGAAGCCTGTCACCGTCGTCGTCGCATTCGCAACTGCGCGCGCTAACAAGACAAGTCACATAAACAAGTCAAGCAACATGATACGGGGAACATGGCACGTTGCAAGAACACCAAACGACACGTGGCATCCAAAATGTGCAGCGTGGCAGCCGACAAGAAGACGGAGAGAATCTACCTGCGAGCTGCAGCAAACAACAAGAACCTCAAGCAATCTCTAACGAAGCTACCACGAGGAAGGACGACGACAACCCACCACAAACAAGAGCCAAACCTAATGAGAAGCAGAGAGAGGAGAAAGACACCAGAGTCGGAAACACCGAATCACCGTCAATCAAGTGGGTTGTCAAGCGTATCCAAACGGAGCTGACAGATGAACAAATCCTGAAGCAGCTACAAGAAAAGAATCTCCACATCCGATTCTTGAAGGCGGAGCGGCTCCTCGCCTACTCCAAGATTCCTACAACCTTGGCGGTGGTGACGACAGAAGGCAGCGATATGCCGATCACAGTATCAATCAACAAGAAAATGCAACAGCCAGAGAGATTCATCCCAAGAGTCACTCAATGTTCAAGCTGCCAGAGGGCCGGCCACAGTAGAGCAACATGTCGCAGTAAGACAGATATCTGTCGATACTGCGCCGATCACCACACCTTCAAGAAGTGTCCGCTGGCCAAGATGGACACGGACTTCCGAGCACCCAACAACAAAAGAAAGTGCGCTAACTGCCTGGGCAAGCATGGAGCAAGATACCTGGGCTATCTGTACCTCCAATGACACAGAGACGTTTTAAAGATCGCCATTACCACAAAGACACCATACAAGGAAGCAATACGGAGGAGTGAGACAGTCACGGGTATATCACTAGCTGAAAGCGATTAACTGCAAAACCAGATAGACGAGCTGAAGAAGCAAGTCAAGGCACTGCTGACGCCGACTTCAACCAGCGACAACAACAAACTGCTGGCGGAATAAAGGAGATCCAGCGAAAAATGAAGCAAAAGGTGGAACATATGGCCGAGATGAAGAAGGAAAACGAAGAAATGCTACGAACCATTAAAGCAGAGAGAGAACTGCTAAAAGCTGAAATGGAATTAATCCAAAACAAACCAACAGAAGCCATGCGAGAGAACACAGAGAAGCCGCATGACGAAACCCAACTAATGACCGAGCCGAAACCGCAAGATAAAACCAGCAGCTCAACCACGACGCTCGAGACATCCAAGGGGAAAACAATACCCAGCCAGACATCTGAAGAAAACCGAGAAAAGTACCCTAACGACGGCATGGAGTGGCCCCTGGCACCTACCTTGGAGGAGTGCTAAGAATCGGCAAGGAGAGCGGAAATTAAAGATGAATTCATGCGCAAGGAATTCAGAAGGTGCTGGGAAGAAACAGAAAAGAAGAAACCCAAGAAATCCAGGGGAAACCGATAGAATACCCTACGATTGTGAGAACGACTTCGAGTACTATATAGATGATGGAGAGATCGTCCCGTGTATGTTCACAGAGGTAGAAATCGAAAGGCAGCTGAAACTCAAACTCGAAAGTGAAAAAAAAAGACGCAAGGAGGAAAAGGAAACCATGGAAAAGCTTCTACAGGCAATACACAAAAAAGGGAGGCAAAAAGATCAAATAAAAAGTCCCTATCAGGACTGCAACCAATCAAGCCAGACGAGCCAGGAGCCTTCACCAGCCAAATAAACCACCAGAGGAGACGGGCACAAAGGACAGCCGCCGACCAATCCCGCAGCTGACGTCACAGACACAAAAGCCTATACAACCAGTCGGAGCCAGGACTCACTCGTAAGATCGCACAAGACAAAAATAGGGTAAACAAAAACCACGGATCTCAACTCTAACCACGGCTGAAAGAAGCAGACTGAACGAGACCGAATTTTGAATTTTTGTATACGAATCATGTCAAGTCAAGAACCTGTCACCTCCAAATGACAGCGCCTCGCTGCAAGAACAAGTGTACTCCGACGCATGACCAACTAAAGAACAGTATGGAATGTTCTGTACTAAGTCACATTAAGAGTTGAGTTGAGTTGAGTTGAGTTAAGAACCGACATCACTGCACTCAGGACATTCCCATAAGTGCTCCGTCCCCTCGTTCAACAGCCAGCGAAGAGTCATCCTACTAATCGTTCCCACCGCTATCTGCTAAGACACATTAAGAACAGGATGGAATGTTCTGTGCTAAATCACATTACGAACAGGATGGAGTGTTCTGTACTAAGCCACATAAGTCGGGGGGGGGGGGGGGGGTACTGAGTGGTCTCGAGGTATGGTGTCCGCCTCGAGTGCTGGGGGTTCCGAGTTCAAGCCCCGGTGAGGGCTGGGATTTTTTCACGTGGACTTCTAGTAACAAAATTTCTCCTGATCTATGGGGTAGTGATACCCGTGTGAATTGTTGCGCACGTAAAACAAAATCCAACTTGGCAGTTGGAAATCGAAAAGGAGTAACTTAACGGTGCTGTCCGGGCAAAATTTCGAGTTAAAATTCTACCCAAAGTATTTCAGGATCTTCGCCAGTGCTACGGAGTTCGTGCATTGAGCTAAGATTCTCCGGACTCAGGCTTGAGTTAGGAGTAGAACGGAGCACTTATGGGTTACACCGTGTGCCGTGATGTTGATCCGTGGATTAAACTAAACTAAACTAAACTAAACTAAACTAAACTTAACTTAACTAAACTAAACTAAACTAAACTAAACTAAACTAAACTAAGTCACATAAGAAATTGATGGAAAGTTATGTATTAATAAGTCACATTAAGAACAGGATGAAGTGTTCTGGGCTAAATCACATTAAGAACAATATGTAATATTCTTTGCTAAATCACATTAAGGATAGGGTGGAATGTTACGTACTAAACAAATTATCATGGGAAGATGTTATAAGTAAATAGAAGAAAACATGCATATAGTACAGTATAACATTGCCACTAACTGGGGTATGTAGAGGATAATCAACTCCTCACGGGAGCAGTGAGTAGAACTATGTTGGAATAGCATCTGTATCGGAGGACAGAGCACCTTGGGAATTCTCAATGTGCAGTGAAGTCGTTCGACATAACATAACATAACATAACATAACATAACAACATAACATAACATAACAACATAACATAACATAACATAACATACAGAGGTACACGCGAAACATATTTAGTCATCATCATCACCATCGTTATTATCTTCCTCCGCTTCAAGCATCGTGGCAAGAAATAGTTGACGTTCCACCGCCCGATGGCTGGCACTGGATATGGTCAAGCCGAGTGATTATACAATGTCTTTGATGTGGTCAATCCATGTTCTTTTCGGCGCCTCTTGCTCTCGGATCAGATTATCTTTGGTGTACATAATTAGCACAGTTAACAAATGCGTCTTTTACAGGCCTTAATACGATTTGAGCATATGGTGCTAAATCCATATTTGTATACACCAGTTGGCACACGGTGGGTCACGTCATCTGTATCAGACCAGCCGCATTTATTTCCCAAGAAATGTCATGGTGCCCGTTTCTGGCATGTCGACTTAAACATCGAGGTCAGTCTTAAAAGAACTTCCCCGATGTACATTCAGACCTATGACTACTGAATTGACGGGTGAGGGGTTCTCATAACATAATTAACATGAGGGCAATTATAGATTTTTTTAAAAGTTAGTTGCATATCCTTTACAGAACTTCGCAGTCAACCCCGACATTTGTTGGCTGTTTGTGATTTCTTGGCAAGTTTACGTTCAGTAGTTTGCCATTGTTTTCTGAACGACCGGCACTCATATCATTGTATGAAAACCAACGCAAGGTGGTTTGCTCCCAAATGGTCCGCAGCAGTGTATCAAACGCGGTGTGTTGGGATTACGAATTGCCACAGAGCCGACTGGTCGGGGATACCTGACAATTAATAAATAACATAACCTTTTTAAAGCAGCGTGGCTTTACAGGTTAGTTGTAAGAATACCAAGGGAAACTAGTCCTCCAAATGTAATGAAAGAGAGGGTCAAGACAAAAACCGTATCACAGACATCAAAGGAGAAAGTCGAGGTTCTTACACAGCATGAGGCAGCAATGTGTAAGATCAATAAAAACTCAGAGAGAGAGAGTGAGAGAGAGAGAGAGAGAGAGCGCGAGAGAGAGAGAGAGAGAGAGAGAGAGAGAGAGAGAGAGAGAGAGAGAGAGAGAGAGAGAGAAAAGATAGGGTGGGGGAAGCAAGTTCAACAAACAAATATCCTCGGTAAGGTGTGGAGTTGTTTTCTGTCGGGGGCACAAAAGAAAACTCTAACCTGCACAGTTCATGGCGACTGTACTACCCAGGCAGCCTTAATTTCTTTGGCTCAAGGACTCTTCCACCCCCCCCCCCCCCCCCTCCATACACCGCAAGGTACTATGTTGGCAGTAAATGACTGTTGGCGGTTAATTACCTTCCTTCTTTTAGTCTTGAAAACCAATATTGTATTTTAGACTGTCGCTGTGTGTGTGTGTGCGCGCGCGCAAGCGCGCATGCGTGTATGGCGAAGGAGAGTGCAGAGAGAAGAGAGAGAGAGAGAGAGAGAGAGAGAGAGAGAGAGAGAGAGAGAGAGAGAGAGAGAGAGAGATTCTCATGAGAATTTCATCAGGCATTCCATTGCATGGTCAACAGCTTGGGCTCTCATTGCTGAAACGCCAGACGTGCTGGACAGCCATGTCGGTGTTGGAAGTAAGTGTCAACTCGCAAGGTCAGGCTGGAACTCGTCCAGTCGAACAAACATAAACAACCATAGGGCACTACGGATCACCACAGTCTCCTCTATTAATTACCAGTCATTGTTTACTTGAACTAAATGAGACCCAACATTGTCCCAAAGGACAGTCGGGAAATCTCCATCCGACAGGCAGGTGTTCGGCATTCCTGCACGTCTGTAGATTGATTCATCTATCTATCTATCTATCTATCTATCTATCTATCTATCTATCTATCTATCTATCTATCTATCTATCTGTGTCTGTCTGTCTGTCTGTCTGTCTGTCTGTCTGTCTGTCTGTCCGTCTGTCTGCATATCTATCTACCTATTTATCTATCTATAAACATACATACATACCGATCTATCTTTCTATACGTCTGTAGATTGACTCTATCTATCTACCTACCTACCTACCTACCTACCTACCTACCTACCAACCTACCTACCTACCTACCTACCTACCTATGTCTGTCTGTCTGTCTGTCTGTCTGTCTGTCTGTCTGTCTATATATTTCTCAGAGAGCCGCAGAAGCGCAGTGGCTAGGACACTTGCCCTCTGCCAGGTGGTCATATTCTCGAATCCCCATCAAGGCAGACTTATCAAAATGGGTACCAGGAAATAACTTGGAAAGTAAAGATGAGCGCAGTAATACTCACCAATCACACATCCAGTGCCAATTGGTCTATAAAAATATATCGCCAAACTGGGGACTAACATATGACCGTCCATCATGTGCATGCCGGTAAAGCATGGGCGGTCATGACTCGCCATTTCACTCGA
Organism: Cepaea hortensis; assembly: GCA_963921405.1. Taxonomy (NCBI): domain Eukaryota; kingdom Metazoa; phylum Mollusca; class Gastropoda; order Stylommatophora; family Helicidae; genus Cepaea; species Cepaea hortensis. The sequence goes on from OY992893.1 coordinate 35,956,807, forward strand.
TCACCAGAATCGTGGATCAGCTCAGTGTTCCTGTCTCGACCATGCCACGTGGTCAATCGATCCGGGTATTTACTTCTCTATCTTCCCCTTGTTCTCTTCCCCTCGATCTTGCCAGTTGTCACTAAGTTCTCTAATTTATTTCTTCTCATAACATGTCCAAAAATGTTGACTGTCTACGTTCAATTTCTCCAATCAATTTACGATTTTCATTTGTTTCTTGTAGAACTTGGTCATTGGTTTTCCTGTCTGTCCATGGTATTCTTTGCATTCTCCTCAGAAACCACATTTCCACAGCCATCAGATATTTTCAGCTTGACTGCTCGTTGTCCAAGCTTCGCATCCATACAAAAGTACAGGTTCTATGTAGCACCTCAATACTCTTTTTTTTCCGTTTCAATTGACATTTTTTAAATTGGTCAGTGTGTTTTTCATCTTCCTAAGGGCTACTTTCGCCATGGCGATTCTTGTTCTAATCCCCTCATGGCATCTCCCATCAGATGTTATTAGTGTTCCGACATAATTGTACCTATTCAACTTGTTGAAGAATATTCCCATTTACTTGTATATTACATTGTGGTATTTCGTTCTTCATAGTGACGACCATAATCTGTCTTGTTACAATTTAATTCTAACCCTAGTTGTTTACTGTATGCAACAACCGCATCTACTAATTGTTGCAGATTCTGCTCGTTGTCTGCAATCAATACTGTATCATCTGCATATCTAATGTTATTGATGTTTCGTCCTCCCATGATGATTCCATTTATATCCTCTACATTTCTGAAAATGTTTTCACTGTATAGGGTGCAACATGTCGTGGTCATTCATCCAAGTTTTCAGTGAATAGGGGATTTGCTAAATCTATACAACATAGAACGGTTTCCCTACTGATGGTATGACATCAGGTTTATTTAAGGATCGAACATTCTGGAACAAAGTTGCACTGAGTTAGCAAGATTTGGAAAGGCGCATGCAGTCATTTCATTGGCTGATTTGCAAAGCTTGACAACAGGTTCCATTATGACCCGGCTAAAACATAGCATACCATTAGCCATGTAGATTTCATCTGGGCTGGTCGCTTTCTAGATGTGGTGAAATTCATCGCCCAATTTCGTTCACACATTTTGTGCCACAGGTATGACTATAAAATCATTTTAAATGTTGTGGCCGTGCCGAGTGATGAGAAAGAGACGATCATCAGTGTATTTGTATAATAAATGTGAAAGTGTGAGATCAGAGCTTCATTGAAGAAGTTAACTGGAATGTTTGCTTTCTGACAACCTGACATGTCTAACACACTGAATATTTTACCATGTCTATCGTTTCGTCTGCTATGAGTATTTTGCGTATGCTTGGTGAATGTTATCTCACTCTAAATGCATATCTGCAATTTCTATGCGCGAAAGAACTTCTCTGTGGACGCTCGCCATTGCATATTCTTAATCAAACTTGAGAGTCTGTGTTTTACAACTCTTGTGTTCAGAATGTGTGATTTAACATGTAATCTTTTCCATTAAAATGCTGAGAATATTTAAGGGAGTGATATGTTGGTTTTATGAGTTATCAACTCATATGAGAGGAGCGAAAGGCGCATCATATATTCATATGTTTGCAAGACGTGCATTTCACGCCAGCATTACACAATTGCTGTGATGACTGGGCGAATATTTTATGTTCATGAGAATTGCTAAAAGCATTCTTAAAGATTTGTCATAATGCAATTTATCTTTGAAGTTTATGCACTTGTTAGCTTGCAACAGTTGTGGGTTTACGAACGGCGTTCACAACACCCCACTCTTAAGAGTCAGGGGGGAAAAGACAATATACATTCGAACCTTTGTCTATGTTTGGTGGCCATAAATCTGATGGCTCATGCAATATTTCATGGGAGAATTCTATGTTTTTCATATGTGTTTTATTAGATATTGCCCTACCTGCTGTGGGAGGGGTACTAATGTTGCCCAGTGGGGAAGAGCAAATGACTTGATGGTGAAGAAGGGTGGTACTTGTGAAACGAGTCTAGCCTGAGAGAAGGGACTGGTGACTGTTCTGGTCATTGGCTATTTGCCATTTGTCAGTTGACATTTGCATATTACATATTGCAGTTGTAGATGGGAGATGATGAGATCTTACCATAATGTCTGTCTCACGATGTCTATCTCATGATGTCTATGTATCAGGATGTATGTCTCATGATGTATGTCTCATAGTGTCTAGGTCTCATGTTGTCTGGTTCTTATGACGTCTTTGTCATATCTGGACGAGTTGAATTATCATGATGATTGGTTGGTTATGATTTCCATAACTCAGCAGGAAATCTCAGTGTCAACCACGAATGGGGGTGATCAGTGAGAAGATATTACCCACACTCCATCAGAGTTGGATTAAACTCCATCACAATAGAGGGGGGAAGTGATGCATTGGTAACACTATCCCTTCTCCTCCCCTTTTCCTTTAGTTTCTTTTTGGTTCATTGATACTTTGATTATGACATTTGATTTTCTTACAAATTTATAGCAGTGGGATTTTGCATTTTTGTATCAGCAGAGAAAGGGATGGTGTAGTGACCTTAAAGTTGGGACAACCAACTATTGATCCCAGTCTCAAATCTTCAACTCCTTATGTGTGGAGAGTCCAGTCATTACTACAGAACCTACAGGTTGGATGTACCAGCCTGAACCTTCCTCGTACGTTATGGCTTTACTAATGGCAGCTGAGAGGGTCTGTACTCTGAACATAAACTCAGGGATGGTCGTCTTTGTTTGCAATGCTCTGAGATCTACCTTCAAGATACTACGAAGAGTAATACCCTATATATTAAAGGACCTCCTGGCCTCAGTTTGTCCCAGGCAGGCACATGGAAGGTTAAGGACTGGTGTCTATGGAAACTTCCATGTTATTCCTAGAAACCGGAATATCGGCATTTCTTAGGAATTTTCTAACCCACCTCGTTAGTAGCGGTGACTGAATATAGAAGAAGAAGATTTTGGGATATTCTTTGATTCATGTGGATTATTATCTGAAGTCCATGATTTAGTGCAGTGGTTCTCAACTTTTTTTTTTGGCCCATTCCCCCCTTCACCATATTTTCAGAACGCCATTCCCCCCCCCCTTCCTATCAAAAATTTGGCCCGTTCCCCCTTCACCGTATTTTCAGAACGTCATTCCCCCCCCCCCCTTTCATATTTCCTATCTAAAAATCCCCTCACCCCTACACAGTATACGTAAAAGTGGAAGGCAAATGTAATAGCATATACTAAAACAAGTCTAGACATCCACATAAAACATGATTTGTGGGTCTACTTACGTTATAAAATGAATTCTAGAAGGACGAGACATACATAACTGTAAAGTATGAAGGGAAAAACTATGTCAAGTAATCGGTTCTTGTATTAACACGATCTTGAAATGGTCTTCATTTCCCCCCCCCCCCCCTGGAAACCATGAAATTCCCCCCTGGGGGGAATTCCCCACCGGTTGAGAACCACTGATTTAGTATTTTAGCTTTAACTTCCATCTTGAAAATTAGTCGGGTTGAATTTGCGTTGTGGAATGTTATAAGAAAGTTTTGACTTAATTCAATGAACCACTGGTCAGTCTTCGAGACGTCGTTATCAGTTATCAGTTGGGGTATCTTCATTGCACTCCGGACAGGTCCATAGGTGCTCAGATTCCCCCCCCCCCCAGCATATGCATCAGCGTTCGGTGGCTAATAGGGCCAGTTCTGTGTTGGTTGACGAGGCACCTCGCTTTCCCGATGTACCTCTCGTGTCTGGCCGTGCCTATTCTTACTTTCTTACTCCCAAGTCTTTCATCCTGGACAGCGATGTGGATTCACTGACGTCAAAATCCTCTGTTCTCGACATATCTTTAAGGACGTTAATAACATCGGCACGATCCATGGGCTGGCCATGAGACGTCGTTGTTAAAATGTACCGAGAATTTGCCTTCCTGCTATCATGAAGAGTGGATGCTCAACTTTATTGAATGACCCCCAGGCTTCAGCTTCAACACGCAGTCTCGTCGCCGCTAAGGAATCATTATAGTTGTATCCCTTCAAACACTGTGTCACAGGAGAGAGTTGACTTGAGGTGGGTGTATCATGAGGAAATCTGCCACCTGGAAACTTTACTTAACACCGTTTATTGGTGGCTGTGAGATCATATTGAACCAGGGCAGTGAGTAAGAACTCGTGTTTTGCCCAGAAGAAAACTTTGTCTCTAGTGCCAGCTGAAGGAGATGTGTATCATGAACTACTATATTAGTACAATGGACACTGGGTTGTTAGAATACAAGTGTGATTGAACTTAAATTTCTCAGTTTTAAGGGATTACTCTTCCATAAGTTATATAGGAGCACATGGTTTATTTTAGGATTGTTTTTGAGAGAGGAGCTTTAATTGTGTTGTCAATGAGGTTGATGAGGGGAGAGTTATTATTGAAATGGATTGGGGGGGGGGGGGGCTGTTGATTGGTTTGGGTGAAGCATCTGAGTTTTTTTTCACTGATTGTGTTATCTATGCATATGCAATGTTTGAAGTGTATGTGATGTCAACAGGTGGAAATTAGATCTGTACTAGACCCCTCCAGTTTTCTCAATACAAGGGTGATGTTTAACATTGTTGTTGAGTATAGTTCATGGTGTATGGTTTGTTCAACTATCGTTGAGTAAAGTTCATTGTGAATGTTTTGTTCAACTGTGGTTGAGTACATTTCATTGTGGATGTTGTTGAGTCCAATTGGCATATGTCATTGTTGATACATGTAATGTGAGATCTCGATGAGGCTGGCAGACAACACGCAGTCAACGTCTGTTATGGAGGGAACATATTCCTCTGTTGCTGTGGTGAATTGCCAGGATCTTGATAAGCCTTATAGAGGAACCATTTTTTTAATTTCTGTGTAGTAACCTAAAGTCCTCGCGGTGGGAGTTTGGAGCCATTCCAAGTTCCTTCAGAAGGTGGGTTACCCATCCTATCCGGGATACCCTAGACCAGTGGCTCTCAACCTTTTTTTGGCCCGTGCCCCCCTTCACCATATTTTCAGAACGTCATCCCCCCCCCCTTCTTCCTATCAAAAATTTGGCCCGTGCCCCCCCCCCTTTTCACCGTATTTTCAGAACATCATTCCCCCTCTTTCATATTTCCTATCTAAAAATCCCCCTACCCCTATACAGTATACGTAAAAATGTAAGGTAAATGTAATAGAACATACTAAAACAAGTCTATACATCCACATAAAACATGATTTGTGGGTCTACTGACTTTATAAAATGAATTTTAGAAGGATGAGACGTACTTAACTGTAAAGTATGAAGGGAAAAACAATATCAAGTAATCGGTTCTTGTATTAACGTGATCTTGAAATGGTCTTCATTCTCCCCCCCCCCCTGGAAACCCTAAAATTCCCCCCTGGGGGGGGGGGGATTCCCCACCGGTTGAGACCCACTGCCCTAGACAAACTCGTCACATCAAACCCTTATTATATCTTATACAGTTGTACCTCGGGTTACGAACTGAATTCGTTCCAGAACTCGGTTCGTAACCCGAACCGTTCGTAACCGGAAACACTGAAATCAATGAAATAAATACGATCAGTTTCAAGATGAAAGAATCGTTCTTTTTTTATTAACACCCGGTCGCTTACCTGACAAATCGCAAAGAATACGTGTACTTCACGTATTACATAAAGAGAAAGAAAACAACCAAATGAATTAAATTAAAATTTAAAAAAAAAAAGGTTTAGTCTATCTTTATTACCAACAAAACGATCGAGGGAAATTTGTCACTTTCTTTGTTAGTTTCAGGAGTATCTTGTCGCTGTTTCTTCGCAGCCGACTGGGAATCTTTCTGCACCAAGAAACTATCAAGGGAAATTTGTCGCTTCCTTTGCTGGAGAATCTTTCTGAAGTGGGCCATCGTGTTATAATTCATCAGGTTTACTGCCCTGTTAGCAACAAGTTTGTTTGGATGATGGTTCACAATGAAGTCTTCGACGTCTGCCCACTTGCTGCAAATGTTTTAAATCCTGACAGTTGAAACGGTCACTGGCTCCTCATCCTCGGACGACTCCTTTAATGTCTTTAGCTGTTAATTCTGAAGACCCACAAGCTCATCTGTAGTATTGTTTGTACTGTACGCGACCGTGTGCCTCCAACGTTACACCTTGCTCTCTCTCTCTCTCTCTCTCTCTCTCTCTCTCTCTCTCTCTCTCTCTCTCTCTCTCTCTCTCTCTCTCTTTCTTTCTCTCTCTCTCTCTCTCCCTCTCGCCTTCGTTCGTAACCCGAGGCACTGTTCGTTACCCGAGTCATAAAATTTTCGAAGTTGTTGTTCGTAACCTGAATTGTTCGTGACCTGAGGCGTTCGTAACCCGGGGTAACGCTGTATTTAAAAAAAAAACACACATAGGGAAAAAAAAATATCCGGAGACATTACACATCCCTGTCTCACGCCTCTCTTAATAGACTGATATTGTCCCACTTCATTATCAATCCTTATGGCAGCTTGTTGTTTCCAATATATGTTTTTTTTATGTCTAATATCTTTTCCATCAATTTGTAGATCTGCAAGAATATCCACCATGTTGACATGTCTAACTTTATCGAAAGCCTTTGTGTGGTAAATAAAATAAAGATGTATATCTTTGTATACTTCTATAGAACGTTCAATTACTGATCGCAGCATATACACAACATTTACTGTGCCCTTTCCTTCTACAAACCCACATTGTTCTTCCTCTATTTCAGGTTGTATTTTCTTCCTCACTCTTTGCATGATAATTCGTAGCAAAATCTTCGAGATGTGACTCATCGATGTTGTTCGATGTTGATCGCATTCAAAGGCTCCTGATTTCTTTGAGATTACAATAAATACAGAATTACATAATTCAGAAGGTATATCTCCGGTATCATATATTGTGTTCAGCAGTCTGGTGACTTGATCTATTCCATATTCTTCTAAAGCATCAATCATGTATGTTGTGATGTTATCTGAACCACGGGACTTGCCAGTTTTCATATGTTTAAGAACATTCCGAATCCCCATCTTCAAAATTGGCGTGATGTGCCTGATCTGTTATTAGTAAGTTCCTGGATTCTTTTACGCGTTGATTTGGTATTTTGACTGTTGTGTTGTTTTTCAATTCCTATGCAATTTTTCTCAAGCCATGGTTCTTTTGCCTCCTTACATATTATTCTGACTTGTTTTTTTTTTCTTCTTCATATTTGGCAGGATTATTTGTGTTGAGCCTTCTTGTTTTCATTAGTTGTAAAATTTCTTCAGTCATCCATTTCTTACGACCCACCTTCTTCAATTTTGGAATAGTTGTTTCTGCAGCCAAACTGATTGAATTCTTCAACATTTCTCATTGATCATCCACAAACTTGAAATAGGATCTTTATATCAGAAAATATATCAGATCTGTTCTGTACTTCCATATTGAATTTGTCTTGTATTTCTTTGTCATTTCTTAATGCACACAGATAATATTCAGTGATTCCTGTTATATTCTTGACTTTCTGTAACTTTACCCTCAGTGCACCTGTAAGTAATCTGTGATCACTATAACATTCAGCACTGGGAACTGTTTTTGCAATTGTTAACGCATTTCGAAACTTTCTGCCTATCAGAATGTAATCAATCTGGTTTCTAATCCTGCTGTCAGGACTTTTGCGTGTCCATAATCTTCTTGGGTGTTGTTTAAACCAGGTGTTTCCTACAATCATTTTCTGCTCTTGTGCCCATTCTAAAAGTCTGTATCCTCTTTCGTTTCTCTCTCCCAAACCATGGTGTCCTACTGTGTATCCATCACCTTGATTTCCTCATTTTGCACTAAAGTCCCCTATTGTGGTATTTATTTCTGAATGTTTACATTTCTTTAAAGCAGATTCTATGTCATTATAAAATTCCTTTATGCTATCTTCACTGGGTTCTCCTGTTGGGACATATATTTGAATGATGTTAAAAGGTCTGCCGATTAATTTAACTAGTAGACCTCTAACATATGACACATTGTGGTTTTAAGAAACTTAACTTTTTAACAGCATGGCCGAATGGATAAAAGCGGTCGTTCTTAAACATCCGGTGTACTGGTGCCGAGGTAGAGGGTTCAACCCCTACCCCGATCACTTGGACTCAAATATTGACTTCTCGTCCTTGACATGGGGACGTAAATTACACGCACCTTAGAAGTCGGAGTTTGTTTGCCTGATGACGAAGGACACTAGTAATAGGGAAAGCTAATCCACACTCACAAATCAGTCCAGTGCTTTAGAAGTATCATCAAGTGTAGAGACTAAGGTTGAGTTCAAAGCGAGCGAATAATGTTGTAAAAATGGGGAAACACAAGGTCCCATGTACAAGCTTTAAGGAGTAGTGGGAATATGGTAAGTAAAGACCCATTCTGCACACCTTGGGGATGTGTTCTTAGACCCATATCTGGATAGACCAATCGGCTGACGTGGGTGATATGGTCAGAACTATTATTTCCCAAGACATCTCCTGCCGGTCTCCGTGGCCTAAATGCTTGCGAACGCGATTCGTGAGCCGCTTTCCACGCGTTCGAAACGTGGCGGCGACTGATTTGGCAGCAGATCGTATCGCGCTGGGGTTTTCACGTGTTGGTATTTTTTTTTTTTTTTTTTTTTTAAGCATATCCTTTTACAGGACTTAGCTGTCAACACCAGCATCTTTCAGCTGTATGTTGATCTCTTGGCAAGATTACGCCCAGTAGTTTGCCATTGCTTTCTGAGCGGCCGGCTCACATACCCCGTAAGTTACCGATGCGATTCGAACCACTGCTGATTTGAACCGTCATCACGTTACCTGACGAGAGTATACGAGATTACGGAGAAAAGTCATAACCTCTAAGCCACGAAGCCGGCTACGTGTTGGTATGGGAGTTCAGAAAACAATGGCAAACTACTTAACGTAAAACTTGCCAAGACAACAGCAATAAAATGCTGGTGTTGACAGCGATGTCCTGTAAATGGGATATCTAAAAAAAAAAAAACATCTGATACTCGTGTTATGATAGGTCATCCTGTGAGACCGGGTCAATTTTAAACATCCGCCTCGTTGCCAGTTCGAAACCATGACAACCGGGCCGGTGGGCAAGCGTCTAGCCACTACGCTGCCGCAGTTCCTCTTTAACTATTTAGAGTTCAAACAGATAGATCATTACGGCCTGGAGAGAATGGTGCCGCAGTTCCTCTTTAACTATTTAGAGTTCAAACAGATAGATCATTACGGCCTGGAGAGAATGGTGCCGCAGTTCCTCTTTAACTATTTAGAGTTCAAACAGATAGATCATTACGGCCTGGAGAGAATGGTGCCGCAGTTCCTCTTTAACTATTTAGAGTTCAAACAGATAGATCATTACGGCCTGGAGAGAATGGTGCCGCAGTTCCTCTTTAACTATTTAGAGTTCAAACAGATAGATCATTACGGCCTGGAGAGAATGGTGCCGCAGTTCCTCTTTAACTATTTAGAGTTCAAACAGATAGATCATTACGGCCTGGAGAGAATGGTGCCGCAGTTCCTCTTTAACTATTTAGAGTTCAAACAGATAGATCATTACGGCCTGGAGAGAATGGTGCCGCAGTTCCTCTTTAACTATTTAGAGTTCAAACAGATAGATCATTACGGCCTGGAGAAAATGGTGCCGCAGTTCCTCTTTAACTATTTAGAGTTCAAACAGATAGATCATTACGGCCTGGAGAGAATGGTGCCGCAGTTCCTCTTTAACTATTTAGAGTTCAAACAGATAGATCATTACGGCCTGGAGAGAATGGTGCCGCAGTTCCTCTTTAACTATTTAGAGTTCAAACAGATAGATCATTACGGCCTGGAGAGAATGGTGCCGCAGTTCCTCTTTAACTATTTAGAGTTCAAACAGATAGATCATTACGGCCTGGAGAGAATGGTGCCGCAGTTCCTCTTTAACTATTTAGAGTTCAAACAGATAGATCATTACGGCCTGGAGAGAATGGTGCCGCAGTTCCTCTTTAACTATTTAGAGTTCAATCAGATAGATCATTACGGCCTGGAGAGAATGGTGCCGCAGTTCCTCTTTAACTATTTAGAGTTCAAACAGATAGATCATTACGGCCTGGAGAGAATGGTGCCGCAGTTCCTCTTTAACTATTTAGAGTTCAAACAGATAGATCATTACGGCCTGGAGAGAATGGTGCCGCAGTTCCTCTTTAACTATTTAGAGTTCAAACAGATAGATCATTACGGCCTGGAGAGAATGGTGCCGCAGTTCCTCTTTAACTATTTAGAGTTCAAACAGATAGGTCATTACGGCCTGGAGAGAATGGTGCCGCAGTTCCTCTTTAACTATTTAGAGTTCAAACAGATAGATCATTACGGCCTGGAGAGAATGGTGCCGCAGTTCCTCTTTAACTATTTAGAGTTCAAACAGATAGATCATTACGGCCTGGAGAGAATGGTGCCGCAGTTCCTCTTTAACTATTTAGAGTTCAAACAGATAGATCATTACGGCCTGGAGAGAATGGTGCCGCAGTTCCTCTTTAACTATTTAGAGTTCAAACAGATAGATCATTACGGCCTGGAGAGAATGGTGCCGCAGTTCCTCTTTAACTATTTAGAGTTCAAACAGATAGATCATTACGGCCTGGAGAGAATGGTGCCGCAGTTCCTCTTTAACTATTTAGAGTTCAAACAGATAGATCATTACGGCCTGGAGAGAAGGGTGCCGCAGTTCCTCTTTAAATATTTAGAGTTCAAACAGATAGATCATTACGGTCTGGAGAGAAGGGTGCCGCAGTTCCTCTTTAACTATTTAGAGTTCAAACAGATAGATCATTACGGTCTGGAGAGAATGGTGCCGCAGTTCCTCTTTAACTATTTAGAGTTCAAACAGATAGATCATTACGGCCTGGAGAGAATGGTGCCGCAGTTCCTCTTTAACTATTTAGAGTTCAAACAGATAGATCATTACGGTCTGGAGAGAAGGGTGCCGCAGTTCCTCTTTAACTATTTAGAGTTCAAACAGATAGATCATTACGGCCTGGAGAGAATGGTGCCGCAGTTCCTCTTTAACTATTTAGAGTTCAAACAGATAGATCATTACGGTCTGGAGAGAAGGGTGCTGCCACACAGCGGCCACGCGCCACCAAATAGAAAGGGATATTCCCAGACAAGTCACAAAACTAGATGACCATATGAGAAACTAAGGCCGATGTGGACGACGTCAGAACACGGCAACGGGAGATGCTTCGGGAGAGGACATCAGGACAGCGGTGTTTTCTATGGGCTCCGTGTTGGAGAGGATAGGATCTGATTTGTCGCAATCTTCTTAGTGAGCGAGGAAATCGTCTGTTGTCTCACATTCATACAGTGATGGGACCGGGACAGGAATAAACCTTAGACGAGTTAAACGCGGCTGGTAAATCCTTGGGAAAAGAGCGACCTTCCGGAAGCAATGGCAGAATTCGGGAACTGAGTCTGTATAACTGTATAACCACCCGTCCCCGTCTTCAGGGGCAGGTTATCATATGGAGTAGCGTTCTTTGTTGTTCTGCGAGAGCATGTAATAAATGCCTGAAATTGCCGTCGGCTGGTTTGCGTCTGTTTCATCAAGGTGAGCGCTGTTTAGTATTTTGTTGTTGAGTACGAGCAACTTTATGTCTTGGAGTTGAGATGCGTCGGCATGTGTCAAGACAATGTGGGGTCTCTGATCCAGAAAGCATTGTGTGGATGTAAACAACGAAGGTTCCCGCCATATCGTTAAGTAAACAAAGAATGCACACCAGGATCAATTCCTGAAACACGATGCAGCACCAAGATCGCTTGTTACGCGCCAACATGGCAGTTGCCGGAAGATCATAAATTATATCAACATACTTATTGTTTGACGATAAGAAATTTGCAGGTAAACTGACTAAGTAATTGTAATTAAACTAGTCCTTCATGAGTGCACACCTTAGCTCAAAATAACGCACCACACAACACGGAACGAAAATCGCAGGAAGATCCGGTTTTCAAAATGTCGACAAAAACAGTGGAACGTTTCAGAAATCAGTGAACGTAATTTATGATGTACTATTCTGAGAATACCTGTATAAGGTAAGAAGAACATTAGATTATACATTAATGTATCTGGTTATTGGACACACAAAAGATTACAACAACATTTGCGCGTCACAGAAAGAACTGCACACATTATACACGCACCATTAGAAACATACTGAAGAACACGACACGACATTAACGAAGAAACGATGTTGGAAACACTACGGCCTACAAACGCTTGAATATTATACGCACACTATGTTGTCTGCGGAAATGATATACACAGTTGACAAGACACACTGGACACTTGAACACAGTTGATGCTCAACAGTCAACGAAGACAATGATACCGAACATGAACATATTTACTGCCGACACTCTATCAAAAATGCATTATCGTCGCAAAGTACAGTTGCTACTGACATTATTTGTTCTACATTTCTTTAAACATTGACACTTGAGGACGGGAGATGCTGAAGGATGATATACAACATTATGAAAATTAAGTTGACACAGTACGCCATGATGCAGGTAATGTTCAACAACGATCGTCACTGAAACTTCACTACTGTCACATACGAACATTGAACGTTACAAACTTTACTCTTCACGGGAAACTTCAATATATATTTACGAGTTACAACGGGATATCTGACAGAATACATAGAGACACGTTATCATTACACCTCAGCATGCAGGAAATCTAACACGTGTACACTCACTTGATTTGAAGTCGAAGCATACAGATAGACTTTAATGTCACATAGTACCCAATTGTTCAAGGGATTTAATCGATAACGATTCACATTGGGACAGTTATAGTTATTATATCGGGACATTAAAGGACATTATACACATCAAGATACTACTGGACACTACACTGCACCTGAAATGTATCGAGACGTTACATGGTCCTCAAGACTCTGACGCCAGGACAGACGTACACTATCACACGGATTGACAACTACCATTTTTCATCGTGACACCAGACACAGTCAGGTTGTTCACGCATTGGACTTTATGTACCAGAACTGGATGCAAGCAGATCTACTGATTCCACTGTAGGCATCATTCTTTCCGATACCTACAGCAGCCTAAAGTGATTACAATAAGGCTGCAGTAAAGCTCAAACTTCGTCGGTACACCACAACCAACTACGTGTTATGGGTTGGTCACTATCGTACACAGTTCCTCTTGTATATTTAAACCAGCACACCAATACTTGAGTGCTGATGACGGAGCATTCTTTATCGAACTGACACTGATCTGATCGACACACAATTATTCTATATCAATTTTCGAGCGATGAATGTTATCTACGTTCAGGAGAGGCGGAAAAAGGCCAGTAACTTGTGTTGTTGATTAGTATGATGTTGAATCTTAATAAGGCACTATTTATCAATATTTTTTTGTGTGGGCGGTTGGAAGGGCTTGGATGAACTTGATTGGTTCATGAAGTGATTTGTGTGTTGATTTGTGTGTCGCCAGGTCATTACGAATTACATTTTTGTTTTGATCTTGTGGGCATCACCACAATACTATTGTCTTGTCATAACTGTAGTAGTTTAGTATGTGCGTTACCTGTCAAAAAAAAAAAAAAGGTGGATTAAAAGAAAATATTTTTTTTTTATTGTTTGTGAACATGTATTCGCGTCACTCGTCATTCGTCTTTTATGATTGTTAGTTGTCTTGCGTTGCATATATATTGTGTATTGGATATATTTATTCATATTTATTTCTCTAGTTATATTTATTTCGATCATTATAGAGATATCTGATTGATTTTTTTTTTGTGGTGTTCGAATTGACACTACAAATTTAATTGAGTTACATTTACTCAATTGTGTTACAACATTTACCTTACTATCTGAGTGATAGTGATCTGAGACAATATTACAATTTTGTCGATTCTTTTCTTCTCTTGCATACTTCCATATTTATTTCAGCTAGATAGTTCATTTTACAGGTAAGACAATAGGACAAGATGGCTACACTACAACATTTCATTGAATTAGGTGAAAGGACTGGGTTAACTGGTCCTGACCTTAGAGATTGGGCAAAGCATGAGCTCAATGAACAACAAAAACGTGACAAAGAAACTAGACAACTCCAGCTTACAGCAGAGAAGGAAACTAAACAACTCCAGCTTACAGCAGAGAAGGAAGCTAGACAACTTGAAAAAGAGGAAAGACAACTACAAGCTACACGTGAAAAGGAAGAAAGATAACTTCAACATACACGCGAGAAGGAGGAGAGAGAATTAAAGGAAAAGGAGATGGCTTTAGAACGTGAACTAATGGTGGCTAGGGAAAAAGAGTTAATCATGGAGATGCAAATAAAAGAAAAACAATTGGCGTTTGATAAGGAAAGACTGGCTACAGAGACACTCTGGAAGGACAAAGAACTCGAAGGTAACTTAAAGGTCAAGACTCTGGAGATGGAACGTGGAGCTGAAATCGAACGAGAGAAAATGCTGGCTAAGCAGAACGATCCTGTGAAAAAGTACCAAGGTTTATTCGGGAATTTTCAACAAGGTGATTCTGTTAGTTCATGGATAACGAATTTTGAAGTGCTCGTAAAGTATTATAAGGTACCGGAGAAGGATGTACCGATTTTATTTCACCGTCACCTCGCGTTAGAGCCGTTGAAAGTGATCGAGTTAATTCCTGAGGATTTACGTACAAATTACAAATATATGCGCGATCGTGTGCTGTCACATTTTTCATTAGACGAATCTGGATTACGTACAAAGTTTAAAACACTTACACCAAAATCGAATCAAACATTCCTGGATTTCGCTTCGGAAATGTCTTCTAGTTTTGATAAGTGGTGTAAGGCTGCAGATATTAATGATAGTTATGAGAAAGTGAGAGACTTAATTATCAGAGATAGAATGTTATCTGCGATACCAGAACCTATGTCAGTATTTCTTATGGAAAACAAATGTAAAAGTTTAAGTGAAATGGAGAATAAGGGTGAATCTTATTTCAATGCACATAGGGATATTTTTGCTAACTGTACACAATCTGAATTAGTGATAGGAGCAAGTGCAAAATTTCAAAGAGGAAACAGTAAGTTTAGAAAGTTTGGTAGTAGTACTAATAGAAATAGTCCTTACAATAGAGAAGGTGATAGACCAAGGAAAGGCCAATTTACCAGATGCCAGTATTGTAGATTATCGCATGGAAACTTAGAGATGTGTGATAAACATCCAGGTTATTCCGCATATCTGAAGGACATTACGGCAAAGAAGAGAAATAAGTATGACTCTTTTAAAAGAAGTATAAAATGTTTCTCATGTAGGGCGTACGGACAAACTAGTAGGTCTTGTCCGATGAGAAATTCCTGGAAGGAAGCGAGTACAGTATACATATACTCCAGTAGTTACTCAGACGATTTAGAAGAGACACACGCAGCTATCATACAACAGTATGATGATCAGACTGACAAGTTACATAAAGGTATAACTGACAATATTAGTAATGAATGTATAGAAACAATCCATGAAGCTAATGCCGTTAGCATACAAAATGGCAAACTAAAAATTCATCAAGCATGGGTGAATGGTGAACCCACTACTTGCATTCGTGATTCGGGAGCTTCGATTGTCGGAGTAGATCGAAAGTTGATAAAAGAAGAAGATTATACAGGCGAAACTGTGGAGTGCAGAACATTCGGTGGCACAATAGAAAGATATATGATTGCCACGATTACAATTATGTCACCATATTATGAAGGCACAATAAATGCAGCGGTATTACCAAATCCATGTGCCGGATTACTGATTGGTAACGTACCAAATGCGAGACAGTTAATGCATGATGAAGCAAAGCAATGGGAGATTGATCATGCAAGAGCTAACACAATTACAAGAGCTCAAGACAAAAGAGAAAAAGACCACTCTACAATAAAAGACAGTGACAAAGTAGAAAATAATATCAGACTAGTGACTGATTTACCAGAAGATCAGAAACATGATCCGACTCTACAATCTTGTTTTAAAAAACTGACTGAACCAATAAAACAAGGTAAAAGAGGTAATTGGAAATTTTTTTGGACAATAATATTTTATCGAGACGATATGATAGGGGTACATCACGTTATTTTCAGACAGTACTTCCATCTAAATATCGTACTGAAGCATTGAAATTAGCACATGATTCTCCATTCGCTGGTCATATGGGAATTGCTAAAACCACTAATAGATTGCTGACGCAGTTCTATTGGCCTGGGTATAACAAAGACATTACCACATATGTACACTCATGTACATTATGTCAGATGACCACACAAAAAGGCAAACATCCTAAAGCGCATGTTCAGAAAACTGATTTGGCATCGCGACCATTTCAGAAAATCGCCATAGATATTGTGGGTTCACTAAATACAACTACTTATCGAGGCAATAGATTTATCTTAACTATGATAGATCTTTGTACACGTTGGCCAGAGGCTATTCCTTTGAAATATATCACAAGTAGATATATTCTAGATTCATTGTTGATAATTTTTAGCAGAATAGGATTTCCTAGTTGTATATTATCAGATAGAGGTAGTCAATTCATATCAACGGCTACTCAAGAGGCAATGAAGATACTTGGAATTCCACTAGTATTTAGTTCACCTTGGCACCCGATGACGAATGGGGTGAATGAGAATTACAACGGAGTTCTTAAGCGCACTCTGGCAAAAGTAGCTGCAGAAAGACCAAAAGATTGGGATATTTTATTACCAGCTGTACTATTTGCATACCGAGAGGTACCACAATTTAGTACAGGGTTTTCTCCATTCGAATTGGTATATGGAGCTAATCCAAGAGGTCAATTATTAATATATAATGATTTACTCACAAATAAAACATATGATCATCCGAAAAGAGATGCATATGAAATGGTCACACCATTAAGAGACAAAATTATTACAGCTTGTCAGATTGCAAAATCTGCACTGGAAAAAGCTGGAGAAAGATACAGACAATATGGTAATAGGAACGCCAAGACAATAGTCTTGAAGGAAGAAGAAGAGGTTTGGTTATTATTACCTGATCCTCGAGATTGTCTTGTTACTTCATGGCAAGGTCCATTTAAGGTGATTAAGAAAATTAGCGATGTAGATTATCGTATTGATGTGAATGGCAAACATAAGATTTTTCATATTAATATGTTGAAGCCATATATTCCACGGGTGGATAACTCAGATCAAGTGACACAAATTCCTCATAGGATAACAACAGCTTGTTGGGTAATTAACGAGCAACAAGAAGATGCTATAAAACAACAGATTCCAACACCTATAGTTAATAGCGACAGTAATTGGTAAGCGATACAGATAAGTAAAGATTTATCACCTCAAGATAGTGAAAAGCTTATTACTGCAATAAAGGAATATAGTTCAATTTTTTCAGATAAACCGGGGCAAACAACACTGATTAAACATAAAATAACTTTATTATCAAATGTCCCAGTTAAAGTGAAACCATATCCTATTCCAATACATTATTTGGAAAAAGTTACTGCAGAAATTTCAGATCTAGATAAAACTGGAATTATAAAAAAATCAATCTCAAATTACTGTTCACCGGTTGTAATTGTTAAGAAAAAAGATGGTTCATTACGGTTATGTGTTGATTATAGGAAAGTTTATGAATTGACTTTACTTGATGCTGAACCTATGCCAAATATCGATGAGTTGATTGAAACCATGGCAAATTCGAAATTATTTTCGAAAATTGACCTTACAAAAGGATATTGGCAAATTCCCATGGAGGAAGATTCAAAACATATTACAGCTTTTAGCACACCGTTGGGTTTATATGAATGGCAATATCTTCCATTTGGTTTACAAAATGCACCGAGTACATTCATGAGGATGATGAGAAGATTACTTCATGGAATTACCAATGTAGCAACTTATATGGATGATATTTGTATCCATACTTGTGATATTGACACACATGTTAAAATTCTCAAACAAGTTTTTAACAAAATACAAGAACATGGGTTGAAAGCTAAACCAAGTAAAGTGGAGATAGGGTTTACGGAGATACAATTTCTAGGTCATAGAATTTCTAACGGATTTAGGAAAACAGATCCATTAGTTGTGACAAAGATTCTCAATATCAAACCTCCAACATCCAAAAAGGAGCTTAGGAGTGTGTTAGGGTTAATTAATTATTATCAAAAATGTATTCCTAATTTTGCACATATGACAGCAACATTCTCTGAACTTTTAAAGAAAGGTCAACCAACAAAGATAGCTTGGACAGAGGATCACGAGAAGTTATTACAACAAATAAAAACTCTATTTAGTACATATCCTATTTTGAAATTACCTGATATTTCAAAAGACTTTGTTTTACAAACGGATGCTAGTTTACATGCTATTTCAGCTGTATTACTTCAATTACATGAAGGGAAACTACATCCTATTCTTTACTTCAGTAAGAAGCTATCTGAAACTCAGAGAAACTATGCTGTTACTGAACTAGAGGCTCTAGCTTTAATTGAAAGTATTGAGAAGTTCTCTAGATACTTACTAGGTAGGAAATTTCTGGTTCTGTCGGATAACAAACCTTTACAAATCTTTAAATCGGGTCATCCGAAGAACTCGAGAATACATAGATGGTCTTTACTATTACAAGATTACGAATTTGACATCTGTCACATCCCAGGAAAGGATAATAATCTTGCTGACATTCTCAGTCGATTATAGGTGAAAGACAGATCTTTGTTATAGGTTAATTGGTTGTATTTTATTGTTCTGTTCTTTCATAAATTATTAAGTTGATAAGATATATGCACATAGCGCCTTATTAGAGAATCAATGTTATAACAATCAAATTTATAGGTAAATTATTATTACAAATAGAATGGAGGCGAATAGGTACATATGTGACTAATTTTACATTCACGACAGAATCAGCGTGAGGATGAAAATGATCAGATTACACGTGATGCATGCTTGGGACATGGTATATTCGGTGATCAAATTACCAAGTATTTCGTTGTGAACTTAACTGTCTTTATTCTATATGGTGATAGTTTATTAATAAGTTGTTCATTATTTTATGGTTGGATTTAAATAATACGTAGAAAATAATTACCATTGGGGATTGGTTAATTCGACGATATTAATTATTGATTGTTATTTGCATTAAGAAGGTTGTGTATTATTAATTAATATTATGGTATATGCATCACTTCAAGAAGGGCCAAAGAATAAGATACAATCAGAAAAGGATCAATGAAATTTTCAAGGTGGAAAGCAGATAAGGCTAGCCTACCCATAAAGATGAGTTGGAAAAAGAAATGATTATATGGTACGAGAACAACAACAAGGATCAACTACAAATAACATGGTTACTGGGAAAAACTTCATTATTACCCTCGTCCGAAACTCATGGTAATACCTAGAGCTAGGACACACTTGTCATTAGGACAAGGTAGGGACTAATATGTTTATTAGTTGGTTTGATTGCCCATGATCAGCCACACGACGTCCAACGGAGGGATTGGACAGGTGGGCGTGCCCGTTATGTAGCTTTTAAATTTTTTTTTGAGGGTTGGTAACGTGGTAGATCCTAGAACTATGTGGTTGTGGGTTAAGGAAAATGATGGTCATAGTTGTACATATCATATATACATATTTAGAGGAGAAAAAAATGATATATCATTTTTTTTTATCGGGGAGGGGGCATTATGCCACACAGCGGCCACGCGCCACCAAATAGAAAGGGATATTCCCAGACAAGTCACAAAACTAGATGACCATATGAGAAACTAAGGCCGATGTGGACGACGTCAGAACACGGCAACGGGAGATGCTTCGGGAGAGGACATCAGGACAGCGGTGTTTTCTATGGGCTCCGTGTTGGAGAGGATAGGATCTGGTTTGTCGCAATCTTCTTAGTGAGCGAGGAAATCGTCTGTTGTCTCACATTCATACAGTGATGGGACCGGGACAGGAATAAACCTTAGACGAGTTAAACGCGGCTGGTAAATCCTTGGGAAAAGAGCGACCTTCCGGAAGCAATGGCAGAATTCGGGAACTGAGTCTGTATAACTGTATAACCACCCGTCCCCGTCTTCAGGGGCAGGTTATCATATGGAGTAGCGTTCTTTGTTGTTCTGCGAGAGCATGTAATAAATGCCTGAAATTGCCGTCGGCTGGTTTGCGTCTGTTTCATCAAGGTGAGCGCTGTTTAGTATTTTGTTGTTGAGTACGAGCAACTTTATGTCTTGGAGTTGAGATGCGTCGGCATGTGTCAAGACAGGTGCCGCAGTTCCTCTTTAACTATTTAGAGTTCAAACAGATAGATCATTACGGCCTGGAGAGAATGGTGCCGCAGTTTCTCTTTAACTATTTAGAGTTCAAACAGATAGATCATTACGGCCTGGAGAGAATGGTGCCGCAGTTCCTCTTTAACTATTTAGAGTTCAAACAGATAGATCATTACGGCCTGGAGAGAATGGTGCCGCAGTTCCTCTTTAAATATTTAGAGTTCAAACAGATAGATCATTATGGCCTGGAGAGAATGGTGCCGCAGTTCCTCTTTAACTATTTAGAGTTCAAACAGATAGATCATTACGGCCTGGAGAGAATGGTGCCGCAGTTCCTCTTTAACTATTTAGAGTTCAAACAGATAGATCATTAAGGCCTGGAGAGAATGGAGGAAGTGACCAGAGGATCTGGCCGACACTCAGGACGGATACATAATCAGTCTGCTGCTGGTACCATTAGTTCTGTGGCTCTTCGCTGGTTGTTGAAGATGAGGACGAAGCACATATCATATGGGAATAATGAATATTCTGATAGCAGTGATGTCGGTTCTTGACTGAACTCAACTCAACCCCTCTATTTAGAGGTCAGTAGTAGTGAGACAATATTTCCCAGGGATTGCTTATGGGGGTTAATTTATACTGAACTTTTCCTTTAGTTACAAAAATTGTTTTTGTGTCATAAACCATCTCCTTCTGGGATCAATATTTGTTTCGCGTCTGTTCTGGCCTGGGTCACAAACATGATGGTTCATTTGAGGTCTTAACAGGTCCCCCAGTTCTTGAAGGGTCACTCCCATCGGCCAGATATCCTCCCTCAGTGTGGCGAAGTCAGGACAGTTTTGTAAGACATGCTTTGGAGTTTGTGTAAGTGCTCGCAATTACAAGAGGCAAAGTGCGTGAGACCCATTTGGTAGAGGTGTGCTCTGAGTCTGAAGATATTGATCTGTGTATTTCTGTAGAGTTATTTATGCTGTCATGTTCTGTAGTTTCTGTTTTGTTTCCTCCAAAATGTCCTCATAGATCAGTTTTAGTAGTGTTCTTTCCCCCATACGTTCTGAGATAGATGGCTCACCAGCCTTTGCCCTTTCATTTCCAGGGAAACCACAGTGGGCTGGGGTGGGTAGCATCTTGGGGTGTACAACTGATATCCCAGTTTCGATGAATTACCTCATAAACCATGTCACTAAGCTTCTACTCAGATCTATAATGAGAAGAAGAAAGAAAAACAAAATCGAAATTGGTGAAGAAAAGTATGAATTTGTGGAAGAACAAGGTACAAACAATGCAATATATACATTATGGACACTATTAGAAAGATCAATAGAGACAGACATATATTTGTGCTTCATAGATTATACTAAGGCATTTTATAAAGTAAAACATGATGAACTGATTAAAATGGTGGAAGATATTAATATTGATGGGAAAGATCTCAGAATAATTTAAAAAAAATGTTTACTGGACCAAATAGCAGCAATTAAAATGGAAAATAAAGTAGGAAATTATGAACACATAAAGTTGGGAGTAAGACAGGGATGTGTTTTGTCACCGAATCTCTTCTCCCTCTATAGCGAAGTAATAATAAGAGAGATCAAAGAAAAGCCAGGAATAATATTCTGAAGTTATAATATAAATATACGCTTTGCAGATGACACAGTATTGATGGTGGATAATGCAAAATATTTTATTATTTACAACAATTGTTGGACACAGTAGTAATAGAGAGTGCAAAGAAAGGATTCTCCTTGAATATCAAGAAAACAGTAGCAATGGCAATATCAAAGAAAAAGATTATACCCAAATGTGAAATAGAGATAGAAGAAAAAATACTTCACCAAGTAGATAGTTTTAAATATCTAGGGACATTTATAACATCAGATGGAAGATGCACAACAGAGATTAAGAGCAGAATAGGGCAAGCAAAGGCTGCATTTCAGAAAATGAAGAATATCTTATGCAATAGGTCACTATCATTGAATGTAAGAAAGAGTGCTGAGGTGCTGTATAGAACCTCTTTTGCTGTATGGCTGTGAATCTAGGAATGTAAATGAACAAATTAAGAAGAGCTTGGAAGCAACAGAGATATGTTTCCTGAGACGAATGTTGCGAATTTCTTGGCCTGCCAAAGTAACTAACAACGAAGTCTGAAAGAGGCTAAATTGAAACTAGAATATTACTGTATATACAACAATAAGAAAGAAACAAACAGCTTTTTTTGGTCATGTGATGAGAAGAGAGGCATTGGAGAACATCGTGTCAACTGGTAAGATTGAAGGGAAGAGAGGCAGAGGCAGACCAAGAGAAATGATGCTGGATGGATTGCAACGGTGGCATGGAGGAATATCATCAGCAGAGTTTATCCAGAAAACCAAAGACACGAGATCTGTGGAGAGTCATGAATGCCTACGCCATGACTAGTAGAAGTCATATCTAGTGCATGAGATTTCTGTGTCTTCTACCTGCCATCAGATCATCATATTCATTGAAACAGTCATCGTCATCTTCCACATTTGCCGTCAAGCATTCTGGGCAGGAATAGTTGACGCTCCAATGCCAGTTGGGTGGCACTGGATAGTGTCATTCCATGTAACTGTAACCATTTTCTTCTCCGGTGTCCTCTTGCTCTCATATCAGATTTTCTTTGGTGTAGCGCCAGTGCTGGTTTTTGATGTGAAACAATCACATTAGAAAAGTCATAAAAATACCAAGAACTGAAGTTCTCGAAGAAGTAACTCAAAGACTAACCTGTATCGTCTACTTTTATTATATGAGAATGGCAAGTACAGCAATTTGTTAAAGCTAGCCCTTTAATCATCATCATCATCATCACAACCTTAACCCGTGCCAGACCCGGCTGTCTGACCAACTGTAAAATATCAATAAACTCAACATAATGGTAACATTAACAAACATGGCATGCGCTATACAATATTAGTACATATTTACAAATGTGTGAGAGCATAGAGGAAGGCAAAATTGCTTGGCCAGCGATGAATTAGTTGCACAGCAAAACAATCCTTGCCGAGTCCTGCAGAAACCTTTCACTGAAGATAGCAAGAGAGGTCAACTGTGCACATTAACACACAATTTTTGTGTTCTTCTTTCGTTGGCTTTAAATGTATCTACATCTGCAATGTTGTCTCTTACATGAATTTCACAGCGATGTTTTTCCTCACTCAGTGGTCCATAGAGTTTATCTTCCACTGTCGTCTCTCTAGGCCAGAAGATTTGCCGAGATATGTCATATTTTGGGAAGTCAAGGACTGTGTGATCTACTGTCTGTGGCACCAATCCACATGGCTGATTCGTCAATCTTGAATTTTGTATACATGTGGTTGCGTAATCTATTAGGAGCAGAATATGGATTTGTTCTGGTTTATACATAAAATGGTAACTGTATTGATTTGGTGCTGGTGGCTTTCTGACAGATTTGATCATTCTATTCTGTTGGTGATATGTAACAGCACATCAAGTTGCTCTTCTATTGCATTTATTAGCTGTTTGTGATTTTCTAGACAATTTTACATTTAGATATTTTTATTTTAGAACGGCCAACCCTCACACCACATAAATCAACTCAAAGCGATCTGAAACCAACACTGCTGCTGAATTAGAATCCTTAACACAGCATGTCAGGGAATTGTGACACCATTTCACGAACACCCAAGTCACATTCATGACATGTTCAATAAATTTTTTTTTTTTTTTTGCATATCCTTTTATAGGACATCACTGTCAATACCAGCATTTTATTGCTATTGTTGATGTCTTGGCAAGTTTACGTCCAGTAATTTACCAGTTTTCTGAACAACCGGCTCCCATACCAATTCGCTACAACCCAGCGCACTGCTGTCTTGCTCAATAATACTGACACATAATTCACTAGTTACAAACGGCACTGCCCATACAACAACCATGAAGTAGCAGGTGGCTGACTGGTCAAGATACTATATAAATTTGAATAATTTTGCTGAACATATAACTGTCATTTGTAAAACCTGGCAAAATGCTACTTAAAATAGCTTTAAACTGGAGTCAGGTTTCTGCATCATGGAGACAAAATATTTCTGAAAATCTACATAACTCAGCAATCTAATTTCAGACAAAATGTAGATTTACAAATGGACAGCCACTGTGTGATGAAGGTGTAAATACACAATTCGCAATCTCACATTCAAAATCAGCTGCAGACGATTTGAAAGCAGACCGCCTTGGTTGATTTTTAACAATGGTATGAATGGAGGTCATTCAGAAAGCAATGGCAAACTTCTGAGCGTAAACTTGCCAAGAGATCACAAACAGCCAAAAACGCTGGAGTTGACTGCCATGTCCTGTAAAAGATATGCAACTAACTTTCAACAAATGGAATACAGGCAATACAATTCTTAACCCTAAAATCCTTAAACCAGAATTTCTGAATAAAAACGAGCGAATTACAATCACCTATCAGCAAACCAAATGTGATTTCTGTAAATGCATACAATTCAAAGATGATGACATGACAAACAAAGAAAATCAATGGCAAGTTTCTGCAGACTGCCTACTCTCATGACATGGTCTTTACGATTATTGGCACTTCCCCAAGCTGACAATGCTGCTGAAAGGGACCATCTTTGAGTCAGGAGAAGACATTATGAACAGTCTGATGGCCATGTTATATGTACCCCACTCCCAATGAGGCCTTCCAGAAATGTTTCCCAAAATGGTGACCCTGCTGGCAGAAGTGTATACAGCCCAAGGAGAGTACAGTAAAATTCTGATTAACCGTCAGTTTCTGTTATCCACCACAGCACTGGTCCAGACAGTGGCGGTTAATCAAAGTTTTACTGTACTTTAAAATGAAACAGGGTATCAGACCTCCGGGTGAAAAATTTCCCCAGCCAAAGTTTTGATGGTTGTGTAACAGATATTGTACATTTCAATGTCACCAACAACTTGCATACATAAGCAAGCACAAGATTACATTATCTTAATACAGCATGGAAAAATATACTAACTGCAGCAATATTTACTGAAACAGATTCAAGGGACATTGGATTCTGGTACTAACAGACTACATAGAATGCAAGACGACACGCATCATTGAGTATTCTGGCAATGTTGTATTCAACATTACTGAAGCAGTACGGTTAGGAACGAGTAACAGCATCTTGATATTGCTGGATCAAATACAATTGGAAATAATTGTAATAACAATGCATGAAATACAATAGGTTGCAATATATATATATATATATATATATATATATATATATATATATATATATATATATATATATATATATATATATATATATCACGTTTGCAAACTTTGGTTGACAACAAAGAGAGATAATTTGACAATTACAGCTAATGATCATTCAATCATCATCATCGAGTGCTTTGCCAATGAGAATGGAAGGTCATTCCTCACCACAGCTCTCATTCTCTCGTACCGTGTGTTAACTCTTAAATGACATGATGATCTTTTAAAACACAGCCATTAATATTATTTATCAGTTACCAGAAATGACAGCTTTCAGCTCTAAACTTAACTCATGTACTTGATCTCTCTCAGGAGATACTGAATTAGTTAGTTGCATATCCTTTCCAGGATGTCAGTTAACTCCAGCATGTTTTGGCTGTTTGCGATTTCCTGGCAAGTTTACATTCAGTAGTTTTGCCATTGCTTTCTGAACGACTGGCACTTATACCATTGTAATAAAACCAAGGCAAGACGGTCTGCTTCCAAATCACCTGCAGCTGTCTTTCGACCGCGGTATGTGAGACTGCAAACTGCATTTATAACCCCTTTGCCACAGGGGGGTATGTAAACAAATCCGTTCTTTTAACTGAGTTAAGAGCATCAGGTAGCCTGGAGCCTACGTTAAATATTATTTTATAATGCAATCAAAGTAAAAAGTAAAGGACACCTTAAGGCCCGTAGAGCATATGGTTCTAGACCCATAATATTCGACCAATCGGGGCTTGGTGGGTGATGTCAATATCACGCTGCCACCTTCGCTTCCCAAGACATTTCCTGTCCCCATTCTAGACTGGGTCAACCTGGGAGCAGAGGTCAATTTTTAAAATTCGAATCCACCTCAATAAATGCTGAACCCAAGACCAACAGGCTGGCAGGTGAAGGTCTAATTATAATACAGCTTAAATCTATTTCTTTAAATCAATATATCCCCATAGACAATCTCTTAGAGTCCTTGGGCAAAGTAGTCAAGCCGTCTGACTCGGGCTCTGAAGGTTGTGGGTTCGACTCCGGGCTCGTCCTTCTGTTCATGAGTGCATTTTTTTTTTCTGAGACTCCTGGGTGTCATTACTGGAGCTACGGAGTTTGTGCTTTGTGCAACTGCGGAAAGAAATTGAGCCATATGGGATAAAACCCAGTGCAATGAATCCGACCCTGTCAACTTTTAGGCAATCTTTTTTTATCCCTAAAGACAAAACCAATCATTGCATTGCACATATGCCATTGTATAGAATAATTAACAATGCACTCAAATTTACTTTCCATAATCTTGAATCTCTAAGAATCGACAACCCACAGATGCCCAGTCTCCCTCAACAAATGTACATGCAGATGCTGATCGTTACATAACACAATGGACACGTCAGACCCTCCCTCACATATACTCTTCCCCTCCTGGCTGGAACCACGCTCAAACCCAAAGTCAAACATGCTTAAATATGTTGTTTCACCCGTTATTATAACTTCAACACCATTCACCGATTTCAGAATGTCTGCCTTATCATAACTGGTCCAACTATTGGCGCTCTTGGAGCCAACAGATCACCTCGCTCATTACCCTGCACTCCAGCATGACTTGGACAGTATATTTATATTTATAAACACACAGTGAAGCTGCAGTAGTGTAGTAGCTGGTGTACTCAACTACTGGCCCAGTGACTATAGGTACAAACTGCCACTGAGAGAAGCTCTTCTGTAACCCTGTGAATCCTCAGTGTTCCTAACCTCATCCAATGAGGTACCAGACAATGTTCTAGTAGGTCACGCAGCAGGAATGAAACTAACCACATCAGCAACCTTCTGCTATTTGGTCAAGAAAATATGTGCCTAGTACCAGGTTCCCAAAATGCCACAATAATTGGGTCCTTGGCCTATTTAACTAACAAACACTGAGACAGTTAAACATTAAAAACATACGAAGCATGATAGCTGTACTGTACAAGCCAAAGTTAAAACAGACAATATAGTGGCCAACTGAAGTTTTCAACCATCATTTTGGTTATTTTACTGTATACACATAAATGCATTTCTCAGCTGTATGTCACATGCAATGTTGTTGTTGTTGTTGGGGCAGGAGTGTGAGTGTGTGTGAGAGAGAGAGAGAGAGAGAGAGAGAGAGAGAGAGAGAGAGAGAGAGAGAGAGAGAGAGAGAGAGAGAGAGAGAGAGAGAGAGAGAGAGAGAGAGAGAGAGAGAGAGAGACTGACTGTTGCGAGCCTATGCTTCTCTACGGATAAAAGGCAGATGAAGGAGTCCAAAAGTACAACTGTTTTGCTAAATAAGGTGATACTTTGCTTTAAAAATATCCAGCGTTATATACAATTACAATAATGTAATATACAGAGTTCAAGAAAATACACGTCATAAAGGCAAATGGAGAATTATTTACAATTGATTCGACATATGACAGATTCAAACATCTGTTGAAAATACTGTTGTCACACTCAAGTAAAAGTTTGCTTGATTCAATCAACAAACTTCATAATATGGGGAGATAATGCTGATAACCCTCACCTCTATGCACATTTTGATTATGACCCCTGTAAAATAAAATGAGTGGTGGGGGGACGAGAGGTAGATGGAGAGTGCAAAGGCAAGAGACAGAAAGGCTGGGAGGGAGGGAGGGAGGGAGAGATATGCATCTATACGAAAAACTTAAGATTAAGGAATAGAGAGAGGAGGGGTGGGAGTGAGACAGACAAGCACAAACGTCAAGCAGTTCTTCAACAATAGCCTCATTGTTTACTATTTTATGAACATAAAAACATATTCACATCAAAATAATTGAAACAAATTCACAAAAGAAATACAGTATTAGCACTCGCACCACATACAAAGAAAAAAGTGGCACTGCAAATTCTGATAAAACAAAATTTTAAAAGAAATCATCACATTTAAAAAGCTTCCTAAATGAGAACCAGAACCAACTACAATTATGGGTTGTACATTAAAAAAAGGTGTTCTTCACCACAGCAAAAATTCTTTTATGCATTGCTGGAAGGCCACCATTTTCATTCCTTGTAAAATCTAGCAGCTGGATTAACAAACATTTAGTGTGTTCAAGTTCCTGCTCCAAGAAAACATAATAAGCATAAACGGTCTGACCACAGCAGGCAATGATGTACAGATCAGAGGAGGAAGCCGGCCACGTAAACGATGGACAGAAAGAGTTACAGCCCATGGGAATCTCAATACATAAAGCCCATAAACGGGCACTCTCCCGCTGTTTATGCTTCACCTCGACACCGCAATGTACAAGAGGAACCAGATGAGATGATGAGTAACTAACTGTCCAGACTCAACCAGTTTAACCACTGTTTGGTGTAATCCAAACAGTTTTAAATTACTAATATTCTTTGGGAAAACTTTCTGTATATTCCATCCAATAGTTGAGTTCCTATTTTAGCAACCACGGTACTTTCTAGAAACAGCTTCACCACAACAAAGTTATATATGGACATACAAGCTTCCTTGCATGCTTCTCTCTTCTTCTTTGTCCCAAAGCAGTTTCTTGCCATGGGGCTGTGATATGATCGGGCCATCACATTTTGTACGCCTGAATATACCGAGAAATAAGCGGCCAGTTTTTCCCTCACTTAGCTGGAGATGAGCCCTGAAGACGACCCCAGGCGTCAAAGCCTCATCCGACATTATCAGTGCAGTTCACTATCATCTTTACCAACATGCCTGCTTTCCTTCCATGCACCAGACATTTATAGCTCTGACTGGATATTAGGTACCTAGTCTCAAAAGATGCTACCTAGTATATATGTGGGCACTAATACTTTGCAATCTTAGGTGACCTGCTATAATATTACTTCTTAAACCTGTCTACACACACACAATCAAAACAAAACATAACATACTAGGTTTTGAAAGTAAAAACACATAAATGACATATGTTTCTGTAACACATCTGTTCTTGTGACTGACAGAAACTGAAGTTTGTCAAAATGTCTACACAAAAAAGGTTTAAAGAGGAGTTCAATGGATCATGTTTGATTCCACATGGCTTGGCCTGTTTCCGCAGGGTGGTCTGCTGAAAGCGACGGACAGAGCACTAACTCTGTAATTCCAGCTATAGCTTGGTGTGGCAGTTGTCTCCGAGAAAATTGCACTCAAAACCCTAATGACATGAGCTCGGAATAAAACCCAAAACCTCCAAAGCGCAAGGAAGGGCAGCTAAACCATGTCGCCATGGAGACCGCCTACACAAACAGCATGTAGCCATGCTAATCCACACAATCAGCTAGACACTGTACAATACCAACAAAATTCAAACCCAGCCATTTGTAAAGTACTATATGTCTCTATTTCAATGAACCAGACTTAGGTCAAATAAAACACACATAACTGCATCAGATCATTAAGTAGCATTTTTACTAAGACTTACAGATGCCACATGATTGGCTGGGCGATTCTGCTGTGAAATTTGAATAAAGAAGATACAAACAATATATTGCACAATTTATCGCCTGGCATATTTCGCTGCATCTCGCCAGGTGCATACTGTGTATTTCAGTTAAAAGAATTCATTACAGTTCGTCAATATACTGAACTTTTTCTGTAGTATGCAAGTGACGAGACGAGATGCAGCGACATATGCCAGGCAATACATTGCTTGTGCCTTCTTCATGCTGATTCTATTGTGTTACATTTCACACAAGATTACTGGTCCTGGACAAGCCCTGAGACCACTGAAATAACACAAGACATGAATTTGCCAGACTTATTATTTGTTGGTTCTGCGCTACAATTTCAGCAACACAAGGCAGCTATCTCCTGGCCATCTGTATACCAGGTATGACAAGCTAACACTCCCTGGTCCTCATATGCCTTAATTTTACAAACTTGTCTTTAACCTGACACCCTAAAAACTCCAATTACTTAATCCTCCAAAGTCTTGAAGTGCTCTGGTTCTAAGCAGTTATTTTATGTGTGGCCTGATACCACAAACACTAAAGTCCCAATCACTTAATGGGCGGCTCTGCCCCAACAGCTACTCCATGGCCACTGCGCCCACATGTCATGTTGGTGACATCATACCACTTATTTCCTTCCGCACAGTAAGACTCCACCGATGACAGAAAGTCTGTGCCATCATAGCCACCTGTATGTGAAGATAGAATTATATAAAGCTTTCATCAATTCAAGACTAACAGTCATCAAGTGTGACATTTATTCTTCATCAACTCAGTGTTACAATTATTCTTCATTAACTCTGTGTTATCATTTATTCTTCATTAACTCAGTGTTATCATTTATTCTTCATTAACTCACTGTTACAATTATTCTTCATTAACTCACTGTTGCCGGCTTCCTGGCCTAGAGGTTAGCAACTTTTCTCCGTAATCTCGTATACTCTCGTAAGTAACGTGACGACGGTGAGAATCAGCAGTGGTTCGAATCGCGTCGGTAACTTACGGGGTATGTGAGCCGACCGCTCAGAAAGCAATGGCAAACTACTGAGCGTAATCTTGCCAAGAAATCAACAATAAGCTGAAAGATGCTGATGTTGACAGCGATGTCCTGTAAAGGATATGCAAACTAAAAAAGAAAAAAAACTCACTATCTCAGTGTTACAATTGTTCTTCATTAACTCACTGCTACAATTATTTTTCATTAACTCACTGCTACAATTATTTTTCATTAACTCACTGCTACAATTATTTTTCATTAACTCACTGCTACAATTATTCTTCATCAATTCACAGCTACATTTATTCCTGATTACTGCATAGTGCGGCCAGCTGCAGTAGCAAAGTAGTTAACACACTTGTCCACCAGCACAGTGATCATATCTGCATTGAGGCCAATTTGTAAAACTGAAAAGGGCTCACAGGTCGACCCAGCCTAATAAGGGCCCTAGGAGATGCCTTGGCAAGTAAAGGTGGCCAGCATGATACTAATATCGCCCCCACCCCCTTCCTTGAGTTCCCATGGGTCTATACAATGTATGGAGTTAGCACCATATACCCAACAAATGTGAAGGCATGTAACCACATCCATTACTTGTACGTCCCTATTGTATCATACACAGACACAGGCAATGAATACACAATGTGAAGGCCAAACTGATGCTTTTGGTTATAAAGATAACAAGAGGAATAACATGGTAGGGGAAGAAAACAAAAATATGGAATTTATGTAGGCACTTGTACATACAATACCCAAATAATACTAGGGACACTGCCAGAGTACCAACAGAAAAGTACTGCCATAACTATGATACTGAAATTGAGGTAATCAAGATAGCAACAGAAATTACTAAATACCAGCCATGGTACACAACCTGTGGTGCTATTGACAGATGCAAAATCAGTACTTGAGGCGTCCTGTCTGGGAAATTGCCAGTACTAAGGACACTACTTTCTGAACTTAGCAGTCAGCATAAGGTCACTATACAGTGGATACCATCCCACTGTGGAGTACCTGGAAACGACAGAGCTCATCAATTGGCTAAGGAAGGAGCCAAAGAAGAACAGCCTGATGTGCCCGTTACACATCACCAAAAGACAAGAATGATCAGATCAGTCAGAAAGCCACCAAAACCTGCTCAAGATGACTACCACGTTATGGACAGACCAGAACAAGTCATTATTCTGCGCCTCAGAACAGGACACAATAGATTACGCAACCATATGTATCCAAAATTCAAGATTGGTGAAACAGCCATGTGCACATGTGAATTGGCGTCGCAGACAGCAGAGCACATACTCCAAGACTGCCCAAAATAGAACATATCTAGGCAAACCTACTGGCCTTGAGAGACGACAGTGGAAGATAAACTCTATGGACCGCTGTGTGAACTAAAAAAGACAGTTTAAACAATGTGAGGTATATATGAAGCTTTTGAAATGTGATTACCTAGCGGAACAGGATGGGTATCATGATAGGAGCAGAAAAAAACTATATAAACCTGGGATTTAGGTAAGAACTAATTAAGATCAAAGTGTCACAATGAAAGCATTTCGGCTATATAAAATGTCAGAGTTCCTTGTTAAGAAAGGAAGGAAGGAAGGAGAAAGGGGTGGGGGGGGGGGGGAGGAGGAGAGAGAGAGAGAGAGAGAGAGAGAGAGAGAGAGAGAGAGAGAGAGAGAGAGAGAGAGAGAGAGAGAGAGAGAGAGAGAGAGAGTGGTATAAGTGGGTGGACAACGTCAAGAGACTGATGGCAACAAGCTTATGTGAATGTATCATGAAGACACAGGGTTCTGTAACTTAGAGCTAACCTCAAATATGGATAAGGCATATGATCAACTAATCTACATTTCAAACTAAAAGGCAGGTAGTGAACAGATTACAATTCTTACAACACAATAATAATAATCATCTATAATGAGACCACAACTGTCAATGAACAAATTGAAAATGTCACAGACTGAATACCTGGCTCCATAATCAACAAAACTAGGAGACTATTCAAAAGACATTAGATACAGGCTGGCAGTAGCACTACAAAGATTAAACAGTATTAAGAACCTAAAACACAACACCCGGGAAGGCTAACCCGATCAACAAATGCCCGCAGAAGTAGGATGTGTCGGCCTAATGGCGCAAGAACACAGCTCTGCTGTAAACAGGCACAACGCAATCACGTCCGGGAAAAAAGTCTGGATGAACGCAGAAGAAGAAGAAGAAACACAACACCAGCAAACAAGTTAAAATAACTTGTGGCCATCTTTCCTGTGACAACATATGGAAGTGAGTCATGGACAATTTTGTAATCACTAAGTTAAGTTAGTTGCATATCCTTTACAGACATAGCACTCAACCCCAGCATTTTTTGGCTGTTCGTGATTCCTGGGCAGGTTTACTTTCAGTAGTTTGCCATTGCTTTCTGAATGACCGGCACCCATACCATTTCATAAAAAAAACCAACACAGCTGTGTTTCGAACGTGGTATGCGAGATTACAAACTGCATCCGTAAACCCTTTGCCACGGAGCTGGCTTGTAATCACTAAAGAAGAAAATGGGCTTTTGAGCTCAAATGCTACAGAAAAGTTATAAGAATTTTGTTGGCCAAGAAGAAGAATAACACTTAAATTCTAAAAGATTTTAACATCGAAGAAAACTGGCTAATGTATGTCTTAGAAACTAAAATATTTTGGCCATATTAAAACCACAGTGGTTTATAAAGAACAGTGATGGAAGGTAAGGTTCCTGGTAGAAGAGGCAAGGGTTAACGAGCATGAAGATGGACACCAGACATTGCAGACACTTTGGCATGAAGGTGCACAAGACAGGAGAAATGGCAAGAGATCGAGAGGCTTGTCAAGGTACCATGATGAGAGAACAACATTCTGCAAAGGTCCTGTTGCATGAGAAACAAGGCTATCACCAACATCATAGCAAACTGTAACATAACCTTCACTGCAAGCACACTAAACTCATTGACTTCCTGGTTAAAGACAACAAAATAACACTCCTCTAATACTGTTTTCAACAGGTGTATGTGGAACCATGCTGGCAGTGGTTAGTGCTTTTGCCTGCCAAGACAGTGGTCTGAGTTCAATCCCCAGGAAAGGTAGGATTATTTTCCCCAACCAACCATGATCTGCGGTCACCCAGCCTTATAAAATGGGTGCCAGACAATGTTCAAAATTGTCTGGAGACTACTCGCCCCACCTTATAGGGTGGGTGGGGGATGTATCTCATAACATGGCAATATGCATTGTTTATGTTTACAGCATTCATTTGACAATTTATTTTTTCCTATGTGAATGTGTTGTGCACTATTGATTAACGAAAGATGAGAGACTGGAAGGGCCGAATGTAAGACGGGCCTGCATGCCCAATTTGTTACCCTTTGAAAATAAAGTCTGTTTGTTTTGTTTGTTTGTTTGGCCTAGAATATGCGAAGGCCTAGCATTTCACATCCGAGCACCATCATATTCAAAACACTACGACCGTAACCCATTCTATGGCTCTTCCCAACATATTCAAAACACTATGACCATACAACATTCTATGGCTCTTCCCATCGTATTCTAAACACGACTGTAACCCATTCTATGGCTCTTCCCATTGTATTCAGAACACTACGACCGTACAACATTCTATGGCTCTTCCCACCATATTCAAACACTACAACTGTACAACATTCTATGGTTCTTCCCACCGTATTCAAACACTACAACTGTACAACATTCTATGGCTCTTCCCACCGTATTCAAACACTACAACTGTACAACATTCTATGGCTCTTCCCATCGTATTCAAAACACTACAACTGTACAACATTCTATGGCTCTTCCCATCGTATTCAAAACACTACAACCATACAACATTCTATGGCTCTTCAGATCATATTCAAAACACTACAACCATACAACATTCTATGGCTCTTCCCATTGTATTCAAAACACTACGGCCGTACAACATTCTATGGCTCTTCCCATCATATTCAAAACACTACAACCGTACAACATTCTATGGCTCTTCCCATTGTATTCAAAACACTATGACCGTACAACATTCTATGGCTCTTCCCATTTCATTCAAAACACTACGACAGTACAAGATTCTATGGCTCTTCCCATTGTATTCAAAACACTACGACCGTAACCCATTCTATGGCTCTTCTCATCGTATTCAAAACACTACGACCTTACAACATTCTATGGCTCTTCCCATCGTATTCAAAACACTATGACCATACAACATTCTATGGCTCTTCCCAACATATTCAAAACACTACGACCGTACAAGATTCTATGGCTCTTCCCATCATATTCAAAACATTACGATCTTAACCCATTCAATGACTCCTCGCATTGTGTTCAAAACACTACGACCCTTTCTATGGCTCATCCCCAAAATTTCTTTCCTTTCCCTATTCTCCTCTCCCTCTGCGGGATGCTATAGAACATTCACAACACAATCTTAACATTTTCAAAGAGAAGTGACTCAGCGGACCAAGCCAACTCACCCAGTGCAAACAGTTGGTTGCTGATAACTGCTACACTTAGTGCACTCCGAGGGCTGTTCATGGGCGCCACAAACTCCCACTGATTCTTGTCTATGCTGTATCTCTCCACAGACCGCAGCTGACAACTGCTGTCATATCCTCCTATTGCATAGATGTAGCTGTCCATTGCAATGACACCTGCAGAGCAAGACGTAACAACGTATGTAGTATAAACAACCATTTGTCACCATGGCAATGACATCTGCAGAGCAAGACGTAACAACGTATGTAGTATAAACAACCATTTGTCACCATGGCATAAAATTCCAGATTTGTTTTGTCTTCAGGGAAGTGGCAAAGAGGGCAACACAGTCCGGAAGCAAGTGATGTTGATGAAATAATATGCCAGAAATGTCCATCTTTTTAAAGCATGTTGTGACTGCCCCAAAATAGAACTGCCTCCCCATATTTTCAACAACTTTTGCTTCCTTTATATTACTGGAAAAAACTACAAATTCTGTAACTTATATGAAATGCATTCCGTGTGTAGTTTATGTTTGTGATTATGATGCATTTTAAAAACACAAATGTTTGTGACATGCTGCTACAAAAGTACACTATCACAGGCAGTTCTGCTGTACATTTACATGGTTTGTTACTAAAACTATAGGCAGGTAGACACTAAAGATATACAAAGTTATCAGTAAAACAATTGAGCAACTATTCATTAAAATGGTATGTGACTTACTAAAAATATACCGGGTATTTGTAAAGTTTCACTACACTTTGCATGTAGAACAAATTTGACAAAATTCTTTCTTCCGTTGATAACATCACTCTATGTGGAGTGCAAA
Source organism: Cepaea hortensis (assembly GCA_963921405.1). Classification (NCBI taxonomy): domain Eukaryota; kingdom Metazoa; phylum Mollusca; class Gastropoda; order Stylommatophora; family Helicidae; genus Cepaea; species Cepaea hortensis. Next base: position 35,993,122 of record OY992893.1, read on the forward strand.
GAATTACTCCAGCAGACGACAGCCATTCATTGTATATTGCTTCACGATGGACTGTGGAGAACATTTTTATGACATCATGTACTTAATTTTTCAAATTTGTTCTACATACAAAGTGTAGTGAGACTTTACAAACACCTAGTACATGTATTGTTATTTAAATAATTTTATATATTTTCACAATTTACTCACGTTTCCAGTTAACTGTGCCTAGAAACTTTGAAAAACTTACAAGCATCGTATTAAGTTTATATTTTATGTCTAGAGGAGAAAAAAAGAAAGAGGAGAGATCTCACACTACTCAGAACTAAACCCAGACCACTGTACTGGCCTGACTAGTGCACTCGGCACTACGCCACCATGGATCCAACTGCTAATGTACACGTCAAAATAACAATAATTACCTGCACCGCTGCGCATGGTGTTCATGGGCTTAATCTCCGTCCATTGGTCGTGCTCAGGATCGTAGCACTCCACGCTGCACAATCTGTTCTGACCGTCAAAGCCACCCACTGCATATAACAACCTGTTCAAAACGGCACAGCCAACTCCTATACGCCTGGAAGACATGCTGGCTATCTCCGTCCAGCAGTCATTCTCTGTGTCGTACCTGCAAGCCACAAAAGTATTCATCAGTTTCATACCAGAGGAAAGAGAAGATTAGTTTCACTCTCACACATGGGGGTCAGCATGGCTGAATGGATAAGAACGTTCACTCTTGAGCTTTTTTGGTGTGCTGATACCGAGGTAGCAGGTTCAAACCCTACACTGGTCAGCTGGACTAAATTGTTGACCTCTCATCAAATTACAAGCACCTCTGAAGTTGGAGGGGGTTCGTCTTATGCAAGGGACACTGGTAACAGGGAAAGCTAATCCACACGCATGGACTATAAGCGAGCGAACGAAAGAATCATAAAAAATAAACGTTACAAACAAATTTCACACATAAGACAGATTTTATGTCATTTATTTTCCACCCAAAGGTATTTGAATCAAATCCTCATTGAGGTGGATATTTTTAAAACTTACCCTGGCTGCCAGATTAACACAGGGTGTGAGAAATGTCTTGGAAAGTAAAGTCAAAGGACTTGATGTTGATCATGTCAACTCTCGAGTGCCCATCGATCTATAAAATATTTTGTGCTAGCACAAGGCAGGCCGAGTGAGGGATCATGCTGCATGGGCAACACATGGTCTATATTTCAGCCCTGGCTTTGTGCTATGGAGAAGTATAACTTCACCCCTGAGATGCCAGTGAAGTTTTCTATATTTTCATCATTTACTCATGTTTTCAGTTTACTGCATCTAGAAACTTTGAATAACTTACAAGTACTGTGTTATACAACCTGAAATAGGAGAAGAACAATGTGGGTTTGTGGAAGGCAAGGGTACAGTAAATGCTGTCTATATACTGAGAAACATAATCGAACGTTCTATAGAAGTAAACAAAGATCTACACCTTTGCTTTATTGACTACACAAAGGCTTTTGATAAAGTGAGACATGTCAACATGATAAGGATGCTTGAAGATCTACAAATTGATGGAAAAGATCTTAGACTTGTAAAAAACATATATTGGAAACAACAAGCTGCCATAAGAGTTGATAATGAAGTAAGCCAATATCAGCCTATTAAAAGGGGTGTGAGACAGGGATGTGTAATGTCTCCAGATCTGTTTTCCCTGTACAGTGAAAGTATTTTCAGAAATATTGAAGATATGGAAGGAATCAACATTGGGGGACGATGCATCAATAACATTAGATATGCAGATGATACAGTCTTGATTGCAGACAATGAACAGGACCTGCAAAATTTAGTAGATGCGATTGTTACACACAGTGAACAACTAGGGTTAGAATTAAATTGTAAAAAGACACAGATTATGGTCGTCACTAGGAAGGACGAAATACCACAATGTAATATACAAGTAAATGGGAATATTCTTCAACAAGTGAGCAGGTACAATTATCTCGGAACAGTAATAACATCTGATGGGAGATGCCTTGAAGAGATTAGAACAAGAATCGCAATGGCAAAAGTAGCCTTTAGCAAGATGAAAAACATATTGACCAATAAAAAGATGTCAATTGAAACGAGAAAAAGAGTGTTGAGATGCTACATTGAACCTGTACTTTTGTATGGATGTGAAGCGTGGACAATGAGCAGTCAGGCTGAAAAACATCTGATGGCTGTAGAGATGTGGTTTCTGAGGAAAATGCAAAGAATACCATGGACAGCCAGAAAGACCAATGAACAAGTCCTTCAAGAAACAAATGAAGATCGTAAATTGATTAGAGAAATTAGACGTAGACAGTCAAAAATTTTTGGGCATGTTATGAGAAGAAATGGATTGGAGAATTTGGTGACAACTGGTAAGATCGAGGGGAACAGACCGAGGGGAACAGACCAAGGGGAAGACCTAGAAGCAAGTACCTGGATGGCTTGGCCTTGTGGCATGGTCGAGACAGAAACACGGAGCTGATCCACGACTCTGGTGATCGAGTGAGATGGCAGAACATGACCGCCCACGCTTACCGGCATGGCACATGATAGATAGATAGACTGTTATGTTTACGTTTTATTTCTAGAGGAGGAGAAAAGAACTAGTTTCACACATCTCTCCAGGTGTGTAAAAAAATTGGGTTTTTACTTGTTTACAAATGTATTTAGCTTGGATTGGAAACTTAATAAAAGAATCAACCTGGCTGCACTTGTGATATTCTCACGCATGCTTTATCCTATCTTCAAACAACACTGACAAGTAACAATTTTTTGAACATGTTATGAGAAGAAATAAATGGAGAACTTGGTGACAACTGCCAAGATTGAGGGGAAAAGAACAAGGTGGAATGCAGAGAAGTAAATACCTGGATGGCTTAGCCATACTGTATGGTCGAGACAAGAATAAAAGATTTGACCCACAACTCTGGGGATCATGTGGGATGGCAAAACATGACTGCCCATGCTTATCGGCATGGCACATGATGATGATTCAGCTTGGATTGGGTATCTAATAAAAGAATCAACATTGCTGCACTTGGGATATTCCCACGCTTGCTCCATCCTATCTTCAAGCACAACCGAAAAGTTCCCGTGCTGATTATTCCTGTAGAAATTTGATTAAAAGCCATCTTCACTTTTCCTCACCGACCTGAGTATCATTCAGACCCTTTACCCGCTCACTTGTCATCCAGTTTTTCCAGATATGGATACTCTTCAGTTTCACTCTCCACCCAATCCCAGAGAGACTTCACCACATCACCTATATTGTAAAATAGCTCTCTGCTCAGAGGGGCAGTGACACATAATCAATCAGTCTAATTACTGCCCCACACACATGCATGACCTGGATAGAAAATCTACGATATGCTTCGAATTGGAATCAAAGACCCATTTCACCACATGGAAACTATCCACTGGTGCTTTGATCAGGAGAATATCAGCTCTCAGTATGAACTTCACAGAGCAATGGAAGGGGTCCTAATGTTGCACAGGTGAGTAAAGTTTCTACAGTTTAGTGGAAAAACTGATGAAGGAACTGCTCCAATGCTCCACACAGGGTGGTGGGTGGGGAGTGTAGTGTAAGGATTATATAAACTTTATGTCATCATAACTCTAAAAGGATGTGAGATTTCCCCATGTTTGGTCCAGGGTGTTTATGTCTCATTGTGTGATCATATATAGTTCAAATATAGTTAGTATTTTCCACCGTGATTATTTTTCGTTTTCAAAACTATATGAGAGAGAGAGAGAGAGAGAGAGAGAGAGAGAGAGAGAGAGAGAGAGAGAGAGAGAGAGAGAGAGAGAGAGAGAGAGAGAGAGAGAGAGAGAGAGAGAGAGAGAGAGAATAAGGACAGAAAGAGGAGAGAGGAAGAGCAGATAAATGACACAAATCATTTATCTTCTCCTTCTTCACTCATCTGATATAGTTTGTTGTGGATGTAATTTGGGTTTTGACTGTTTACAGTGCATTTTGGCCAACAGATCAAACTTCTTGGTATTCGTTAACTGGGTTAGCCTTCCCAGGGCCAAAGGGTTTATCAAAGTTACTTGCCATGACTACTGGCCACCAAATTCTGACTCTCCAGCAGTTGATAGTTAAGTGTATTGCTTTGAGTTATAATTATATCAAAAGCTAGAACAGTTTAAGCCAAAGTGCCTTTAAATATAATGATATCATTATCAATAGCTAGAACAACTTAAGCCAAAGTGCCTTTACATATAATATCAATAGCTAGAACAACCTAAGTCAAAATGCCTTTACATATAATGATATCAATAGCTAGAACAACTTAAGCCAAAGTGCCTTTACATATAATATCAATAGCTAGAACAACCTAAGTCAAAATGCCTTTACATATAATGATATCAATAGCTAGAACAACTTAAGCCAAAGTGCCTTTATATGTATGGATAAGAAACCGAACATCTTAAGCCAAGGTTTCTGTACTTGTAATGATAGCAATAACTAGAACTTAAGCCAAGGTGCCTTTACTTGCAGTGCTACTAATAACTACAACAACTAAGCCAAGGGCACTACCAATGTCAACAACTAGGACTGGTAGGTGTGGCATAAAGCTACACACTCAGATAAGAATGAACTTTAAAAAGCACAGATGTTACACAAGTTCTGATTGATAAAATTCCTTCGGTCTAACGCCATTCTGCTAAGTGTTGGTATTAATACAGATTTACTAAAAGAAGAATCATGGATATCTAAAATCAAAGACCCGGACCCCAGCAAAACTTAATTAAAAGATTAATCTCTTGATGAGTTTTTTTATACAAAAGTTATCTATACATAAAATACAGATAACTGTAAAACAGACAGACAGTTTGACAGTTATCTATATATTGACTTTCAAGTGGTACATTTTAATTCAGAACTATTTATTTTTAAACACAGAAGCCACAAACAATATGTCACACTAGTTATTGCCTGGTATACTTTGCTGCATCTCATTAGGTACATACGGCAGATGTTTAAATAATTTAAAACTGAATGTAAGTTAACGTGCAATGTAATTTTATATTGTTATTTTATAGTCTTCTTCTGTCTTTGATGACTACATGATCAGTCGAGATCTCATTATGAACTTGATCATTTCTGGAGTTGCTCTTTAGTTCCATACAACTTGAGTTGTTGATTCAACGGGTCAGTGCAGGTCCGCATGGCTGATTGGATAAGAACGTGTGTTCTTAAACATTCGGTGCGCTGATGCCAAGGTAAGTGGTTCAACCCCTACATCGGACAGTTGGACTAAAATGTTGACCTGACGTCCTTGACTTGGGGACGTTAATTACAAGTACCTTTGAAGTCGGAGTGGGTTAGTCTGATGGCGAGGGATACTGTTAATAGGGAAAGCTAACCCACACGCAAAATTCAGTCCATCACTACTATAAATAGTGTATATGGACAACGCTTGAGTTCAAAGCGTTAAAAAAAATGGGCTGACTGTTCAGAGCATCCCATAGCACATGTTGAGCAGTTTTCTTAGCCCAAACATGCACTGTCATAGAGTAGAGGGATGAAAATTATTATCAAATGCCTTGTTAACTGACATGGGCGATCATGGTTCTCCACATCTTGCTATCTCCAACAGCATGTTTTAATTCATGTATTGACTCCCTATTGTGCCATGACAAAAGACTCAAGAATGTTCTCTTGCTGTCTTCCTCTATTTCCACACATTACTCCACTTGTTACAACATGTTCCAGTTAGTCTTCTCATGTGTTCAAAACATGATGACTGCCTCTTTCTGATGTTTGTAAATAAGCAGTCACTGTGATTTAGCCTCCTTCAAAATGTCCAGATCATTCATTTTGGCTGTGCAATGAATTTTCAGCATTCTTCTATAACACCACATTTCTAAAGCTACTGGGGAATTTGTCCTTATTTGCTAATTTTATTAAATCTGCTATTTCCCCCATCCTGAAGTGAAAAACAGTGATCTGTCCCTATCTGACAGCCTGGATAGCTCTCTTTTTCTTAAAGTTCTACCTCAGGACAGACTACATGCCCCCTTAAAAAAAAAACAGCAACAAGGACAATAATAATGGTAAATTATCTCGAACGACAACTAGCCAGAAAGAAAAAAAATCCCATATGTGTGGCACCTTACACCCAACTTGGGTATTTATGATGCCCATGTTAAACATTGCCTCAACGAGTAATGTATTATTGATTATTTTTCATGCGTTTTTAATGCTTATTGTTCTTTTGTTGTCAAAGAAAGGCTTCATAAGTTATGTTGAATGAAAGAATGTATGAGAGGAAATAGAGAAGAAGGGCAGAATGGCAGACGGGCCTGCGTGCCCAATTCTTAACCCTTTGAAAATAAAGATTTTCGTTCGTTCGTTTGTTAAAATATGAGACTGTTTTCTTCTTCACTTTATCCTCCCAATTTTTGTGTCCATTTATCTCCATTTAAATTTATGGGTGCCTCACAAAAGGATGCAATATTATTTGCCCTCTAACATCAAATTGAATATTCTTAGACCTCTGTATTATCCTAAGTATCCTCAATCATCCATGTTTTTGTTAGTCACACTTATTGACCATTTACGGTTCCTGCAGGCAAAGTAAATAATAATGAGTAAGAACATACTACAGACATCTAAAGCGTATAATTAATTATGCCCAATAGGTTTAGGACTGGGAAGAGTTGGCACAGTAAAACACCAAACCAACCCATAACAATATCTATAGCATGTGTGATTCTGAGATACACTGTATTGTGAACTGCATGTTCAGAAATATGGCGGCCAGCTGGTTGCTGAACTAGCTGGTTTTTGCCTTATGCAGTAATGTGTCTGCAGCTGCTGGTTTTCTAGTGACTGCCGTTTCCATCAACTATGAACTGTAATTTTAGTGGTGGTTTGTTTGTGTTGGCATTCTGGCAGTGGCCTTATGTATGTATGCCTGTGTGTGTTGTTAATTTGTCGGGGACTGCTGTCTGTTCCACTTACACATGTGACAGAGAGGAGCATTTAGTGTGATATTCACTGGCACGGGAATGGAGCATTATGAGGTGACCCTTTGCCGTGACGTTAGAACCGCGACTAACGATTAACGCTCCAATCCTTGCCAGTGAGACACTGTGCACAGCTGAGATTCTTCCAGTATGACCTAGAAACATTAGTAGACAGGACAAGTCACTGATAATTTTGAGTGCAATGAAGATGGTCCATGAATTTAATTGATCTGACTATAGCTAGAAGAAACAAAGTGGCAGAACAAATTCATACAGAATGAGGGAACACATCTGTGCAGACATGCAGTGGCAAATAGCTTATGGTGTTTTACATGAAGATAGTTTTCTTTTCTTTTAATTTCTGGAAGCAATTTTGAAAGTAATGGAAAATAAACACAGGAATATGCAGAGGTAGGAAAAATATGAATCAAATTCCTATTTAGACAGATGATGAAACAAATAAAAATGTTAAATAAGAATAGAAAAGACTAGAGGAGCTAGAAATTTGTGGGAGTCAAACGAAATTAAACTAGGCACCAAACATGGAATATTTAACTGTAATGTTGAATCAGTACTACTGTATGGATCAGAAACATTGAGAGTGACTAAAACGACTAATGAGAAACAACAAACTTAACTCACGCCTGCGCAGAATACAGGGGATAAAATGGTATGGCATAATCACCAATGTGGAGCTAATGGAGAGAACAAAGCAAATACCAGTGAATTTAGAGGTGAGGACAAGACAGTGGCACTGGATATGACATACATTGAGAAAACCTGAGAATAGTATAACCAGAAAGTCCTTTGCCGAGAACTCGCAGGGCAAAGAAAATAGAGAAAGAGCTAAAACATACAGAGAAGAGAATCATAGACAGAAATGAATAATATTTTCATCTGTCTCTAATTCTCTTCTCCGTGTGTTTCGTCTTCTTCTATTTTGTTTTCCATATGGGTTCCACACAAATGACTGTCTAGTTATACTACAACCACTTTGGTTGGAAAATAAATCATGCCACTACAGCACACTGAACAAGGACAACATTGTTAGTAAGCAATTGTGCCAGCTGAAACAACTATGCCATCACGGCTCCAGCCCTATATTTAAATTTCTTCTTCTCTTGTTCTGGTTGCCTCCTAATGCCAATAAACGAATAGATTTATTCAATTTGTTCTGATGTGCATCTATTTTGCAGTGTTTATGGTCTTAATTAGGCCATTTGTCGTCTTTTATGAGGACAGTTTTTGGTTAATTCCCTCCTGTATCTCATTATTATTGATTTTCATGGAGCTCTGCCTAGTCTGCCATACTTATGATGTGTGGCTAAGCCATTTATTTGCTGTCTGTTGATGATATAACATCTACTTATTTCCTAATACCATTATTTAATTGTCTCCCCTTGTCACATTAAGCACTGCGTGTAGATATTTATTTCATCTCTGTTGTTACAAGTTTTCTTTTCACCTTCACCGTCAATAAAAGAGACACAGACAGAGAGAGAGAGAGAGAGAGAGAGAGAGAGAGAGAGAGAGAGAGAGAGAGAGAGAGAGAGAGAGAGAGAGAGAGAGAGAGAGAGAGAGAGTGCGCATGCATGCTAAACCTTGGTCAGCAACTGGTCTACGATCAAAGCTCTCATAGGCAGACAGAGCATTGCTTTGCTGACCTGGCAGCTTCTGTAGCTTGTCTTGTTCCAGATGTATTTTGGTGTTACCTTTCCTCTGGAGTAAACTAGGCAGACCGAGAGAGGGATCATGTTGCATGGGCAACACATGGTCTCTATAATTCAGTCCAGGCTTTGTGCTATAGAGGTTATTATGTCTTTTTTATAGCACAATAATCATCATCTGTCAAGAAGGCAAGGTGCTAATAATATTTAATAAAAATGAATCAGTCTTACCTCTCTGCCGAGTTGTGGTGGACAGTTCCATGCGAGCCTCCAACAGCATAGATCATGTTATCTATAACACCAACTCCTACTCGATTACGTGGGTAATTCATGGGATGTTTTGGTATCCAGACATTCCTCATGGGATCATACATATCCAGACTGCTAGAGTCCACATTGCCATCAGGTGAGTTGTTCCTGCCTCCGATGATATAAAGTGCTCCTCGAACCACGCAAGATCCTAATCCACTCCGTGGCATGGGCAAATCAGGCAGCCGAAGCCACTGCTTATTTTTGGGATTGTAACACTCAAAGTTACTCAATGACTGTCTTAGATAACCACCAGCACAAAATATTACTAATGGAGCGCAAGGTCTTCTAGGTAAATCCGAGCACTTCTGGTGAAGCTTCAATCCTTTCAACTTCTCAGATATTGTTTCAATACACTTGGGCATCTTTTTCAATAAATGACAATTTTTCAGTTGCTGTTCTAAGAACTTTGGAGAAAGGAAATTGAGCCGCACGGAAGACAAAAGTCCTTCAAGAATTTCCAGTCTTCTTTCTGAGTCATGTTCCACCCAGCGTATAACAGCCTTGAAGACTTCAGATTCACACTGGACATTCAGCTCATCTTGCTTCACCAGGCTGATCATCTGACAAGGACTCAACACCAGAAACTCATCGCACTGAATCACCTCACAGAAATGCTTTCTAATATACTTCCTGGCTTTATTTTCTAGTTCTAAGCAGCCGTGCTCACTAGCAAATTCTGCTATCCCTATGCAGTTACTAGGGTCTAACTGATGCTCCAAGAAGACTGTACATGCCTCCACCACATGGTTCATCTGGAACATAGTGGCTGCTGGCAAGAGATAGCACACGTTGCCTTCCTTTATATTAACCTCTGCAGTGTAAGCAAACTCTACCAGCTGAGCTAGTGTGCAGGGTGAGATTCCATGCAATGGAATTGTGGTCATCTCTTCTTCCCGCATGCCGCTTGTAAACATGGCCCGGAAGTATGGACTTGACGCTGCTAGCACGATCTTGTGTGCCATGATCTTCTCCTCTCCAACCACAAGAGTGACATCACAAAGTTTCTTTGAGCGCCGTAGGATGCTCATAACTTCTAAAGCTTCCTTCGGGTGCTTCATGATGGTGAAATGCATGCTGCCATCGGCTGGCTTTTCCGTGATCTGAGCCCGAGGGCGGTAGCAAGATGTGTCTTTGGAAGACATGATGAAATATCTTGAAAAGAAACTCAAGACACTTAGGGTTTAAGGTAACAGCCTCTGCAACTGGTTTGTGCAGCCAGCATCAGGAACATGATCTGAGCAGACATGGTGCACAACAAATTAAGGTCAAAACTGTACACATGGCAATATTGTATTTTTTCTGACTGTGATATAACTGTCTCGTCATTGTGCGATTCTGAAATAAGAGAAAAACTTCCCATATTCAGTATAAACAATGCAATGCAAAAACAAGGGATATGTATTTTTCCTACCCACATATGGCTAATTTATCAATTCCACCTGTTGTTGACGTGTTTCATTAATGCTAAGAAATCAGGATAACAACAAAGTGAGGGACAAAGAGGTGAACATTAATATTTGAAATGAAGATATAAAAGTAAAATGGAAAACAGTCTAAGAGAAATTGGGTGAAGAAAATGCAAGAGGACAGAAGAAGGAAAACAACTTAATTTTGATTAAACACCGATTACATAAGTCAAATAACAGAAACAATAAATCTGTATCGCAGTAGTTTCCTACTATGGGCTTGTGATTTGATAGCACCCCTCACATGTTGTAGGCCTGGATGTACCGAGGAATAGGTGATCAGTCTCTCCCTCACTTTCACAGGTGACGAGCCCTGGTATCGAACCCGTGTCCAACCATGCTCATGACATGACCAGCACAAATAAGACAAATATGTTGACAGAAACAATTCATGCCTGGGGAGATTAAATTTGGCATAAATTTAGTAGATGAATAAACATTGTCACAACCACTGGTGTATTCTTGTTCACTTAGTTCTAATGGTAGAAGACAGATGTGTATCTTTCTAATGTGCTGTCTGAAGACAGATGTGTAACTTTTGTAAGGTGCTGGCTGAAGACAGATGTGTAACTTTCTAGTGTGCTGGTTGAAGACAGATGTGTAACTTTCTAGTGTGCTGGCTGAAGACAGATGTGTAACTTTCTAGTGTGCTGGTTGAAGACAGATGTGCAACTTTCTGGGGATGATGGTTGAAGTCAGATGTGTATCTTTTGTAAGGACAATGGTTGATGATAGATGAATAGACCACACAACTCGCAAGCCTTTGGTTTATTATTGAAAACATCTATGTGTGGGAACAGTACAAGATGAGCTACAGTTATTTGTTGCCAAAACCAAATAAAAAGTTAATGTTGCTTCTCGGTTGGAGGTGGTGTTATTATTTGTTCACAAAACCGAACACACTCGACTCCTACCCTGCATTCCGAGTGTACCGATAAATGCCCACACTCAAGTAAGGAAACACTCAAGTAAGGAAATTACGGGTTTTCTCAAGCAGTCTGTCGCCTGTACACGCTTTCAGTTATAACATGACGTCATGGTGTCACATAATTATTTTGGACTAAAGCAGCAAGGCCGGTCTCTCTGGCTGTGGGGTTACAACACTTTCTCTCTGTAATCCCGTTTATCACGCAGAGTCTCGCAGCGGAGCGAGAACTGAGGTGGTTCGACCCCCGCTCGTGACTTGCGGATACTGAGCCGGCCGCTCAGAAAGCAATGGCAAACTACTGAGCGTAATCTTGCCAAGAGATCAACAGACAGCTGAAAGATGCTGCTGTTGACAGCTAAGTCCTGTAAAAGGATACGCAAAACATTTTAAAGCAGCAAGAGTTCAAAGTACAGTACAAAAATAAAATTACATTAACATAAAATATGTTAACACTGTTAATAACCTCCCGCCCCTTCTGGCCTACTCCGTGACCTACATACCACTTCAAACAAGACGCCAGCTAAAGTTGGTTTGCTTACGTGCCAACTGCAGCCACGAAACAACCTGATCAATGATAACTGGATTGGACCAGCGCCCGTACTCATCGTTTTATTTGTTTATCTAGCCCTTTTCAACCCCCCCCCCCTCCAAAGCAGTTATCGGATTAATAGCTTTTCTCTTTCTAGGTCGAGCTGGTTGGTTAAAAATCCTATGGAAAGCTATGAAGTTGTTTAACTCTATTAAGTCCGGCGTTTTGACATGCATGTGTTGTCAAAGCCCTGGAAACATATTTTCTCTATCGAAAGGAGGTTGGTATAGAGCAGTGGTTCTCAACCAGTGGGGAATCTTCCCCCCCCCTCCCCCACAGAGGAGAATTTTAGGGTGTCCAGGGAGGGAATTAAGATTATTTCAAGATCGTGTTAATACAAGAACCGATTACGTGATACTGTTTTTCCTTCCATACTTTATAGTTCTCTACTTCTCGCCCTTCTGAAATTCGTTTTATAACGTAAGTAGACCCGCAAATCACGTTGTATGTAGACGTCTAGACTTGTTCTAGTATGTGTTATTAAATTTAGCTTCCATTTTTACGTATACTATGTAGGTAGGGGCGGGGAGAATGTATAGGCAGGAACATATGGTAAAGGGGTGCATAGGCCAAAAAAAAAAAAGGTTGAGAACCACTGGTATAGAGACTCCCCCGACCCGATACCGATTGTCACCTCAACAGGAATTCTGCTGAAGAGTCATCCTTTTCGCCTCCAAATTTTAAAAACCAGCAATACCGATAGCGGACCTTCACATTTGCGAAGATGCATGGCGTTCCTTGCAACGTTAGCAAGACTAGGGGACCAGATTGTGGATCTGCCGCACCACGAAGAGGTGCTCCAATGTCTTGATACTAGACCTGAAGTTCTCAAATGGTGCGCCCTGGCATTGGTGCAGCTGTGGAAAGCGTCGAGTGTGGTGGAGAGACAAACATGAAAACGGAGGCAGTTTCAGGCAAATACTATTTGTTGCATGTCCTATCATGCCAGGTTATTCACAAGGCAATTGTACGTTCGGTAGATTGTCGTTGCTTTCTGAACAAGTAGTCAACATTTTAAGTCCAACTGACCGGTGTCGAGTACTACCCACCGTCAGCGCACCATGCCATAAAAATTCAATATGAAGATAATGTTACTCACAGTGAACAACTTTATAGCGATCTCCCTTTGGCTATCAGTGACGTTTACATCTGAATATTGATTACAAGGCTGTGAAAAATCACCACCAGTAGGAAAAGGAGAATAATGCAACACGGACTCACTAATGAATACAGGAAAAGCTTATATCAAACGGACAGAGATCAATCAATATACTCAGATCCGCTTATTATTTTGATACCAGAAGTAGGTCACTAGAATCTGCCTATCATCACGAACTGTTATGGCGGAGAACCTCTGATAAAGAAAGCCTAGCCATAACTAAACAGGGCATTTAAGAAAAGCCAGGTATACCAAGGCTACATTAAAATAGGTTCCTCTTCATCCTCATCTTCGTCTTAATCATCGGGTGTTCGATCTGAAGCAGGTATCGGCCACTTTATCGATCATTTCATATTTTGGTGAAGCTGGTGTTATTTATATAATTATGTGTTGTTCAAGCGTTCCACGTTATAGCTGTCTTTTTCAGCCTCTCTTGTCTAGTATTGTACATCATACATAAGACTAATTTGTCAGCTCCACCTCTTGTTGATATAAATTATAATTATCTGTTCCTAATGACGGACTGTTGCTACATCTGAATGTATGCTTCTCGGAATTCAGATTGATCAACAATATCACAAATGCGCTGTTCGTGTCAGGTTATTCGATCAGGTGACTAGTAGGAAATTTCTGAACATATCACTCCAATTCAAAGACACTAAATATCCTTGGAAATGTGGTGGTTTTCCCTTGCTCTCTACATACAAGTACGTTAAATCACAGAATCCGCAACCCTTCGTCTGCCTACGTGGATCTACAGCCAACACAGAAGTGGTAAACTTGTATGGTGGCACCAAATCTGTTACTGTTGATATGGGAATAAATCTGGGAGATATAAATGACGTCACCGTGAAAGCAGATATGCTTATAGTATATGACATACACACAGATAAAGAATACTCATCACCATGTGTCATGGTGATATGCGTGGGCGGCCATGCTTCGTCATCTCACACGATCAGGTCAGACAATGTTGGTATATACAAAGACAATGCAGCTGGCAACACAACTAATGCGGTACACAGACAACTAGCACCGACACACTACAACTATCTTATATAAACTGTGTTGAACAACGCGTGGCCGGCGAGTTATGGTATTGGGCGCTGGGCTGTGGTTCTAACCGCAATGGTAACGCGATGAAATTATACCTATCGGGGGGGGGGGGGGGGGGAATACTTAAGCCGAAACACTGCGTGGCTACTGACGGTCCAGGCACCCGTTATGTCCTCGGCCTTTCAAAGAACTCCCAGAATACGCTGGATTGTAAAAAGTAAAGGTTTCTTATACACGCCTTTATGCCGATTAGTTATATGTTACTCTGGAGATAACAAGGCGAGGACGAGAGAGTGATCATGCTGCTTGGGCAATACATGTTTTCTGATTTAATGCCCAGGCTTTGTGCTGTGGAATTCTATCTCTGTTCCAATTCACATACTTTCGTCTGCAAAGACGGCAAGGTGCCACTCACTAGACACATATTGTATAGACCAATGGGCACAGGTCAGAGATGTGGTCAGCGTCGCGCTGGCAGCCTTTTACTTCCCAAGACATGTCCGGGTCGACATGGGAGCCCAGGTCAATTTTAACAATTCGAATCCACACCAATGCGGTTCGAACCCCTGGCCTCTGGCCAGTGATACATTGGATTAATGCTAGTAAATGCCGTATCAATGGTTCCTGTTCTCTTGTCTTCTGCTAAAATTGACTGAGTACTTATAGGCAAAACCCATAAAGTTCCGGAGGGCAGGCTATACATACGACCGAACACTCTTCACATTCCACTTTAAAAACAGTCACGCATGATCAATTCTCTCAATGAAAGCTCATGTTCAGCTCAGCTCAGTAGAATCCTGGGGAGAAAAAGAATATGAAATCAACCATTCACTGAACGCAATAACGGTGTGTGGGTCACGTGTCAACATTTCAGATTGGGACCTACGTATGTTTGAACCTGTCCTGTTTACAGATCTCTCCCGCGCGATGACGTCGGCTCAGTCAACAGGAAATCGAAAGCAGGTCGCAGATGAACATACTCGTACTAATAATAAAAGCGAACATCGGCGAACCATAATATTCACTGACACACGCCTCACTTCCAGACGATCAATAACTATCTAGAGCAGTGGTTCTGAACCTTTTTTGGCCCATGCATCCTTTCACCATATGTCAGAATATCATTCCCCCTTTTCCAGCGAACGAAAGAAGAAGAAGTCCCCCCTTTCCAAAATTGTCAGCCTCAAAAGGTGCCTTTGTTATATTCCCAATATTTTATTAACATACCAAATTAATCATGTTACAATAAACAAACAGTAGGAGATGCAGCGAAATATTCCAGGCAATAAATCGTGCAATCTGTTGTTTGTGTCTTCGTTATTCAAAGAATTGTCACTTAATACACGACACCAGAATGCCAGAAAATTGTGCTTCATCAAACAAAACGCTCAATAGAAAACCTGGATGTTGTGCCTGAAGCCATTTTGAGTCTGTCAATCTGTGGTCTTAATTCCACCCCCACCCCACCCCACCCCCATCCCGGAAACCCTAAAATTCCCCCTTAGAGGGAATTCCCCACCGGTTGAGAACCACTTATCAAGAGTATCACAAAACGCAACGTCACGATTGCACTTTACAGTTCATGCAACGCATAAAACAAATCAATGATATCGTTTGTAAATATCCCGGGAAGGGGTAACCCGGCCAACAAATGCCTGAAGAAGTCGGATGTGTCGGCCTAAAGTGCAAATATCGTAGCTCTGCTGTAAACAGGCACAAGGCAATTACGTCTAAAACAACATTCCGGACGAACGCAGAAGTTTGTAAATATTACGTTATAAAGTGTCTCTTGTACGCAGACCATCGTACAGAAGCAAAGGAAAGACGTGGCGATCAGAGGACACCACGCAGTAGAAACATGTAAACGTAAAGTTATTCATAGCATGAACTCCGTAGTTGCAGCTGCTATCCTAAATGATCTACGAATAAATAAACTACACTTGTGAACCGGATCCATGCAAGCATCTCTCTCTCTCTCTCTCTCTCTCTCTCTCTCTCTCTCTCTCTCTCTTTCTCTCTCTCTCTCTCTATTCTTCCAGATGTCAAACTGTCTAACAGCAGAACTTGCACTTGGCATAACTTTCGCCTCCTGTTCTTATGCCTTTAGAGTCAATGAATGTCCCGGGTTTTCCAGTTTTCAAGGGTCGTTTGGATAGCTATGACGAAAATAAAAGCCACAAGCACACTTGGAAACTCTGTCTACACACTCAGCTAGAGCCAACCACTGCAACTGCACCTGTCACCGCTGAATGCAAGATGCGAGCCATATGCCGATGCTAAGTAAACAATCCTATTTTTCTTAACACACAGAAAGTTTGTCAAACGTGAAGAATGTGACAAGGTTTTGCACGAACAGGGGTCGCGGCTGCTGTTTGGTTTATTCCCTCCCTCGGCGAATGTCAACATATCATTTGAGGAGGTTAGGGGACGATGACATTTTCTTTATATCAATTCAAGACATCGGGAGAGGCTGAGAAAGGCAGAAGGCTGAGCGGAGAGAGAGAGAGAGAGAGAGAGAGAGAGAGAGAGAGAGAGAGAGAGAGAGAGAGAGAGAGAGAGAGAGAGAGAGAGAGAGAGAGAAGAGAGAGAGATTATCAACACGGCAAACAATTGTTTTATTTACCCTACCTGTATGTGTGTCCGTTTGTGAGTGTATGGAATGATCTCCTATTATAATATAAACTGTGCGTATCTATTCAAACGTACTGAATTAAAGGCACGTTAATCAAAACGAAGGATTATTTGAATAGAAAGAAGAACAACACGAGCAGACCTGCAGCCCGCGAGACAGTTTCGTGGTAGAGATAGCGGGGCCTGAAGTAGCTTTATTAGTTTTCCATACTCCTCCATCCGTAACAGGCTATAAATCACATAAGAGGCTATAAACCCCATAGGCCGCCTAAAATACCGTGGCTATGGAGAAAGTACCAGGCATTACAGCTACTGTAGTTAATGCTACTGTTACTTCTGCTTGCTCCTCCTCATTCTTCTTCTTGCTTGCATCGTGACGGATGTAAACAAGCGTATCTCGCCGTAACTGGTGACATTTCACTGCTTACCAACATCGTTATTATACCCCGGGTAGTTATACCAGTGCCGGTCTCCCTGGCGAAGGTGTTAACGACGTTCTCCGTAATCCCGTATATCCACGTGAGGAACACAGCTGCGCGAGATTCGGCAGCGGATCGCGTCGCGTTGGTTACTTGCGGGGGTATGTGAGCCGGTTCGCTCAGAAAGCAATGGCAAACTATTGAGCGTAATCTTGCCAAGACATCAACAGCAGCTGAAAAATGCTGGTGTTTACTGCAATGTCCTGTAAAGGATATGCGGGGGGAGGGGGGGGGGAATTATACCAGTGCCAAAAATGCTTCCAACAGCATGAAATCACTATTAACATCTAGAGAGATTACCAACGCATTAAAAATAAGAATTGTGAAATGTTACGTATATTCAACACTATTGTATAGCGCGGAAGTCTGGACATATTGTATAGCGCGGAAGTCTGGACATTGAACAAGCAACTAGAAAGTCGAATATATGCCCTGGAGATGTGGATATATAGAAGAATATGTCGTATTTCATGGAAACAAAAACAATCAAATAAGGAGGTTCTAGAAAAACTGGGAATTATAAGAGAGTTGATGAAAGAAATAAAAAAAAATAGGCAAGTGAAATATTTCGGCCACGTAGACATTTTTTTTTTCCGGATATCTTTTAGAGGACATCGCTGTCAAGACCAGCATTTTACCGCTGTCGTTGATTTCTTGGCAAGATTACGCTCAGTAGTTTGCCACTGATTTCTGAGCGGCCGGCTCACTTATCCCGTAAGTTACCAACGCGGCGAGAACCGCTCCCAATTCTCGCGCGCTGTGTTACCCTACGTGGATAAACGGAATTATGGAGAAAGTCGTTTAACTCCTAGGCCGGGGACACTTTAAAAAAAAAAAAACATACTGGAGGGCAAGGTTGAGGGCAAGCGAGCAAGAGGTAGACAACGATACAAGTGGGAAAGTAACATCAAGAGATGGACGAACAGCATAATCTGACAGAATGTACAGTCAAGACAAGAGACAGTGTTCGAGATCCATTGCAGCCAACCTTCATTGTGGAGACGGCACCTGATTGACTGAGTTATACCAGTAACACGCGGGCGACAATACCGGGGCCCACAAGGGAAGCAAAGAACAGTAACACTAATTTACTAAGCATATCGTAAGAGGCGACTAAGGATGGTTGGGGTGGGACTGGCTACCTCACCCCGTAAATACTTTAGCTGAAAAGTCCTACAGATCATAACCATGTCAACAAAGGTGTCGGAGGTTGGCTGAGGGCCAATGTCCATTGGAAAGTGCCAAAGAAGTAATTATACCAGGCTGCTTCATATTATCTCCACTGTGGGTTTCAGGCCCAGTCGGTGCCGTGGCGACGGGTTACCAACGGAATTCGCAATCCCGCATTCGGAACACAGCTGCGGGCGATTTGGAAGCAGGCCACCTTGCGCTGATTTTCATACAATAGTATGAGTATCGGTTGATCAGAAATCAATGGCAAACTACTGAACGTAAACTTGCCTAGAAATTAGTCACAAACAAAAATGCTGGAGTTGAATGCGACGTCTTGTAAAAGGAAATGTAACTAACTTCCTTTCAGAGCCATTAGCTGGTCTCTAAGGGGAACACTGAAGTTACGCAAAGGAGACGTGATACTGTCTATAAATTACCATATGTTAACCGAGGAAACAAATCGACGACTACATGCGGCCACGACTGATGAAATCAATCAAGGTATTTAATTTAGCACTAGCTGGAAGAAAAATAGATGACCTAGCACAGTGGTTCTCAACCGGTGGGGAATTGGGGGGGGGGGGGGGGGGGAAATGAAGACCATTTCAAGATCGCGTTAATACAAGAACCGATTACTTGATATTGTTTTCCCCTTCATACTTTACAGTTATGTACGTCTCATCCTTCTAAAATTCATTTTATAAAGTAAGTAGACTCACAAATCATGTTTTATGTGGATGTCTAGACTTGTTTTAGTATATGCTATTTCATTTACCTTCCATTTTTACGTATAATGTGTAGGGGTGGGGGATTTTTAGATAGGAAATATGAAAGGGGGGGGGGGAATGACGTTCTGAAAATATGGTGAAGGGGGGCACGGGCCAAAAAAGGTTGAGAACCACTGATCTAGCAGATACGCGTGTAACAAACGGGCAACTAGTTTTTCTTTTTTTATTATTGGTTTTTATTTTTTTTTTCGCTCGCTCGCTTTGAACTCAAGCATAGTCCATACACACAACTTCTAGTAGTGCTGGACTGAATTTTGCGTGTGATTAGCTTTCCATATTAACAGTATCTCTCGCCATCCGGCGAACCCATTCCGATTTCAGAGGTACTTGTAATTTACGTCCCAAAGTCAAGGACGAGAGGTCAATATTTTAGCCCAACTGTCCGGTGTAGGGTCTGAACCTCTTACCTCGGCATCAGCACACCGGATGTTTAAGAACACTCGTTCTTACACACTATAAGTACCCAAGCTCTTCAACACCGGAGGCATACGGAGAACATACGGGTATGTCGCACGTGCTGTGTGTTTGATCTTACCTTACAAAGAAACATCTTTCTCCTGTCAACACTGGCCGCTAGTGAAATTAATTTTGCAAAGCCGAACCAACCCCCCAAAAAAATAGAATTCTAAAGAGAATCTTTGCTTTTAATATACAACCTTGTTTGTTAATATAGGTAGATATTAGTATATGAACTTTATTCAATGCATCTTAATTAAAGACACTGCAATTTGTATATGTTATATAACACTGATTATTTAAGGAGGGCAAGCCAACGTGTGGGGTCGGTATTGCCAGCCGCTCATAACAGGAGACTGGTAGCATTTTCCCAAACGGCTTCGTGCCGTGCGTTGTGAGTATCGTGTATCAATACCCTCCTTACAGTCAACTATAATACCATTATACTTTAACAATGCTGATAACTAACTGCCCAACAAATTTGAGCAGTTTACGAAAAATCAAAAAGACAACACCCCTGCAGTGAACACGAGAAAAGCAGTACTCTAAACATGAGAGCATCCTTTCACCAAACATGAGAACCGATTAAATGCCAAACAAAAAGTAGGTTTGGACAAAACAAACATGGATGGCGGAAAATGGGAAGTATGGGGTGTGTCACAATTATGACGTACACGTTGTTAATATGGTAGCAGACATGATTTATTATAACGCAGTGACACATTTCGGCGATTTATAAGCCCACAGCAGATACGGGAGCCACTTAAGACGATTAATAATCCTATGGCACTTAATCAGTTAAACAAGTCCTGTAGCAGGACCGAGCTCATCCTACTATCGGCATTACGTCATAACCGTTACACAAACGCGCCCGCTGAGAACACTTAAGAGTTGGTCAACGCGTCTCTCTCTCCCCCACCCCCTTTTCTCCTACTCCATCTAACTAATCAGCATTAAACTATGTTAGCTTCACACCCATCATGATTTTTAAAAATGTTTATCTATATTGCTTTAACCTCTTTTTAACATCCAAATGCCACGTCAGGTCCCAATTGTGACCCACAAACTAAATTATTTCAAACATACCATACTACAGTGTTTACAAATTCACGCCTACTGTTTATCTCTAACTATGTCAAATAACAGGAAAAATCAACATCTACTCAACGATAAGACACATGTCACAAAACGAGACCAACCACGACCGCGGTCCAACAGGCATTACCTTAATTAGGGTTGGCCTCGATGAAGGCAGCACCTTCTTCAATTAGAACAGCCAGCTCTACTTCACTTCGCCCACTGAAACCCCATGTGTGTCACTGGACACCACTTTGTACACGGCAAACCATGCGAGTCGCGGACCCCATACTGGTACAAGGAAGACAAATGAGGACCCAAGTGCAGTGACTCGGCACATTTTAACAGCTGTGCGTATAAACCAATGACTTGCATGTTCTATGTACAAACCCTGGACTACTTTCCTGATTTATGTTCTTTCTTTGTTGTAAGTGCCTCTTCACTGGCTTTTCTTGATCGTGTATCGAGATATTTTCCACATGTCTTACAAATAAATGGTTTCCGATCCTGTATGTACTTCATCTCCGGATGTCGTGTTATTTTCTCGCCCAGCTAATTCTTGATTCTCTGTATAACTGTCACGCTGTTAACAAATCATCGTTGATTCAACCTCGTCGTTAGGCATTCTTACACGAAATGACGGCAAATGTTAACAAATCATCGTTGATTCAACCTCGTCGTTAGGCATTCTTACACGAAATGACGGCAAATGTTAACAAATTACCGTTGGTTCAACCTCGTCGTTTACCATTATTAAATGAAATGACCGGAAAATGTTAACACATTGCCGCGGTTGAACCCCGTCATGTGTCATTCTTAACTGAAATGACCGGAAAATGTTAACAAATCACCGTTGATTAAACCTCGTCGTATGTCAATCTTAAATAAATGACGGAAAATGTCAAATTACCGTTGGTTCAACCTTATAGTTTATCACTCTTCAACGAACTACGGAAAAGAGACTTCTTAGTGCCATACTCATTTCCAGCTTGCCCAGGTACTCCCTCTAGCACAGTGGTTCTCAACCGGTGAGGAATTCCCCCCCCCCCAGGGGGGAATTTTAGGGTTTCCCGGGGGAGGAGTATTTCAAGATCGCGTTAATACAAGAACCAAGTACTTGATATTGTTTTTCCCTTCATACTTTACGGTTCTATACGTCTCACCCTTCTGAAATTCATTTTATAATGTAAGTAGACCCGCACATCACGTTTTATGTAGACGTCTACACTTGTTTTAGTATGTGCTATTAAATTTAGCTTCTATTATTAAGTATACTGTGTAAGGGTGGGGAGGGGGGGGGGAGGATTTAGGGAGGAAATACGAAAAAGGGGGGGGGGTGTGTGTGTGGGGAGAATGAGGTTCTGAAAATATAGTGAAGGGGGCACAGGCCAAAAAAGGTTGAGAACCACTGCTCTAGCAGGTATGCAGGGCATGGGTATTGATATCTACCATCACAATAGGGACGTGTTGTGGTCTGTAATTTCTCAGCGCATAATGTATTTATTCCTTGGCAGGTTTCATCGTCGATCGTGTTACCGGCGTCCTCATAAGTGACACACAGAACTGTAACCTACCACGCATAACCTACCAAGCATGTCACAGGAGGCGACGAAGAGGACCGGCTTCTGCGTCCCATAGAAAACTTTAGCTGCAAAATTCAAATAAGTATGACAAGTCTAAACAAAGGGAAAGAAAAATTCAGCCAACTAAGATGAAGGTAGGCTTTTCTAGAAGAGGTATAACCGATGAGGTTACAGTAAGGAGTCTGGTCGTCGACGTACCTCCTTTCAACAGGGAACATCTCAAGAATTAGCACCTGGACTATGAGAAATATGTACGAATTCGGAAATACGTCACAATGGGACATGAAATATAGAATTAGCATTTTCTGATTACGCGAAAACAAAACACACACACAAAGACGGAAGCGAGCAGGAGAAAGCGCTAAATACGGATGAAACTGTGCTAACCCTATGCAATACAGAGAAAAATACCCCTGGGAGTAAAAAAAAAAAAATCAGTTGTATGACCTTTACAGGTCGTGGCAATCAACCCAAGCATTTTTGTCTGTTTGTGATTGTCATGAAATGAACTGATTCGTTCGTAGCTTGCATAAAAATATGGTTTTTTAATTATTATTTTTATTTCTAGGCGTCAAAAGCTGGTGGGTCTAGATAGCTAATTAGAGAATTAGTAGTAGAACGTCACATAGAAGAGTTCCTCTGAGGGCTTTCTGGGACACTCCCGCCACACCTGAAGCCCACTGGACGATACGGATTGTTCGCCCATTTTTATTCCCGTATTTACAGTAGGGTATTCAAGTCTTTCTGGGCGGCTGCTTAGCTACATGATTCATCTTCCCAGCTAGAAGTGGACAAATTACACATATTACTAGGGGTAAGAGATGACTGTCACTTGATCGGAAACTTGTTTTCGACAAATAACTCCACGCTGTGAAATCAGTATTATTCATAGCAGCTTTGTGTCTATATTTCTTAATCTGTTTTATTAACCCATTCATGATAACATGTATATAAGTTTATGTATGCATTGTATACATATTTAACATTAATACAATATTTAATCTGATGTTTGACCATGTGGGGAAAGTCTGTCAAAATTATAACCTCATAAGTGAAACATAGCACACCAGCTTCTTGGACTGAGGATTCTAAAACTGGAAGATTGATTGATTGATTGATTTAGGAACCGACATCACAGCATTCGGGGCATTCCCATAAGTGCTCCGTCCCCATCCTCAGAAGCCAGCGAAGAGTTCCAACCCAATAGTACCAGTAGCAATCTGATTATATGTGCGTCTCGCCTTTCCTCTAAGCGTCAAGCATCGGCCAGATCCCCTCGTCACTCCACGCTGTCGCATTCTTGCTAGACCATGGTGATTCATTTGCTCCTCCGAGGTGTACACGTGCTCCCACAAGGCCGCAACCACGTCTGCCTTATCATTCATCAATACTCCACCAAGTTTTGCAGAGCCAGCCAATCTGTCTGCCTGTTCATTTCCCAGCACACCGGCCTGCCCCGGAGAAAACTGGAAGAAGAGCTAGACAACTATAGCGCTGGGTGTATCTGCACTCATAAAGAATGTGAAATTATTGATGTCAAAACTGTTATGTTTATAGGACCTTGCGGTGTATGGCCGGGGGGGGGGGGGGGGGGGGTTGTCTCTTGAGCCTGAGGAATTAAGACCGCCTGGCTAGGCAATCACCGCAAACTGTGCAGGTTAGGGTTTTCATTTTGCCCTCCACAGAAAAAAATCCACAACTTACCGAGGATTCGATCCCCGGTCTCCCGAAGGAGAATCTGGCATTCTCGCCACTCAGCCAGCCGCCCCTCACTCGGATGTGAAAAGTGTAAAATACTGCTAATTATCATCATCATCAGGGCGTGCCCTCCCACATAGCCTTAGTTCGTCTGTTTCCACAGATCTCAATAGGCAGGCACCCGGGAAGGTTAACCCGGTCAACAAATGCCCGCAGAAGTCGGATGTGTCGGCCTAACGGCGCAAGAACGCAGCTCTGCTGTGGACAGGCACAACGCAATCACGTCCGAAAAAAAACTCCGGATGAACGAAGAAGAAGAATAGGCAGGCAAATATATCTAATACTACTTCATAGTAAGTTTAAGGGAATCTTGGAATATCATCATCATGTGCCTGGCTAACTCACATGGGTGATCTTGTCTTTCCACATGATTCTATCTTCACAACTTATATCTATATGTTTGTACAGACACCTTTCCATGCCATTACTAAGGATGTCAGATTACTGATGTGAATAAAATCAGATCATGAAGGAATGAATATCATTCTGCAATGCTTAAAGCATAGCACAATAATCATACAATAATCTACAATAATCATATTCACTAAATATCTTACATAATTATGTTATTTAACATCATAATACTGTGTTGTTATGTTTGATATCTTTATGTTACATCCTCACATGAAAAGAAACACCACCACAGATAATTTAATAATGTCATGGCTTCATGTACTGTCTAGCCACCTCAGTACCTACCAGCTCACAATGGGTGTTTGAAAAACAGATATGTAACATGTCAGAGTCTCACCCAGAGTTATAACACGTTGTCTGTACCAACGCTGAACTATGATAAACACTACAGCTGTAACGCGGCGTCGTCAACAACGCCAGGCAACCAACACTGAGCGATGCTAAGCAGTCGGCGGTCAGCTGGAACACAGCGTGAACATTGAGGGGTCACGCAAGCTGACTCGAGCACAACTGAGGTGTGTGCTGAAAGGCCAGGCAGACTAGGCTTGGGTGCCGTAACGGACTGACGTGTGAATGCGGCTTGAGAGTTTATGCATGTCTTGATAGCTAGCCTGTATGACCGTTGGAGATGGAACGCCTGTGTGTTTGACTTGTAAGTTGAGTGCATTGATGTATTATTATATTGATGTATTGATTGCTTGTATTTATGATCCATTTGATAATGTGAATTGTGATTGCGCGAAGCCTGTATTGTTTCTGATGTGTGCAGTGCGCGAATAAATAGCGCGAATTATATTATCGGTGATTAGCCTCGTGTTATTTGATAATCATATTTAGTATCACACTTGTCAAGATACGAGCCATAGTTCTTGCGCTACGCAAGACTTTGACAAACAGTCGTTGTAATGTTCTTCATCATTGTGGCGTAAATTTCTGAGCTGGAGACTATGATACTGCAAAGAGTGATGTAAATGATGCTGACAGCTATCCAGAGCTTTGATATGTAGTTATAAACTAGAGAGTATACCCAATAACTGATGGGTAGATCTGTAAGATATACTAGATGGCCAAGGTCTTACACGGAAAATTTGTATGGGGACTTGCTTGATCCTGAAGATGCCTGAGCTAAAACCCAGTTCAGACAGTCTATCTAAGGTGTGCGCTTTGTTTTGACAGTTCCAGATTGAGTACTGCTGAAGGTGCTGGAGTTTCAATCCCAGTTGACAAGCCAGGCCCAGAGCATAACACCTGGTAACCAGTGTAGAAAGGTGAGGCTGGAAGAGAGCAGAACCAGGCAGATATCACAGCAGATAAGTGGGATTAATATACACCACCCAGAAATCAATGTCCACTTCAGTCTGATAATTTAATACACAATTTTATTAACTTTATAGATTTTGTAATTTGACCCAATAGAGGTTTTTTTAAATCAAAATTTTCACTTATGTCTTGGTGAGTTTTATTTATATGTTCTATGTTCGTAATGTCAGTAAAGTAAACAAATCTTGTTAGCACATAACAATTTAACACACTGCCA
The DNA here is from genome assembly GCA_963921405.1 of Cepaea hortensis. Taxonomy (NCBI): domain Eukaryota; kingdom Metazoa; phylum Mollusca; class Gastropoda; order Stylommatophora; family Helicidae; genus Cepaea; species Cepaea hortensis. The sequence continues at coordinate 36,019,167 of OY992893.1, forward strand.
GGATCTCCATGGTTGTCCGGCCATCGAACTCAGTCTCTTCAACCCAACAGTGGGAAAGCTAAGTCCTGTAGAGATAGTTTCATGGGCTAGAGGATTTCCTTGTTATGTTAGACGGACCTGCGTGCCTATTTCTTAACTCTTTGAAAAAAAGTTTCGTTCGTTCTTTCGTTGGTTATACTGTCTGTTTAGAAGTCTCTTTTCTTTGTCACATGAAGTCTTCTAACTGCAGCATTTTCTTAAGTTTCAGTACAGATCTGCTTTAACTGGAAGCTGTGGGAATTCTGTATACTGTTTTCCCTCGTCCGTTGGACATAATGATCCTTCTATGTCTGCGAATGTAACCAGGTGTAAAGGAAGTAAAAGGGCAGAAACATTCCGTGAAGAGGGACTCGTTCTGATGATCGGAAGTCTTCTGATGATTGGAAGCCTCCTGTTGTGCTTGCTCCGCTGGGAAGTTTATATCACTCACTAAAGAGACAGAGAAAGCACTAATCGGATGGGAAGGGTGAGTTTTAGAATATCAACGATTTGAACCACACAAAGAAGGAAAGAAAGAAAGAAAGAAAGAAAGAAAGAGAAAAAAAAAGATACAAGTAAAACACCGCTTTTCATCCAAATAACTGCTGTATGACCACTAATACAGTTCACAGTGTTACACGTTGTGTCCACGAGACAGAAAATGATCACGTGCAACACCCCAAAAGAGCGCCAAGCACGCAACCTATACAATGCGGAACTCTGGCCATTTCCAAACATTCGCAACCCCAATGCACCACGAACGGGTGCTACAGTGGGGAATTTCCGTAAAATAAACGTACCGTTGGCGTGGCCGAAAAGATAAGAGTGCTCACTCATCCTTAACCTTCCAGTGGGCACCTATGGGTGTGCCCGAGTGAAATGACGATAGTTCGCACTACACTTACACTGGTAGAGAGTGACCCTGGTAGCTACCCATCACATGTACTAGATCACACACAAAAACTAGGTGACAAATCACTTGTTTTTCCGTGTCGTCTTCGTGGCGAACTGGTTTTCCGCCTGCCTTCTGTTCCGACGGTCACGGGTTCGATTTCAGATTCAGTCATTCAGTTAGCGAGTACTATTTTCTCAGAGACTCGCGGAGGTCGTCGCTGGAGTTAAAGTTCACTTTCAGCAGGCCGCCCTGCGGAAAGAGACCGAACTGTGTAGGCTAAAACCCGGTGGAATGAAGTGGATCTTCTCGCCTTTAACACCGATTTGTCACAGTCTAGGCTTCAACTTTAACCTGTTCAAATATCCTTCGATTAAAATGACAAAGAACACGCCCGAGAAGAACACACGAGACTGTTGGAAACACAGGTCCATTCAACACTCACCAGGAAAATGTCCAGGTAAAGTCAAAGTTTGACAAATAATAACCCCAAACTATGAGGACTCAGAAAGGCCAACGTGTCTTCACAACCACACACCATGGAAGAATCCACTGCCTTGTTTGCCCCGCTGAAACGACATTCAAAACACGCAACCTGTGCAGATTTTTAGAGTACTGTGTTTATTTTTGTCCCACAATAGAATCTGAAATCTGAATTAAAAATAGTTTCAATCCGGGATAAGTTTAGATGAGAAAGGTTTAGCAATCACCCGGTGTCATCGGATCGTTTTTACTGCACAAAAATGTCAGCCTCGCCGTTTGGGGGAAAGTGTACAAGTTGTAAAGCGGCGTGATAAATTAAAACAGATCCCCCAAAATCTGCACTGACAGTTTACACATCAGCTATGTATACAGAAACAAGAAAACAAAAGATTAAACGAGGAGCTGGTCGGGTGACATTTAAGAGCGGAGACAATTACGATATAGAGATATCCAGAGTGGTATGCCTGGGGGTGGTCATGTTGCGATGACACGTACAAATCAATTATACATGATTACGAAACCGTTAACAAGGTGCGTGAGATAGATAAAGATCGAGTCATGGTAATGGCAGAGGGGATGGCACTAACGCAAACCAAAGGTAAAGGTAGCCCCGTGGCGCTTACTGTCGTTGGGATGTGAAGTGTTAGCCTTCACATAGTCTAGGTCATGGTTCAGTGTGGTGGGAGTGGCTAGTTCCCTTTCTCAGCCGCTTTCTGGCGTTTAATGCGCCCCACATGCCTCATGTGGTATATCACAGGCACTTCTCCTCTCTCTCTCTCTCTTTCTCTCTCTCTCTTTCTCTCTCTCCCTCCCTCTCTCTCTCTTTCACCCTCTCGCTCTCTCCCTCTCTCTCTCTCGCTCTCCCCTCTCTCGCTCTCTCTCCTCCTCTCTCACTCCCTCTCTCACTCCCTCTCGCGCTTTCTGTCCCTCCCTTGATCTCTCTCTTGCCCTCCCCCTCTCTCGCTCTCACCCTCCCTCACTCTCTCTCTCTCCCTCTCTCTCTCCCTCTCTCTCTTCCTCTCCCCCTCTCTCTCTCCCTTTCTCTCTATCTCTCTCTCACTCTCTCTCTCCTCTTACATCTGGCTTCTCTGTGCATACCTTCTTCACGTGCATTGCCAGTGGTTGAATCTTACACAACCCCAACAACTCTAGGACTGGGCGAGGGGCTCCTGAAGCGCGTTGTATGACTAGCAACCATACTGACTATTTCGTAGGTTACAATATACCCCATGTGGTAGGTCGCAGGCACTTTTCCTCTCTCTGTCTCTCTCTGTCTCTCTCTGTCTGTCTCTCTCTCCTCTCTCTCTCTCTCTCTCTCTCTCTCTCTTCCTCTCTCTCTTCTTGCATGTCCACATACACTAGCATTTTGTCAGTTGAAGTGTGTCTATGTAGTACGCGTGTTCCTACACGCCAGTCCACCCAGACCAATAACACAATGGGGCCGTGGTCAATTTTACACGCCTCCTACCCCGCCCCCTTCTTTCTATGTGCTCACTGTACCGTAACATCCAGCACCGTTATAAAAATACACCTGAGATTTCCGTAAACATTCACAGGTCCGTACGTGAGGTGAGTATACAGTTTGTTTCTCTATAAACAGTTTTTCTATTAAACATTTTCTTCGACTAACATTCTTTTCAATTAACATTTTGTCAATTCTCGTTTCCTCTTCATTGCTTCCATTTTCCCATGCATTTGTTCCTCTCGTCCTGTCATCACCTTCTAATGTAGTCACAGGAGTTCTCCTTGACTGTATGTTGTGTTTGTGAATGTGTTTGTTTGCTGATGAAGGCTAACCGCCGCAACGTTCTGTATGTGTCGTAACTCTGTTATGTAAAGCTGCACTACTTTGTGTCATTATATATTGTTTAATGAATACCATCAGGCGCCTAGTTTATGTTATTGTAACTGCATAGCCAAGTTTTCACCCATACCAGTACACCACTTTTGTTCACTAATATCACTAGTGAACATTTTTTCGGGCCTCTTTAAAACAAGGCCAATAAAAAAAAAAAGAAAAAAAAAAAAAAAGAAAAAAAAACCAGTACATAGTTTTTCTATACATCTACGAGGGTAAGTTAATAAGTAATGTCTCAAATAGCTGTAGAAAAAATAACTAAATATGATAACAACTTGAAACCAGTTTATTTTTATACATATATTGTTCCATTATTTCTCAAAATAATTTCCACCAACACTGATGCATTTATCCCATAGTTTTATCAGTCTTCCCAAACCGGCTGCATAGACGTGAGTGCTGTTTTCTAAACCACGTTTTCACTTCACATTCAACTTCGGCATCACACGCGAAATGTCTCCCGCCAAAGTGGTTTTCAGTGGACTTAGCGCCTAGCGATTTCCCATAAAGCGATGCATAGCTGGGTAGAAAAAGTTACGAGGGCGAGTCAATAAGTAAGTCACACAGTTCTGTGGGATCGCTGGTAAATGAAACGTGGTTAACAAGAATAAGGGGAACTGCGGAAACCAAAGCATTGCTTAGGTAGGCGGCGAATGCCGTCCGCAAAAAAGGATTGTGGTTGCTCACTGAACCAAGTGTTTACCGCGTTCATTACGTCTGCATCTGTGTGAAATTGCTGCCCCTTGAAAGCTTTTTTTAGAGGTCCGAACAAATGAAAATCACATGGTGACAAATCAGGACTACAGGCTGGGTGTTGCAGAATTTCCCATTTATTCTTTGCTAATGCTTCCTGCACAATCTTTGCGACATGCGGACGAGCATTATCGTGCAGCAAAATCACACCACGAGAAAGCATGCCGGGTCGTTTATTCTTGCTGGCTTTTTGCAGCTTGTTTAGTGTTTGCAAGTAGTTGGTGAAGTTGATGTTGACACTAGGTTCTTTAAAGTCGGCCAACAATAGCCCTTCATGGTCGAAAAATGCGCTCAGCATAACCATACCAGCGGAAACCTGTAACTTGAATTTTTTGGCTTTTCATTATCAAGTATGCTTCCATTGCATGGTCTCTCTCTTGCTGCTCGGCTCAAAGTGGTGACACCATGATTCACCGCCTGCCACTATGCGGAAGAGAAATGCATCACCCTCCACTCTGTAACACAGCAAGTGGTTCAAACACCATCCCATGCGTTCCTCTTTTTGGTGGTCGGTAACATCCGTGGTACCCACTGTGAACACCTTCCGATGTTGCATTTTTTTTTTTTTTACGAACGACCTTTTGAATTGTCCCGACACATCAAATTCTTTCGCTAGCGAACGAATGCTTCGACAACGGTTCATCTGTACTGCTGCATCAATTTTGGCGATGGTTTTTTTTCTGTTGCAACAATATGCGCTTGACCCGGCCGTCGAAGATCTGTCGTGAACTGACGTCCTTTCCGAAACATTCGTGCCCAGTCTGTCATTGTTGTCTTCGACGCACATTCGTTACCGTACGCTGCCTGCATTCTTCGATGATTGTCCACTGGTCGACATCCTTCAAATGAAAGAAACTGAATCACCACTCTTTGAGCTTCTTTAGACGGATTTTTGATCAACTTGGCCATTTTTTCAACGGTCAGAAACAGAACCTATGCGTCAATGGACGATAAGCACGAGCTCTTTTATTCATTGGTCAGTACTTATCACCTGACTATGACATGATCATGTTCAACGTAAGCAATTATGCGCGGTGCGGCACGAAAGGATTAAAATGGACGCCCCTTATACTTATAATGAAATCGTCAGAATTTTCCAAGACATAAAACAAGCTATATTATATGTTTTTTTTTTTTTTTACCCTGAACAAGTCAACCAGTTATGCACGTTCAGCCACAACCAGCTGCAATGGAGATCAGCATGGCCGAAACGATAAGAGCTTTCGTTTTAAAACATCCGGTGTACTGATGCCGAGTTAGCGGCTTCAACCCCTACACCAGTTTGTTGGACTAAAATGTTGACTTCTCGTCCTTGACTTCAGGGTGTAAATTACAAGTACCTCAGAAGTCGTAGCGAGTTCGCCTGGTGGCAAGGGACACTGGTAATAGGGATAGCTAATGCACATGCCACGGGCTCCGTGACGAAGAAGTTAAGGACGCAGTTCAAAATCCCGCATATCCGTGTTCGAAACACAGCTGTTTTTTTTTTTTTATGAAATGGTATGTGTGCCGATAGTTCAGAAAGCAATGGCAAACTACTGAACGTAAACTTGCCCAGGAATCACGAACAGCCATAAAATGCTGGGGTTGACTGCAACGTCCTGTAAAGTATATGCAAAAACTTTAAAAAAAAAAAACAACACAAAAATCAGTCTAGTGCCCTTGAAGTAGAGTGGTAGGACGTGATTGAACTACACTTGAGTCCAAAGCTAGCAAACGCACACACACGCGCGCGCGCACACACACACACACACACCATTCAGCTGCTGTCATTATTGCTAAAACTCAGGCCCAGAAGTAAACATCTGCTGTCTGCAGATCTAATTACTTTCGCATGCTGTTTGCTTAACTTGTAACTTATAATTATTACTATTATCACCAAAATGACACTGCGAAATGTTTGCTAAGTCCTCAGATTAGGCGATCATTATCACATTTCCTTCTGTCAATCTTCATATTATGTTTACTTGCACGAGCATACACGCGTTGACACTCAAATACGGTGCAGAGTACTTGTGAAATCGCTGACGCCAGAAGAATATGACTAATAAATTAACCTTTACCTAATCGATGGATCCTCGAAACACAACGGGGCGTCGTTAAAATATTTGATGGGCCCAAATCCCTGAGCCATATGTGACAGACCCAAATTCCGGCGTCAATAGATGTGACTGCCCAAACCCCGGTGTCTATGGATATGACAGGTTCAAATTCCAGTGTCTATAGATGTCAAAAACTGTTATCTACTGCCTGCAGTACCTTGCAGTGTAGGGCGGGGTGGGGGTGTCTTGAACCTGATGAATTAAGGCCGCCTGGCTAGTGCAGTCGCAGCGAACTGTGCAGGTCAAGATTTTCTTCCCCCCCCCCCCCCCCCCCACAGAAAAAACCACACCTTACTGAGGATTCGAACCCGGGTCTCCCGAAGAACAAAGAGTTCTTAGTCACTCGGCCACCCGCTCCCCGTCTACAGATGTGACGGGCCCAAACATTGGGTCCGTCCCTTTCAGTTTCACAGGTGATCATTATTTCTCTTTAGTGAACTGGATATTACCGAAGTCAGTTATGTCCATTCTCGGAGAAAAATTTCGACAAATGCCGCGAGTGCTCCACTTTTAAAGCGACATTTTTTTTTTGGGGGGGGGGGGGGAAAAGTTATTTTTTCCCATCATGAGATCCCACACTATGAAACAGTGAACAACGACAGCATGATGTAATGGCTGAAAATATTAATGGGGAAAGAAATGGAAGAAGACAGTGAGAAATCGTTGTCAGTCGTTCGTCACTGCATGGAATAATATCAGCTCATGAATCGATATATTATTTTGGAGATCGTGAGATATGGAGCAGCAGGATCGCCCCACGGAAGTCAAAAAAGCAACTGATGATAAGGTCCATTGCTGATGTTTTCTTCATTTTTTTAAGGAAAGTAGTTTTCTACTGCCGGTCTCTCTGGCTGTGGGGTTACAACACTTTCTCTCTGTAATCCCGTTTATCACGCAGAGTCTCGCAGCGGAGCGAGAACTGAGGTGGTTCGACCCCCGCTCGTGACTTGCGGATACTGAGCCGGCCGCTCAGAAAGCAATGGCAAACTACTGAGCGTAATCTTGCCAAGAGATCAACAGACAGCTGAAAGATGCTGCTGTTGACAGCTAAGTCCTGTAAAAGGATACGCAAAAAAAAAAAAAAAAAAAAAAAAAAAAAGTTTTCTACTGGCTGTTACTACAATGGCTAACAGTTATTGCACGTGTTTTGCATCTTCAGATATTCATACATTTCCATCTATCCAGACAGAATCATGTGGGTTAGTTGCATATAACCTACAGGACGTAGCAGTCAACTCCGGCATTTTTTGGCTGTTTGCGATTCAGCAATTTGCCATTGTTTTCTGAACGACAGGCGCTCATATAATTGTATGGAAACCAACGCAAAGCAGTCTGCTGGCAAATCATCTGCAGCTGTATTTCGAACGCGGTTTGCGGGATTACGAATTGCATTTGACCCCCCCCCCCCCCCCCCTCACTTTTCGGCACAGAGCCGATCGGTAATCATGTGGGTAACATACAATTTTTATATTATAACCCACCAACTAGTACTCTATCTTTGACCTCGGTCATTATTTCGCTACTGAAAGACCAGAGATCCGATTTGGGGTGGAAGGGGGGGGGGGGGGAGGGGGAGAAATACACATCCTTGTCTCATAATTCTTGGTAAAAGTTTGATAACTGTACAACATGCTTCGCATTCAGTTGCTATTGATTTTTTTGGATAGAACTCTAATATACAATTCAGCACATGAATAGGCACGTCCGGTTCTAAATATCATTCAACAGTGTAATCAATATTTCTGTTGCGAATTCTCCCAGCACCGCAATTCCACCTGGCCCACCCGTTTTTCCTTTCTTCGTATCTAAAACATCCCGGTACAAATTGTAGGTGATTTGTCGGCACCAGCGTGCTGCTGGTCGGGTAAAACACCGTGCACTGCTGCCGACTGATCCCGGATATCTGTCTTGTTAAGGAAGCGCACATTCCACTACGATGGTGCCTAAATGTAACATGTCCTTTACAGGACGTTGAGATCAACCCCAGGTCGATTTTCTAGGCAATTTTACGTTCAATAATTTGCAACTGCTTTCTGAACGAGAAGTTAACGTTCACCTGACCGGTATGTGGAAGGAACCTGCTACCCCGCCGTCAGCGCACAGAAAGTTTATGAGCGATAAACCTCTCGGCCACGATGACCTCTTTATGATAAAGCCTGCTCCGTCAAAAAATAAACAAGTATGAGTCTGATTCAGCGCCGAACGATAATATATTGACAAATGTCATCTCTCATTTGGAAAGAAGGACGATATATCGCCATACTAGGGTCATCGCGTTATTTGCTTTGTTTCGTGATCTTCCGCAATTTTAATGCTCACTGAAGGGAACTTTACACTATAATACTTGTTCATTTGATTGCGTACCGTGTCTGGTCCACACATACCGTTTGTTTGGCACTGAATCAATTAATAAACAGACGTCAGTAACAGATTACAAACAGGCGTGGGTTTATACCCTGAAATAAAACAAAAAAGTAACAAAGAAGCACATGACTTTTGAACTGGTTATCACGGAAGTATAAGGTTTTTATTTTGCGCTTGTTCGCTTTGAACTCAAACCAACTTCAGAGGTACTTGTAAATAACGTCCCCAAGTCAGCATTTTAGTCCAAATGACCGGTGTAGGGACTAAACCCGCTGCATCGGCACACCGGATGTTTAAGAACGAACGACCTTATCTATTCGGCCATGCTATATGCGGTTAATGAAAATCCGGGGCAATGAGGTCTTTCTGGTGACTGCCGATTCCATCGACGATGAATTGTGGTTTCCGTGGAGGACTTTTGTGTCGGCATTCTGGCGGCGGCATTCTGCACAGTGTATCTGTGCAGGCTGTTGGATTGCCAAGACTCCTGTCTGTTCCACTTTTCACGTAGGACAGTGGGGAGCATTTTGAGTGATATCCATTGGCACAGGAACGGAGCATAATGGGGACGACCAGTTGCCGTGAAGTTGGGACCTGACTAACTAACTATATACGGTTAATATTCTTGCGACATGCTTTCTCCAAGTGATCGATTCTAAATTTGGCAACGGGTTTATCCGCGGATGTTAACAGTAACAAGTTACCTGACGAAAACTCCTACCTACCGGGTGGTTGAATAAAGCCGACATGAGCAAGTGAAGTGTTGTAAAACATGTTTCTGCGATCAGGTAACAAGGTGACCTTAAGTAAAGGTTAAGGTAATTCCTAGACAGACATTGCCGCAGGTGCGTAGTCTTCGCATGCATACAAATGGTGACAGAGTTATGTGCTGAGATAATCTCGCCTTCCGTCGCCGCATTTCCTTCATAGACAATTCTCTGGCGTGTATTTTATACGACTTAGTAACTAATCTTGCTTCTTTTTTTTTTTTAAACGTACTTTAAAGGTGTGCGTAAAAGGGGGGGGGGAGAGAGAGAGAGAGAGAGAGAGAGAAAGGCGATGGGTTCCAGCCCCGTCCACTACTGGGGACTGAAACCAGGACCACGACTATGGTAGGTGTGGCATAACGCAGCCAACATTATTCATTCATCAACTCATGCCGCAAAAAGAGGAAACAACATTGAAAGAAATTGACTTCACAAACGCAATTGGAGATTGGGACTTAAAACTTAACATCAAAACTGGAACTGAACAAGTGACAAATGACGTGGATTCTTTGAAAGATTTCATCAGACCAAGCTCAGAAAACAATTGGATAGGAAAACCACATGACCGCCTTCGCGCCAGTGCATAATTAACATATATTACTATTTCATCAGAAATGTTAATAAGCCCGCACTTTTGTCTGAACTCGCTCCATGGACGGATGTGAGAAGAGTGTGTGACCAAACATTCAATGGGCAAGGCAAAAGTCTGGATCCGAGTGATCTTGGTGGCTACATACCAACAACCACCCAACACATCAGCAAATTAACCACCTAAATCAGACCTGAGGGAGGGAAGCCGAGAGAAAGAGATGAACCACAAGTGAGAGGGAGGATGACTTCGTTATGAGCAGAGCATGGGGAGGCCTTCAGAGGAGCTATACGGGCAGACCTGAAGTGGATCCATCAGTCAATGGACCCTGGCTTACCTAATCCTCCAGTCACCAGGTTACTTTTCTCATAGGTTGAAAACACCCCCAATTACAGGAACACTGATATGTTTATGGTTGAGACACCACTATCATACTTAATATGTACAACATCAAAATGTTTACTATGTTTTCACACTTGTTGACATCTCATATATTGATGCTTGTTATTGCTTGTCTGGGACAATGGTCCAATGTGCAACTGTTCTATTACTTTGTGTAAATCACAATAGAGATGTATGTACTGACCAGAAGGCTCAGGCCAGTCAATAAATGATTAACATGAATTGACCTTCTGTTAATTTGTCAAGTTCAAACCTATCTGTATCAACAACTTCTTTGTACATCATGTTGTCAAAATCTAATGTGATGTTTATGTGTTTGATTGCTTAAAGATAAATTAACTCATAATGACTTACTGAATGGGGAAATAAAAAGACTCTAGATCTATCAACTGCTCAACATCCATGTTTTCTTCATCTAAATCAGGCTGAGAAAATTCTCCAGACTTTCCTCAGATTTGATAAACTAAAAGGGGGCTCCAGAGCTATCAGAATCATTGGAGAAGGGGCAGATTCCCAGTTAGTAATTACCATTCTTACCAGGGCCATAATCTATATCTCCTAGACAATACTTAATAGAACGAGGCCTGCAGATAACTCAAGGTTCATATTCTGGGGTTATTGAAGATAGAAGAGGATGGGGCTCTACATCTTTTATTAGAGATGGGGCGTGCACTACAGTGATCTCCCACTCCCTTCAAAAATATATGACATATTGTGGGCTAAGTCCTGGATGGTTCCCATATATTAACCTTTAAACAATCACCTAAAAATACATGAACACAGTTACCTTTAGATTATTGACACAGTTATTTTCTAGAATGTTTAACAAGATACCATGTGGGGTATTGATTGACAGCCACATGATATGAATGACATTTATAGATAAATAAGAGTAGGTGACTGATTTTACTCCTGGAGAAGGGGGCCATGTTCAAATAGGCTTATACTTCAGAGAGAGTTGCTCCAGGTGAAATATATAGTGTGTATCTACTCTACCAACACTACTTCTCTTTCAGAGAAGGTGTTCCTTTACTGTGGAGTCTGAACTTAACAGCATTTCATCAACCACCGGAAAATCTTATCCGTTGGGAAAACTCTGTCTAATTTCAGATTCTTTTCTTTACTAGGAATTAATTGTGGTTACTTCAGTGCCTGCTGCCTTTGGCTTTTCCAGCATTGACAGACAGACATAGCATAGGGTGTTTTTAATATTGCACATGCTCTGTTGTATCTTTGCAGATCAGGGACTGACAAACTTACGCGGATCAGACTAACTGCAATTATATTGATAGGCAGAGCAAAGCATTAAATTATAGACATGGCGGAAACTGCAAAGTTTAGAGCCCAAATAACAGAAACAGGTAGGGAGTGCGGGTTAGATGGCCTTGAGCTAGCTAACTATGTTTCAGATGCATTCGACAAAAGAGAGAGACTGCAGGCTGAATTGGCTCTCAAAGAAAAACAACTTCAGGCTGACTTGGCTGAGAAAGAAAAACAGCTTCAGGCTGAATTGGCTGAGAGGGACAGACAGTTTCAAGCAGAATTTGAGGAGAAAGAGAAACGATTTCAAGCAGAATTGGAGGAGAAAGAGAAACGATTTCAAGCAGAATTGGAGGAGAAAGAGAAACGACTACAGGCTGAAATGGAAGATAAGGAGAGAGAGCGTCAACACCAACTGGAGTTGAGGAGAATGGAGATTGAAGTGGAGATCCGGAGGATAGAGAAAGGGAGTGGTCCTACACCCTCAACCTCATCAGGATCGCCAGTGACAGATCCACCTCACGTCTCTCAACTTAATTCAGGAGCTATGTCATTTCCTCTGGACCCCTTTAATGAACAGACTGACAACATCGAAGGATTTTTATCACGCTTCGAGGCAATGGCTGTCAGCTGTGGGCTTGAAGAGAGTAGATGGGCGACGAAGTTGGCGCAGGCCTTAAGATCCACGGCGTATGAAGTGTTCTCAAGACTCACTAGAGAGGAACAACAGAACTACACAACACTCAAGACGGCACTCTTAAGCCGATTCGAAGTGGACGCCGAATCTTATAAACTCAGGTTCAAGGCCGCAAGGAAGGAACCGGGTGAGAGCTACGCACAACTAGTGGAAAGACTGAAGTCATACATACAAAGATGGACTTGCTTGGGAGGATTTGAGGAAAATTATCAAGGACTCCGTGAAATGATTATCATTGATCAGATCAAGGGGAAAATGCAGAACGAAATGAAGGCATTCCTAACCCAAAACGGGGCTGACCGCCTGGAAACTATAATCATCCTGGCAGAGAGATTTGAGAAATCTCAAAAGGAGATGGGAGGAAAGGGACGTTCGAACAACACCCCCTCTCAAAACAAAACTCCACAGCCAAAAGAGGGTGAAAACACTGTAGCCACCAAGAAAAAGGGGAAATCCCAGAAAAACACTCAAAATTCAGTCCAACCAGCGCCGAGGGAGGACAAACCATTCTGTACCCATTGCAAGATTAGAGGTCACACATTTCAGAGTTGCAGAAAGAAGCCACCTCCACACACAGCGGCATGTTTGGCCAACCGAAAAGAGAGAAAAGTGAGCACTGGTGAAACGTCCAAACAGACACTTCATCAAGACACCTCATCTCGTATTCCGGTTGTGGAATCCATCTTACTAAATGGATTCAAAACGACCTGTTTATATGATACTGGATTATCATATGACTGTGTTGTCTCATCATCCTTAGTTCACCCCGAACAGGTGACAGAGGAAATAGTGGAATTACAGGGACCACTGAAGAGTTCAACAAATATGTCTCTTCCAGTGGCAAAAGTGAACATAGCCTCGCGGTATGTCACTGGGACGATCAAGGCAGCAATCTTGGACGATCCGATATATCCTGTAATCCTCGGCTGTAGATTTATCGTTCTAGGAGAACCTGTTCAACCTATGGCGATGGCGACCATGACCACTCGATCACAGGCAACAAAAACTCCAGAAACAACTACGCCAATCCCTCGAACGGAGGAACTGAAGAGGGCACAAGCAGCCGACAGCACCTTGGAACCCTGCTTCAGAAAACTGCCAAAATCACATTTACCTCTACGTAAAGGTGATCTGTTCATGAAGTCAGCACTTCTTTACAGAAAAGCAGGACGAGCTGGACAAGAGTTTAATCAACTTGTTGTACCAACTCAATACAGGACTCAGATCTTAGAGATGGGTCACAGTCTACCATTCAGTGGGCACATGGGTATCAACGCTACTACACAGCGGATTACCACTCACTACTTTTGGCCAGGGATGAATTCAGACATACAACGGTTTGTAAAATCATGCCCACAGTGTCAGAAAGTATCACCAAAACACCGGACACCACCGGCAATGTTGGGTGAATCGCCAATCACTGGAATTCCATTTGAGAAAGTGGCAGTAGACATAATCGGACCTCTCTCAGCAACGAAGAGGCGAAACCGATTCATATTAACGCTTGTGGACACAACAACCATGTGGGCCGAAGCAGTTCCTATGCCCAGCTGTGACTCCAAACACGTCGCTGATGCATTATTAGGAATATTCACACGTCTAGGATTCCCACAAAGGATCTTGACGGACAACGGTTCACAGTTTCGTGGTAAGCTCATGGAAGAGACCTTCAGACTTGTTCATGCACGCCATATCTTCAGTTCACCATATCACCCTCAGTCAAATGGACTTGTGGAAAGGTGGAACGGGACATTGATTAGTATCCTGCGCAAAATTGCCCAGGAGAAGACAGAGGATTGGGACTTGTATTTACCCGCAGCTTTATTCGCTTACAGGGAAGTACCCCATCACTCAACAGGTTTTGCTCCAGCCACACTGTTGTTTGGACGACCAATCAAAGGACCCCTTGAGGCGTTACTGCGAACATGGACTGATAATACTACAGATGATACAGTCGTGACTGCATCTACATATGTTGCCGAGTTGAAAAATCGTTTACAACACAGTTGGAAACAAGCGAATGTCAATCTACGTCAAGCCAGACGAAGAATTGCTCGTAACTTCAACCGCAAGGCAAAGGATAGAGAGTTAGAGGTAGGAGAGAAGGTGATGTTGCTGCTTCCAACCAGTCAGAATAAGCTGCATATAGGATGGAGAGGACCTTATGTAGTGACGGAGAAGATCTCACGTACCAACTACAGAATTTCAGTCAAAGGCAAGATGAAAGTATTTCACATAAACCTCTTGAAGAAATATCATGAAAGACCCTCAACCACCGAACCTGCACATCTGATGGCCATGAGTGTGGCTACTGAAGTCGAAGAAGGATCAACAATGGGAGTCGAGTGCCAACTGCAAGCCAAAGAGACCTTTAAGGATGTGGAAATCAATCCCAACTTAACAAAGGATCAGCAAAAGCAGATTAGGGAACTTATGGCAAAATATGCAGAAGTACTTACTGATAAGCCAGGAAGAACTGATTTGGAGGAATTTGACATGAAGTTGAATGACACAGTGCCTGTGCGAGTCAAGACTTACCCAGTTCCTTATGCAAAGCAAAAGACTTTAGAGGAAGAAATACAACAGCTGCTCACCGCAGGAATAATCTCACCATCTGAATCACCTTACAGTGCTAGCGTCGTCTTATTGAGAAAGCCAAGTGGAGAACATAGATTGTGCATCGATTATCGACAGCTCAATGCTATAACTGAATTCCAAGCAGAACCTCTGCCTGATCAGAATAAACTCTTCACAGCACTCAACCGAGCTAAGTACTTTACTAGGATTGATCTCAGTAAGGGATATTACCAGATTCCTGTAAAACCGGAAGTTAGACCATGGTTAGCTTTCTGCACGCCTGGAGGACACTATGAGTTCAACGTTCTTCCATTCGGATTAAGTAATGCTCCCAGCGTCTTTACACGTATGATGAGAAAATTACTTGACCCACTACAGCATCCAGACATCAGTCACTTCATGGATGACATCCTGATCGCAACTGAAACATTTGAAGAGCATGTAGAAACCCTGCATCTTTTGTTCAGGCGCCTCAGAGAAACTGGATTGACGGCTAGACCAAAGAAGTGTCAGATAGGATTCCAAGAATTGGACTTTCTAGGTCATAAGATATCTCATGGACTGATAACTCCACAAGAGGGAAATGTGGACAAACTCCAGAGAGCACCTCGTCCAAAAACAAAGAAGGATGTAAGATCATTTGTATCCTTATGTGGATTCTATCAAAAATACATCAAGGACTTCAATACTCTGTCAACACCTTTAACGGATCTTACCAAAAAGGGGAAACCAGAGAAAGTCACTTGGTCAGCTGACTGTGAGAGAGCTTTCACAGCATTAAAGCAGGCATTAACTGCTCATCCAGTCTTACATCTACCAGACATCGACCAACCATTCGTGCTGCGCACCGATGCCAGTAACATAGGAATTGGGGCAACGCTGTTGCAGAGAAAGGGAGATGTACCATCAGAGCTATTCCCTGTAGCTTATGCTAGCAGGAAATTGAATGCAGCAGAGAGAAATTACAGCACTATCGAGAGAGAATGTCTTGCGCTCGTATGGAGTGTACAGAAATTTCAAGCATACCTATATGGCAGACACTTCACAGTGCAATGTGACCATCAACCACTCATGTTTCTCGCAGCATCTAAGACTCTGAATGCCCGACTTATGAGGTGGTCGCTGCTTCTTCAACCTTACT
Source organism: Cepaea hortensis (assembly GCA_963921405.1). Lineage (NCBI taxonomy): Eukaryota > Metazoa > Mollusca > Gastropoda > Stylommatophora > Helicidae > Cepaea > Cepaea hortensis. The sequence continues at coordinate 36,035,070 of OY992893.1, forward strand.
CGTTCCAGGTTGAGTATGTTCCTGGAAAAATGAATGTGGGAGCGGACTTCCTGAGTCGACACCCAGTGCCTGATGAACCAGGTCAATCAGATGCAGAAGAGAATACAAGGGAGGAAAAATGGGAACAACTTGATAACTGAAAATGTTGGAAACATAGTTCCATACCATAGAACAATCTGGAGTGGGGCCATGTGGCATAACGCAGCCAACATTATTCATTCATCAACTCATGCCGCAAAAAGAGGAAACAACATTGAAAGAAATTGACTTCACAAACGCAATTGGAGATTGGGACTTAAAACTTAACATCAAAACTGGAACTGAACAAGTGACAAATGACGTGGATTCTTGGAAAGATTTCATCAGACCAAGCTCAGAAAACAATTGGATAGGAAAACCACATGACCGCCTTCGCGCCAGTGCATAATTAACATATATTACTATTTCATCAGAAATGTTAATAAGCCCGCACTTTTGTCTGAACTCGCTCCATGGACGGATGTGAGAAGAGTGTGTGACCAAACATTCAATGGGCAAGGCAAAAGTCTGGATCCGAGTGATCTTGGTGGCTACATACCAACAACCACCCAACACATCAGCAAATTAACCACCTAAATCAGACCTGAGGGAGGGAAGCCGAGAGAAAGAGATGAACCACAAGTGAGAGGGAGGATGACTTCGCTATGAGCAGAGCATGGGGAGGCCTTCAGAGGAGCTATACGGGCAGACCTGAAGTGGATCCATCAGTCAATGGACCCTGGCTTACCTAATCCTCCAGTCACCAGGTTACTTTTCTCATAGGTTGAAAACACCCCCAATTACAGGAACACTGATATGTTTATGGTTGAGACACCACTATCATACTTAATATGTACAACATCAAAATGTTTACTATGTTTTCACACTTGTTGACATCTCATATATTGATGCTTGTTATTGCTTGTCTGGGACAATGGTCCAATGTGCAACTGTTCTATTACTTTGTGTAAATCACAATAGAGATGTATGTACTGACCAGAAGGCTCAGGCCAGTCAATAAATGATTAACATGAACTGACCTTCTGTTAATTTGTCAAGTTCAAACCTATCTGTATCAACAACTTCTTTGTACATCATGTTGTCAAAATCTAATGTGATGTTTATGTGTTTGATTGCTTAAAGATAAATTAACTCATAATGACTTACTGAATGGGGAAATAAAAAGACTCTAGATCTATCAACTGCTCAACATCCATGTTTTCTTCATCTAAATCAGGCTGAGAAAATTCTCCAGACTTTCCTCAGATTTGATAAACTAAAAGGGGGCTCCAGAGCTATCAGAATCATTGGAGAAGGGGCAGATTCCCAGTTAGTAATTACCATTCTTACCAGGGCCATAATCTATATCTCCTAGACAATACTTAATAGAACGAGGCCTGCAGATAACTCAAGGTTCATATTCTGGGGTTATTGAAGATAGAAGAGGATGGGGCTCTACATCTTTTATTAGAGATGGGGCGTGCACTACAGTGATCTCCCACTCCCTTCAAAAATATATGACAGTAGGTCAGTGAGGCTGAAGACAATAGTAAACGGCGCTGCCATTCTCTTCTCTTAACTCTCTCTCTCTCTCTAATAGTGGAGCTAAGAATGTCGTGGTTGGATTCTGAAAACGGCTAAAAAAGAAGACAAGGTTAAGAATGTATGTGTGAAAGGGCAAGATCGAGAGAAAGGAGAGAGAGAGAGACAGACAGACAGACAGATATAGACAGAGAGAGAGAGAGAGAGAGAGAGAGAGAGAGAGAGAGAGAGAGAGAGAGAGAGAGAGAGAGAGAGACAGACAGACAGACAGATATAGACAGAGACAGAGAGAGAGAGACAGAGAGAGAGAGAGAGAGAGAGACAGACAGACAGACAGATATAGACAGAGAGAGAGAGAGAGAGAGAGAGAGAGAGACAGACAGACAGATATAGACAGAGAGAGAGAGAGAGAGAGAGAGAGAGAGAGAGAGAGAGAGAGAGAGAGAGAGGGGGGGGGGATGCAGTCATTCACCCCTGAAACCACAGAAGAAATATTTTGGTCCCCCAGAACTGGAAGTGTGTGTATACCAGATTCATCCTCGCTATAAAAATGCACTTTTGTAGAGGGTTTCTTTAATTTGAAATATTACCAGGGCAGTAGTTTATAAGGCCTACTCTTTAAGATTTCCAACTGCCATTTGATTTTTTACCTGTACTATTTTTCTCCCTTATCCGACAACACCGTGCATGTGATCCTCTACCACACGGTCGAGGTGATGGAGGGTTATCACATCTACAACGTGCTTTGTCCCTCGGTGCTTAAAAAAAGAATGTTCATCGTCGATATTTTCCTCATGTCAATCTTTACCTACGTCATGATACTGACCACAACCCACACCGAGTACCGAGTGGTCTCATCTCATCATGTTCCTCTTGTACCTTGCGGTGTCGAGATGAAGTATAAACAGCGGGAGAATACCCGCCCATGGGCTTCGTGTATCGATATTCCCATGGACTCTGTTATTCCATGCGTCCATCGTTTACGTGGTCGGCCTCTTCCTCTGCTTCCATCTGATCTGTACATCATTGCTTGTTGTGGTATAGTGTTAGTTGATAATCTACTTACATGGCCAAATCATTTGACTTGCTGCCTTCAATAAAATCTAGCGCTGCTATAACCTGATTGGTTAATAAAAAAAAAACATAAGGCGTAGCACCATATGCCACATGTGCATGAGGAGTGTAAATTGGGACATTTACTTACAGCTGTGCCTATGACTTACTGTCCCTATTGTTTAGGCTATCTCCAAGCACTTTATTCTCCAAAAGTCGGCCAGTGTCTATTTAACTCTGTGAATAATCAATAGCTAACGGGCAGTATCCATGAAAATAAAATATGACACGCACCGCGGTGGTGGTGGGGTGGGGAGAAGAGACCAAACAAGTACAACCTGCTGACTGGCTCCGCGGAAAAACCTACTTACTAGTCCAGGAAACTGCAAATCTTTCCATGTTTACCCCACTGATTATGGACTTAAATATAACATGAATCTCCGTGGCGAAGTGGTCAAGTCGTCTTGACTTGGGATCTGAACGTTATGGGTTCGATTCCGGGCCGCATCCTTCGGTTCACGAGTGCATTTTTTCGGAGACTCTTGGGGGTCGTCGCTGGAGTTACGGAGTTCGTGCTTTGTGCGACGCTTTCCGCGCTGCGGAAAGAGGTCAAACCATGTCGTATAAAAACCCGGTGCAATGAAGTCGCCCATGTCGACTTTAAAAAAAAATATAACATGAAAGTTCTTAGAATACCGTTGACCAAGAAGAAAGACTCAACAAGATCTGAATATCGAAGGAAAATGGCTCTTAACTACGAGGGTAAGTTAATAAGTAAATCACACATGGCTGTAGGAAAATAATTAACTTTGATAACTACTTGAAACCAGTTTATTTTTATACATACATTGTCCCTTTATTTCTCAGCATAATTGCCACCAACATTGGTGCACTTATCCCATCGTTTTATCAATCCCCCCAAACCGGCTGCATAGAACTGCGTGCCCTGTTTTCTAAACCACGTTTTCACTTCACATTCAACTTCGGCGTCATTCGCGAAATGTCTCCCGCCAAGGTGAGTTTTCAGTGGACTTAGCCTCTGGCGATTTCCCGTAAAGCGGTGCATAGTTGGGTTATTAAAAAAAAAAAAAATTACGAGGGCGAGTCAATAAGTAAGTCACACAGTTCTGTGGGATGGCAGGTAAATGGAAACAGGGCACGCAGATTTATGCAGCCGGTTTGGGAGGACCGATAAAACTATGGGATAAGTGCATCAATGGTGGTGGAAATTGTGTTGAGAAATAAATGGACAATGTGTGTATAAAAATAATCTGGTTTCAAGTTGTTATCATAGTTAGTTATTTTTTTACAGCCATTTGTGACTTACTTATTAACTTACCCTCGTAGTAGTATGTCTCGGAAACTGAAAAAGTTTAGTCATTTTTTTTTTGCCCTTGCTCGGTTTGAACTCAAGTGTAGTCCATAATTTTGCGGGCAGATTATATGTTGAACACATTAAACGCTATAGTGGTTTGGAAAGTGTAGATCCTAGAAGAGGCACGGGTCGACCAGCACGAAAATGGACACAAGACATTGCAGACACCTTGGGTATGAAAACGCACAATGGAGAAGAACTGACACGGGATGGAGAACCTTCTTGACGAGCCGTGATGAGAGGGAGGAGGGCGCGTTTGTGTAGTTGATAAGGAGTTACGCTGATGTCATAAGCGCGGTCAGGCGAGGTTACAACGCCTGCGTCCTCTGTCCATCAACATAAGACAGGACTGATGTAAAAGCATTCCCCGCGAATTTCACAGCTCACAGTGTCGACCACGCACTCACTCAGTAGCAGGGTGACGGAACCATGTACTACCAGTCCAACATTAGGAAAATTCGATTGCAAACCGTAGCTGCAAGCATAAACACGCCACAGGCCTTAAGGTTTCAATGCCTAACCGCCATGTTTTTTAAACAGATTTGAAGAAAGCACCAACCTTTAATGGTGCAAACTATTTACATGGAAATCATGTTTCCTGCAACAAAAACCACATTTTCTAGGAAATTGCCAGTCGCTGCTCGTGATTATTATTTGCTATTTGAAATGTCATCCGTCTGGTTACAATGAAATAGTCTCGAACCATGTCGACTAGGTCACAAACTGTCCACATTTCAGAAGCGTGACAGAATCATGGCGCGTGATGTGCGAACAATTAAAATACGTCATTTTAAAAAAAAAAAAGTTACTTGCATGTCATTTTAAGGACGCTGCAATCAGCCCCAGCACTATTTGGCTGTTTGTGATTTTCTAGACAATGTTACCTTCAATAGTTTGCTATAGCGTTCTGAACGACCGACGCTTATCAACCTAGGGCTGATTTCGAACCCGGTATGTCGTGATTGCGAAACTGCATTCCCTGCCCCTAGCCCACAAACGCATACAATTCATGAACACCGAGTAAATGTGATCTCACGACCGACACTGCACTAGAGGGGGCGAACTGTTCCACTATATATTCTACCTCACGGCATGAGGTGGGTTGGCCAGTTCCCTCCCTTGCCGTCTTTCCTTCCCAAGTAATCCTGAAAATTACCCCGAACTCATTTTGTGAGGCTGGGTCGACCCCCCAACAACCTTAATGGCCACAGTAGCGACCCTTCGAGATAAACTCAAGCTAAACCGCCCTGTTCATGACCCATGCCGGATCAAACGCACAGTGAATGTCAATCGCAGAAGAACTGGTTTAAAAAACCCGGAACTTTGTAAAGATCCTTCTTTCTCTCCCCCCCCCCCCCCCCCCTCTCCCCTTTCCCTGCCATGCGCTGATGTCAGCATCGAATATCTATTTGGGTTTCCTAGCATTTTATATTTAACTCATGGCTGAGCTTTCACTTTAACGGACAGTTCACTGTTGTAAATACGCGCAAGACATTAATCGCTGATACAAATAAGACCGCAGATTCATAATTTTTTGGTCAAGTCCATTACCCCATATGGACAACAATCATCTTCGGATTAATAAGCTATGAGGGTAAAACCGTGGGCAGCTGCTACTGCGGCTGACTTAATCACAGGACTATAAGTCTGAGCCGGTGATGGACCCTACTATAACTTCTCCTTGAAGTTGAACGGGCTAGGGGTAATAGTGAAATCGTATAGAATAATTAATTGATTAAGTGTCATAGGCTGATTAATCGTCTTAAGCGACGTCCTGTATCTGCCAACGGTTTATTTATCACTGAAATGCTGCCACTGTGTTATATTACAATATGGCTGCTACCAGATAACTTTTAGGTCATAACTGTGACACACCCTTACTTCCAATTTTTCGCCATCTAGTTTTGTTTCTTCTTCTTCTTTGCGTTCATCCGGAGTGTTTTTTTTTTTTTTTTTTTAGATGTGATTGCGGTGTGTCCCGTTATGCACCCTTGGGTCGAAACCCTTAGGCCAACATATCCGACTTTTAGCGTGCATTTTTGACAGGTTAGCATTCCTGTGGGACTCTCACGTTTGTGGTGCCGTCCACATCCCAGCTTGTCAAGTTGGAACGGTCGAATGCTTCGATCATCCCTCAAGGGAAGGCAGAGACAGTCCATAGCATTTTCCGCCATCCAGGGTGGCTTCCATAGTTGCAGAGCCGACACATAGCGCCCTGGTGCTGGGCTCACCGAGGGAATCGTCACGTCCTGCTCATGGTTGCTTTAATTCCTCACTTCGATATATTGGGCATATCGTTCATCACGAGCCTTACCCGCACTGACCAGACCGGTCTGCAGACGGTATCCACTCAGCGAGTTTTCGATTCGGACATGTGCTTGTCGTTGTGCCCGTCAGAGCTGTTCCGGGAACAACGAACATTCGGAAACTAGCTAGTCAGAGCTTTTCCGTGTGGTGTCACCCACATCTCAGCTGGTCAAAGTAAAACGGTCAACGACATCACGGTCAACCCGCAAGGGAAGGCAGAGGCAGACCATGAGCATTCCCCCGCTATCCAAGGAGGCTTCCTTAATTGCAGAGCCGGCACATATTGCTCTGAGACTGGGCTCACCCGAGGAGTTGCCACGTCCTGCTCATGGCTACTTTAATTCCTCACTTCCATGTGTTGGGCATTTTGCTTGCCACTGGTCGCTCAAGCACACACCAGGAACGGTCAGTCTGCGGGCGACATCCACTAGGTAAGCTTTCGCTTTGGACTTCGGACCACGCAATGGATTCGCTAGCCGTGCGTTCCATTTCGTGTTATTGAGACGTTTTTCCACCTTTGTCTACACTCTCTATGAGTTAGATACAGAGAGTTTTCGTAACCATTTCATTCGACTGACGCACTTCTTCTACCTTTTAGTACTCGCTCACGAGGTAGGCTACATGTGCTGCCGGCTCAGCACCTTACCTCCGTGCAGAAGTGAGCGAGAAACGGCCAGGCCCTCTCATCCGGGGATCCCTCATATCCCCCAGCTGAGAGTCTTCGGACAAGTATCTGAACTGGGCATGTAGCGTGCTCAGAATCTCACCTCCATTCTTCGGTAGGTGGGTATCGGCCCGGCTCTCACATCCGAGAGTTTATGGCTTAGAGGCGTCCAGCCACAACCCTCGACAGAGAGCCTTAGAGTATGTATCCGAACCAAGAACTTCTGCCTTCGTGCGCCTGATTTAAACTTGTGACCGCTATCCTCAATCTACCTGCAGAGCAGCAGGTTATATCTCGCTTAGTCTGGCCTTTATCCTATAAGCTGTCCGATATGTAGTTTTCATCCATCGACATAGCACATGGGGTCAATGGGATACGCAAGCCCCCCCCCCCCCCCCCCACCACGGCAAGGTGGAGACACATCGGGGGAGCTATTTTTGTTTGATATAACTTTAATTTTTGTCAGACACCGAATTTATTAAAAGACAACACAGCTGTAAAAACTATTAACTAGAGGCAAGAGATGAAAGAGCAAGCGAGCATGAAGCAGACAGCGGTACAAGAGGACAGATAACATCAAGAGATTTCTGTCAGACACCATGGGCTTGAACATACACGAGGCAGGAAGAGAACTGACAATCTTTTTTGTAGTGCGTGGTAAGCGACGTTGTGCAAAGGAGCTGCTTCATGATGAATATGATGATGATGATGACAACGAAGCTTTAGCAACTCACATTTCAATAGTAATTGAGAGGTGTAGTTTTTGTTATAGTCGCTTCAGTAGTAGTTGTTCCAGCAGCGGAAGCACTTACTGCAGTAGCTGCATTTGTGGTTATCGGTACTGCTGTGGAGGAGCGGCTGGCCGAGTGGCTAGAAGCCGGGTGCTCCTTCGGCAGACCCGGGGTCGAATTCTCGGTAAGGTGTGGATTTCTTCTGTCGGGGGCAAAAATAAAACCTAACCTGCATAGTATGCGGGGTCTGCACTAGCCAGGCGGCCTTAATACCTCAGGCTCAAGATCCCCCCCCCCCCCAACCCCATGTCCTACACCGCAAGGTACTATAGGCAGCAGATGACATGACAGCTAATGCTTTTGGGAAAGTTTCTGATATTGTTATAGTAACAGAAGTTGGTACTGTTGCAACCGTTCAATCTCCAGCAGTCGCGGGATTCTCTATCCAACCAGTACTGCGCCGAGATCCACCAAATCTCATGATATAGGCACGGGACAATTTTTAAAACATACCATTATCTGCTGAAAATTAATTGGACAGCCAAAATGAGCAATCTGGACATTTTGAGGGAAGCAAAGTCGCAAAGGCAACTTATCACAAACATCATAAAGAGGCGGTCATTTGTTTGGCCGCGTTATGAGAAGACAAAAACTGGAGCATGTTGTGACAACAGGAACGAGAGATAGAGGCTGAAAGCGGGAAAAGATTCTTCACAGTCTTGTGTCATGGCACGGAAGGGGGTTAACACGCGAATTGATCTATGCTGTCGGAGATCGCAATTTGTGCCGGTAAGGCATTGGTTACCGGTCTCCGTGGCCAAAGCCTTGCGAACGCGGTTCGTGAGCCGGGTACCAGGCGTTCGAAACTCAGCTGCGACCGATTTGTGCAGCAGACCGTGTCGCGTTGTGTTATAACGTGCTGATACGGGAGCCGGTCGTTCAGAAAGCAATGGCAAACTACTGAACGTAACACTTGCCTAGTATATCAACAACAGCTGAAAAATGCTGGTGTTGACTGCAACGTCCCGTAAGGGATACGCAACAATTTTTTTTAAGGCATTGGATGATAATGACCATTAACTGTGTGGCGATGAGAAAGTGGACTGGCCACCTCACCACAGTATGCCGGTCCTAGAATGTCAAGGTCTAACACTTCAAACATTAACAGCAGAATCTGTATGGGACAAACTTCTTCTGCTGGTCGCTACAGGAATTTCATAGGCGCTGTGTCGAATGGGTTACAATTTACATGATTCGTTATCTCGTATAAATAATAAATGTTTTGCGTATCCTTTTACAGGACTTAGCTGTCAACAGCAGCATCTTTCAGCTGTCTGTTGATCTCTTGGCAAGATTACGCTCAGTAGTTTGCCATTGTTTTCTGAGCGTATACGGCGTTCAAAACACAGCTGCAGGCGATTTGGAAGTAGACCACCTTACGATGGTTTTCATACAATGATATCGACATCGGTCTTTTAGAAAGCAATGGCAAACTACAGAACGTAAATGTCTACTAAATCACACACAACTCAAATATGCGGGATGTACTATGACGTCCTGTAATGGACATGCAGGTAACTTTAACTTTACAGGAACTTCATTGACAGCAACAGTAGGTAAAGGACCCTGTTGACACGCCATGAATTAAATTTGGCACATGGTGCTAGCTTCACATGTTTATAGAACACCGGCAGTCGGCGAGTGATGTCTCAATAACACACACCGGAGCCTTTACTTTCCAAGACACTTCCTGGTAGCCATTTTTAGCTGGGTGGACCTGGGAGTCCACGCCAATTTTACAAACCCACCTCGATGCGAATTCGAACCCTTGCAGGCCAGCATCAAAACCCCATCGCCCTGCTGCGTCTGTCCAACATGGGTAGTCATAAATAATCATAAACCGTCCCAATTTAGTTTCCTTGTTATGAGTCTGTGATGCGATAGCGCCGTCAGTTTGTAGGCCTGAAAGCAAGGAGAAATTTAGTAACAAATCTTTCTCACTTTGGCAAGCGACTAGCCCAGGCGTCGAACCAGCCTCCGGCTTGGCATTACCAGCGCATTTCGCTATCAACTTCGTAAGGCCGCCCGTTGTACCCAACACGAACTCTTGCATATCACGAGACAGAAACATGTTACCTCGTTCAATGACCTCCCTAGTATCAGACAGCAGGCCCTATCTGTGTCACTGACATACATTTTGTGCTGCGTCACTTTAGTAGACGGTGACTCAACAGGACGCTGCCTGACATTTCCTATTTCTGAGACCTGCCTTTCGTCGTTTCCATTGGCTGGCAGAGAACCAGCACTAGTAGAAATCCAATGGCTTGCGGTTCATATGTAATGGACACGGTAATCCCATAGTACACGTAACCGTAACGATGTATTCTGTAGTTGAAGTTAACTGCATATCCTATTTATTTTTTATTTTAAAGTCTGCTGCCAAATCGGTCACCACTGTGTTTCGAACGCGGGTAAGCGGAATTACTAATCGCGTCCGCAACGCAATCGCCACCCCATTACCGGACGTTGAAATCTACCCCATAATTTTTTTTTAAATATTGGCTGTGATTTTCTAAGCAATTTTACATTCAGTAACTTGCCATTGATTTCTGAGCGGCCGACGCTCATACCGTTGTGAAAATCAATGCAACACTCGTGGCTCAACTTGAACCTGGTATGTCGGGGTTGTTAAACTGCGTTCACTACCTTTAAGCCACTGACGCGGCCGTAGTCTGTAGAGGATCACTTACTTGCACACGGATACTGCAACAAGTGCTCCAGCTTTCTTAGATAAATTACATAAAGAAGGACCCAAGACGGCATTAACCCCATAGCCATCTGGACCTCGGTCTTCGCTAGCAAGTACACAAGCCACTAAGCCACCGCGGCTCTTCTGTTGTCGGTATGTTTTCTAGTTTTGAAATGTTGCAAGGACAGCGGTCGAATCTCGCAAGGACAGCGGTCGAATCTCGCAAGGACAGCGGTCGAATCTCCCACCTCCCGGGATTTTAACTATGCATATTAGCCATCCTAGTTTTTTCGTCATCGTTCGTGAAGGTTAACATCTGATAACATTGCGCGGATCAGGGACGTTTAACATTCTTGGGTATTTGTTATTTACGTACTTTACCATACAGCAGACGACCGCCATACTTCTAAGTGGTGCGAACACTAGGACGCAAGATTATCAGTTGAGCTCCCGTGCACACCCACCCTTCCTTTCTAAACCAAAAAAAAAAAAAAAAAGTATCTGATGTGAATTTATCGAGGCAACATCGTTCATTGTTAGCCAACGGAAATTGTGTACGAATAAGCAAAATAATATCAGTAAAATATTACAAACAGAACTAGCACGGCTGGCTGTTCACGCGAGCATACCAACATACAGAGCCCGGAACATGACACATATTTTAATCAAGTATGCTCTATCATTTAACAATGCAGCTATCGATTGTATTCCTCTCTGTTTTAAAATCAGATAGGGCTTACTTCATTGAGAGAGAGAGAGAGAGAGAGAGAGAGAGAGAGAGAGAGAGAGAGAGAGAGAGAGCGAGCGGGGGGGGGGGAGAGACAGAGACAATATATTGATTTTTTCACGATGTTTACTTCAACTATATACATTCAGTCTGAACAACTTTACTCTTGCAAATAATGCAGCAGTGGTAACTGGCCGCGTCAATTTGGAATTCAACGTTGACTTTTGTTCAGAAAGCAATGGCAAATTATTGAACGTAAAATTTTGATCGTAACCTTCTGCAAAGGACATGCTCAAAACACACACACACCTCCACCCACACCTTTCTTCATCCTCTTTTAGTTATGACGTGAAGCGTTGGTGATCATGTCTGTCCACATCTTTCCATCTGTGTTCTATCAATCATTTCTGGTACTGATGTTCCTCCATGTCGTGATATCAAGCAGTCCAGTCTATCTCTTGGTCTTCCACGGCCTCCCCTCCCCGCTATCTTGCCCGTGGTCACGAGGTTCCCCATCCTTCCCCTCCTCGTGCCCAAAGAATGTGGACTGTCCTCTGATGCCAATAGCTCATGTTATACGTTCAGGGTGTTGTAATTATATATATATAATATATATATATATATATGTGTGTGTGTGTGTGTGTGTGTGTGTGTGTGTGTGTGTGTGTGTGTGTGTGTGTTTACTTGTCTACTAATTCTCCACGATTTGCTTCCGTACATCAGGATTGGCTCAATATTGCAATAAAGACTTTTCCACACCTCGACTGACACAAATTCATACATGCACACACACACATTCACCCACTAAGGCACGAATGCACACAATTTAAAAAAGAATTTGCCAATCAGCACCATCTCGCCCCTTGTCACGTGACATTTTGCAAAAGCTGATAATAAACACTGGACATGATTTGCCTAGGGACACGAGCATGTGGCTGGTTGGTTGGAAATTCTTTGCAAAACTTAGAGCTTTAACTATTACGTCCAACGTTCAAGTCTCCTGTGCTCTGAAAAGAGCTTGCATCTGGTCATAGTCATGCTGGTGTAGCAACTTGACTCTTAACTTAATACCGTGATACTATTTCCACGGGGACTGTTTCAATGACGCTCCTCCCCTCGCCAGGCCCAGAAACCAGTGGGTTGTGCATAACAACCCCACCCCCACCCATTTTTCATTTACTGGCCATCCCACAGAACTGTGTGACTTACTTATTGACTCGCCCTCGTAACTTTTTCTACCCAGCTATGCACCGCTTTAAGGGATAAACATTTGTCAGCATAAACACTGAAAACGCACCTTGGCGGGAGACATTTCGCGAAGGACGCTGAAGTTGATTGAATGTGAAGTGAAAACGTGGTTTATAAAACAGAGCATGCAGTTCTATGAGGCCGGTTTGGGAGGACTGATAAAACGATGGGATAAGTGCATCAATGTTGGTGGAAATTATGTTGAGAAATAAAGGGACAATGTAGGTATAAAAATAAACTGGTTGTCAGTTATCAGTTGGGGTATCTTCATTGCACTCCGGACAGGTCCATAGGTGCTCAGATCCTTCCCCCCACCCCCAGCTTATGCATCAGCGTCCGGTGGCTAATAGTGCCAGTTCTGTGTTGGTTAACGAGGCACCTCGTTGTCCCGATGTACCTCTCGCGCTTGGCCGTGCCTATTCTTACTCCCAAGTCTTTCATCCTGGACATCGATGTGGATTCACTGACGTCAAAGTCCTCTGTTCTCGCCATATCTTTGAGGACGTTAATAACATCGGCACGATCCATGGGCTGGCCATCTACAGGGGGTGCAGAGCCAGCCAGTTTATCAGTTCGTTCATTTCCCTCGACTCCCGCATGTCCTGGGACGAAGATGAAGGTGACTTTACGGACAACAGACTTCCGCAGCGACTCAGTCCACTGTTCACTGGTTTCAAGTTGTTGTCATATTTAGTTATTTTTTTACAGCCATTTGTAACTTACTTATTAATTTACCCTCGTATTTTTTTTTTCTGTCAACAGCATTTATGTCGCAGTTTTTAAAATTCCTGTCTGCTCTGAAGTTATTTTAGAACTTTCCAAGTGCTACTGACTGTCTTCTTTGTTCCATTTTTAAGATTCAGGAGGATCCCTCCACCTCCATTTCCTGTTGAGTTTTTTGCTGATCCATCTGTGTATCCATTAATTAATCCAGGTGTTGCTTGAGTAATGTTCTTTTATGTAGTTTTTGTTCTTTTTCTTCTTTGTTAACTGATACTGAATGTTCTTTTCCCCAATACCAGGAAAGTGTCTATCATCTCAGGCAGGCGCTGTTGTCTCCAATCTGGAAGTCAATGTTCATTCTGTCAAATGTGATTGTGTGTTTGTAAAGCTGACCAGCTCCAGTTCTTAGATGACAGCATTGAAACCTTGCTTCTCTAACGTCATTAGGCTTACAATTGAAAGCCAGTTAATACTCTCTGAGATGCATCCATCCAGCAGGATTCAATACTGTTGTGGATGCAGCTGTATAACTCTGCTGACTTCCCTCTATGTATTCATATCTGACTGTTTGCACACCTTTGGCCACACATTTCTTGTATGGCACTTTTACAGTTGAATTTGACACAAACTTTGTTGAAAAAGAGCACATTTCAAAACCGAACTAAATCCAACTTTCGTGGCTTCTTGACAACGAAGGAGTTGTGTTTTAATATTTTATCATTTTGTTTTTTCTTTAGATCTGTTTGTGTTGTCCCGTCCCTGAAGATTTGTATAAATCAACGTCGTTTGTTGTGTTCTAGGATACTTATTTTTTATGTTATTATTATATATTTTTTATTGTCTTTTGGTTTGGGAGATTTTCACTCTGTAATTTAGTTTCACCTTTATGGAGTCCATTGTAAGGTATGTACACTATGTCCGTGTTTAGTATGTCTCATCTTTTTGCAGGAGCTACATATACCTAACTGTTTGTATTTCCTATTGATTTACTCACTGTATTTTCGTAGCCTTACTGCAGTTCAACCCACTTTAATTCTCTGTATCACTGGGTATCAGCTCTATGGTTAAGGGGATAGTGAAACTGCATTTCACAATTCACTATCATAACAAGTTGAGGGTACGAGGACAGCTGGGGGTGACTTGTAAGCTGACCGCTTTGTATTAATTTTGATAGTATGAGGCTTCGGCTGTTCAGAAAGCAGTGGCAAACTACTGAACTAACATTTCCTAGTAAATCACAAACAGCCAATAAATGCTGGGGATGATTGCAACATAATGTAAATGACATGCAACTAACTTAACATCAGGTTCCACATAACTGTGCCATATGTACACAAGTACAAACATTCAATTTTGCAGAGCTGACAGATACTGTCTAAAACTGACTGCCCAGAATGACTGCGTGGTAGAATAATGCGCAGGTGGCTCCTTGCAGCGCGCAATTCAAGACAAGTAACAACAATGTCAAAAAGATGACATGGCACAGCTTCTGGCTTTCACAAACAATGCTTTATGACAAGGCACAAATTCACAGACCCAATTCCTGTACGCTCTGACCCAGGTCATGACTGCACCCAAAGGTTAGTTCACGCTGCCCTCTCACGGCCAGAACATGCTAGAGTACTCAAATTTCATCATCTCTTTGGCACTGGCCTCGAGAGGCATTACATAACACTGAACTTGCTTGGTGTTACTAAGACTGGTCTCTATATATGCATACGACTACACACTGGCCTGCACTAGATGAGGCAGCAGAAATATACACTGCAGCAGTCATATCGTGCTCAAGCTCGACACAGCTCTTGATGTTGATGATGATAATGACTTGACAAAACGCAACTAGAACAAAAGTGATAACTAGAGTCGTTGAAAAGGTCTTTTACAGATGTCTGACAATTGTCTTCAAGGAGATGTCGAAGTTCACATTCTCTTACAAACATAAAGAAATGGTCGCTGAAAAACTCAAGCTTTCTCTCACTGCAAATATACATGTCTTGTCTGCAAGCTCTTCTGGGACTGTTTTACTAAATGAATCTACCGTCAACTTAAGGCTTGGTCAAACTGTCAAACAGAGGTGATAGTCATTTTCTCATGCTTCCGCTTAACAGTCCATTATTGATCAACAGGTACAATATTGCTCACAAACAAAT
Organism: Cepaea hortensis; assembly: GCA_963921405.1. Classification (NCBI taxonomy): domain Eukaryota; kingdom Metazoa; phylum Mollusca; class Gastropoda; order Stylommatophora; family Helicidae; genus Cepaea; species Cepaea hortensis. The sequence continues at coordinate 36,050,357 of OY992893.1, forward strand.
AGGTGAACTCTTGTATGTTCTACCATTCTTCCAGGTTTTTCATTCCCTTGTTACTTAAACTCTTTATTTTTGCTCTCGTACAATCATTTTATTGCATTCACACTATTAATCTGCCTCCCATTTCCTATTCCCATATAACCTGTCATCTGAGTCCTGACACTGACAAAGAAATGGTTTTGATTCACAAAGACACAAACAATAGACTGCACAATTTATCCCTGGCATATTTTGCTGCATCTCGTCAGGTACAAACTGCAGAAATCACACAACTAAAGCAATAAGATCAAGCTGAAATATACAACACAGTAATTTTTACTGTCTACCATGGTAATTTTTAACTGATTATCATGTCGTTTTGTCTGCACAAAGTTCTTCAAGCCAAAATATACAACACAGATATCCACACAGTAATTTTAACTGTCTACCATGGTAATTTTAAACTGACTATCACGTCCCCATCCTCAGCAGCCAGCGAAGAGTTCCAACACCAATAGTACCAGTAGCAATTTGAATATATGTCCGTTTCACCTTTCCTCTGAGCACCGAGCGTTGGCCAGATCCCCTCGTCGCTCCTCGCTGCCTCATTCTTGCCAGACCATGATGATCCATTTGCTTCTCCGAGGTTTGAAGGATTTATCTTACTGCTTTAGTTTACGTTGTGTAATTTCTGTAGTGTGCACCTGACAAGATGCAGCGAAACATGCCAGACAATAAATCGTGCAATCTATAGTTTCTGTCTTCATTATTCAAACTCACTATGGGAAAGAAAGGTTTGCCTGAAGTGAGAAATCAGTAAGAAAATAAAGGACGTCTGGCCCAAGTCATTCTGCAGTGCAAAAAATGAGAGAGTAGATATTCTGGATTTGCATCAAGAGCACCAGTAACTGGAACACACCATGGACAAGGGAGATATTTTTAAGACTATGAACAGCAACTAAGAAGACATGTTAAACAACCTATTTTATAATGCTTTAGTGGGGATTTGTTCAGTGTCAGGTCTTAGTCAAATATGACTGAGCTACCGTATGACAGTAGACAGTACTATAGTCTGTCCAAAAATGAATGCCTTCATTCACGATCAATTATTTTAAAAACTGTCTGTTGCATCGTTATGAAATTTTTCCTGCCATCTTATATTTACCCCCACCCTAGGAATATGTCTTTGATAGGTCCAAAAGCAACTGAAATCATGGAAAGCTGCGACATTTCTTTGATGTTTTGGTGAAAAACTAGTGATTTCTCGCTAAGAAACTTGTTTTACAGTAATGTCCCGTTCCACTACGCAAGGCTCTTGTCATAAGACCAATCCCATGTCCCACGAGAAAATTAACTATTCAACGCTAATGTTTCCGTGTGAAAACGTAATACATTTAATAATGTGCACTTCATCTCTGACCCGTAAATTATATACCGCATATAAACAAACTTTGAAATCTACTGTACAATCTCCAGAACAAAAATTTTTTTGTTGGGTGGACATAATGATAAGGTTATATGCTAAATCTCATCATTGTCCCTCAGTTGGTTACTGAGATATGGAATTTTATATTGGGGCAGACAAAAGTAAACGGACTATACCTGCTTTCTGTTAGCATTGAATGTTGGGAGGCGCTCACCAAACCTGACACCCCACATTGTGCCAACGGCTTCTGGTGGAGGAGCGCAATTGGGTGGGTGGTTACCTTACAGTAAGTAGTCTAGGATCAAAACTCAACGGGCGGACTGGACAGTTAGAGCACTGCTTTTACGTCAGCAGCACTGTTGGGCAAAGTTGGAAAAATCTCCTAATTTATAATAATATATTATAACTTGTAAAATTATATTACTATTATTTATTAGTCTACAACTTGAGACAACAAGAACTACACAACTTTTTAATTATCTGATTCACGGCACTGGTATGGTATATCGTCTGAATTGAACTACCCTGGACTGCCGTAGTACAGTATATTGTCTGAATGTTGATATTGCATTATTTGTTTAATTGCCCTTATTTTCCTCAATTTTTAGTGCCCAGTAAATGAAAATTTACCCATGGAAAAGATATGCCTTTCAAACAATATCAGACAAGGCGTGTGGAGTAATCATTTTTTTTTTTTTTTTGAGAAAAAGAGATTGTGAAAGTGGTTTGTTATTTTATTATTTTAGAAATGACAACACCCTCTGGTTCCCAACCTCGCATATTTACATTAGATTATTATTTTTAAAAATTTTAGATTACAGTTAATTTAAATGACTGTGAAAGATTCTAAACTGATAGCACGTGGTTAGTGTGGTTATTCAGTTAAAATAATTGATTTAGCAGGCAGTCATAATGGAAAACAAAACTAAACAGTGACAGTTAGTCATCATATGTGGGCACATGTCAAATTATGCTTGCTCTAATGGGCCGGCTCCGTGGCGAAGAGCTTACGGATGCAGTTCGTAATCCCGCATACCCGCATTCGAAACACTGCTGCATGCAATTTGGCAGCAGACCTCCTTGCATTGGTTTTTTTTCTGAAAATGGTATGGGTGTCGGTCGTTCAGAAAGCAATGGCAAACTACTGAACGTAAACTTGTCAAGAAATCACGAACAGCCAAAACATTATGCGGATGACTGACATCCTGTAAAGGATATGAAACTAACTTAACAAATGGGCCACACTTGTGCCCCTGCCTATCACAAATAAGCTGAGCAGTATTGTAAATAACAATAAACAAACATGTATATATCAATTGTCAATCTACTGAGAACAAATCTGCCAAGTGCTTTCCTGAATCTCTCAATTTTGTGTGAAAATGACATGCTTCAAAATATTCAGTTATAATTATTTTTGGATGGTTTTAAGGAGCAATTCTTATGATATAGGTGAAGAAATGTGGTGTGTTTATCATTATTCAGTAAATTTAACAGGATTATCTTCAAAGAATGAGAAACAATGCCTTGGTAAGTGGAAATTTTTAATAATTGTCACCCCTTTAATTTAAATTGTTGTTACAAAAGCTATCATTATTTTTATAATATTTCTCACCTCTCCCAAAATTATCAACTCACATGTTCCTTGTGCATTCCCCTTTAAATATCGATCGGATTAGGCTCAAAACGTGCAATTTGAACTACTAATGTAAAAGAGAATACAAGTTTAAAGATTATTAATAATTTATTTGAATACTTTTACTATTTTTTTTTAATTATTTAACATATTTTTGAAGTCAGTTTTCATATCCGTCTATGACACGTTTGAGACAATCTCGCAAGGACTTGCAGCGGAGATACTGGGACACACCGGAGAGTTCTAAAATTACGGGAATCATTAAAAAATTTTTGTTCAAGATTCCAACACTCAAATGTGGGCACTCCTCTGAACGACGGCCCCAAATTATTTAGCGTAAAATGCATCCCTTACAGGGCCTCATTAGCTGATATAATAAAAAATACAAACTACCAACTAAAATATGGAACTGAGAAAATCAAAATATGTACAAATAATATTTGACAATTATATGTGGAAATTGTGGCACAAAGGTTGCAAATACTGTCCGAAAACATGTTCTTTGTGACACATAATCACTTATTAGTGAAACAAAGAATCATTTAATTGAGTATGGTGGGCTGCTAGACAGATCGATGGATACAATAAAAGTTTATGGGCCCGAGAGCCCTCACTGCCGTCGGAGTGTATATCCATGTCTTATAGTACCGACGGTAGTGAGGACCCTCCGGGCCCATAAACTTTTATTGTATCCATCGATCGGTCTAGCAGTCCATCATACTCAATTATATGATTCTTTGTTTCACTAATAAATGATTATGGTCATTCCAACGATAGTCTCAAACGTCAATCGGTCTAGCAGACGACAATACTCTCAAACCGAATGACAACACATCGCCCTGGAAATGACCTTATGAGGCCCTGTAAGGGATGCATTTTACACTAAATAATTTGGGGTTGTCATTCGGAGGAGTGCCCAAATATGAATATCTCCGCTTAGAATTGACATACAGGCATCAGTGAGGTACCATTAGATTTGTTTTTTCAAGGGCTATCTATCTGTTGTGGTCTCATTAGTAAATACTCAATTTGACAATCATGATTAAACCCGCTATTATATTAATTAATAATTTGAATAATGGACTGAACTCAAAAAAAAGTGAAAGTTAATTTACTGATTTACTTAACTTTACACTACACTTTACTTCAACTAACCAAATTCTGTAGTAATTATCATAAACTGTACAAGTAGTATTAAAAATAATTAAAGTAGACAAGCAACTTCGTAAACGAATTCATTTAAAACAGCAGACAAATCAAAGCTGTGACATGCACAAGCAAATTTACTTCTTTAGTCTTCAGTTTCATTATTACATATTCCTTTAATCGGAACAGAAAGACTACAACAAGTAAACAACAAACACGTGGGTGTACATACAAACTCACCATACTTGCTGGACAAACAAATCTAGGACGAAACTAACAAGTGCGAAGAATTGCTACATCACTTCTGTTGTTATTTTCCAGTCCCGGGTAGTCGTCAATCGTCATACTTAATCAATACATGGCCAGTTACTAACCCCAATGTCTGGCAAACGTTGCGCTTTATATTGTTTGCAAAATATTTTAGAACATAACATATCATTGTGATGTAAGAGTAATAATAATAAGGCAATTATTATTATTATTATTATTATTATTATTATTATTGTAACTATAATAATAATAATGACAGAGTTAACATATAATATGATGATATTAATTAACATGCATTAATTATCAGAGTGTAACTACTGAACAATAAAAAGATGTCAATTGAAACGAGAAAAAGAGTTGAGATGCTACATAGAACCTGTACTCTTATATGGATGTGAAGCTTGGATAATGAGCAGTCAGGCTGAAAAACATCTGATGGCTGTAGAAATGTGGTTTCTGAGGAAAATGCAAAGAATACCATGGACAGCCAGAAAGACCAATGAACAAGTTCTTCAAGAAACAAATGAAGATCGTAAACTGATTAGAGATATTAGACGTAGACAGTCAAAATTATTTGGAAATGTTATGATAAGAAATGAATTGGAGAACTTAGTGACAACTGGCAAGATCGAAGGGAACAGACCAAGAGGAAGATACCTGGATGGCTTGGCCACATGGCATGGGCGAGACAGGAACACTGAGCTGATCTACGACACTGGTGATCGAGTGAAATGGCGAGTCATGACCGTCCACGCTTTCCGGCATGGCACATGATTGATTTAACTACTGAACGTAAACTTGTCAAGAGATCACAACAGCACAAAAAAAATGCTGGTGTCTACTGCGACGTTCTGTAAAGGATATGCAACTAACTTTATCAGACTCATCTTTTTGTGTGTGTATTTTTTTTTTTAAAGAAATAGCAGAAATGAATGTAGACAAGAATAAATTTGTTTTCTTCATGTGGTAAGGATAAAATATAACATGTCTTTCTTAACTGTTAACGTTCGTAACAGAACAGATGCCGATGGAGTGTATCAAAGATTATGGCGAATTATCTTTCAAAGTAGTTTCTACATTAATAAATAGTTTTGAACGTATACATTTTTTTAACACAGAAACAACAAACAATATGAAATAAGTTATACCATTTTTTTTTCTTGGAATTTTTTGTTGCATCTCGTCACATGTAATTTTCATTTCATTGGCATTGAAAATTACACCTGACGAGATGCAGCAAAAGAAAAAAAAATGCCAGGCGATTTGTAAAATTATATACTATATGAAGTTAATAAAAGAATCATATTTTGGCAGTTAGTCATGAGTTGAAGTACATTTGTTCAAGCATAAAGCCGCTGTCGTAATGTTGAGGTAACCGGCTCTGGAGTCCCAGTTGGGCAACTATCTAAACTACAGCTTTCAATGTTTATGTTGTCTAGTGCGTCCTCTAATCTCCACTTCTTTCTTCTACTTCTAAGAGCATCAAACAATAGATGTGTGTTTATTTATTAACTTAACAACAAAGCACATATAGTCGCTGATGCTATATACTGTATATTGTTTACAATATACATTTTCTCGTCCTTGACTTGGGCATGTAAATTACAAGTACTTCAAAAGTCAGCGTGGGTTCGCCTGGTGGCAAGGGACACTGGTAATATGGAATGTTAATCTACATGCAATATCAACCCAACGCACTCTTTAGTAGAAGCAATTACTAGAAGTAGATTTAGTAGTAGTAGTAGTAGTGGTAGTAGTAGTAGTAGTATACTAGTAGTAGTAGTAGTAGTAGTAGTAGTAGTAGTAGTAGTAGTAGTAGTAGTAGTAGTAGTAGTAGTAGTAGTAGTAGTAGTAGTAGTAGTAGCAAGTGTATGACCTGCGCTTGATTTCAAAGCGAACGAACGCACACAACAACAACAACAACAACAACTGACTTGTTGTTTTGTTGAATTCTTAGTTTATTATTAAAGTTATAATGTTTTTTCTAAATTATTTTAGTAAACTGCCATCTCGAATATGAGTGTATATATTTGTGTGTATGCGTATGTTTTTTTTTTTTTGTTTTGTTACATTTGGTGATTGTTTTCTTAAGGGTCACCATGCTAAGTATGCATCCCTGTCCATATGTACGGAAATATTTCACAAGAGAAAGCCTATATTACTATTATAATTAAATATAGGATTCACTGCTGCAATGTTGAAAGAATAAGGAATATGTTACACTATTTACGTTAGTAATGTTTCAAAGCTTTTATGCAACGACTCTTTTCAACTCAACGACCCACGCAACAGTTATTTATTTGCAAAGGCAAGCTGGCAGATTGACATTTTCCTATGACCAATCAATTCAGACAAACAATATGGCGGTTCTTTTAAAGCTAATAATTGCATGTCCATTACAGTTACATAAATAAACACACATAGTATTGTTAGGCGCTCACAGAAGGAGACAAAGAGAGTAGAGACTAGAGGACGCACTATACAACATAAAATTTGAAAGCTATAGTTACCGACCAGGATTCGAACCTCATTCATTCAGTAGCATGCCCTTTGCAGAACCTCGCTCCCATAACAACCTTCCGGAAAACCTCTCGATCAAAAGCAGGATGTCCCACTTCCGACACACCCATCTGGAGATCATCCGCCACATCCTGCACCCATCTTCTCTTTGGCCTTCCTCTTCCTCTCTTCCCAGGCATATACCCTTCTATTATTGTTCTCTCCAAACTTTCGTGGCGTTTCAAATGACCAAAATATTTCAATTGTCTTTGTTTTATCGTCTTTAATAGCCAACCTTCTTCAATATTCAACTCTTGAAGTATGGATGCATTTGTTCTTTTCTTTACCCAAGATATTCTTAGAGCTCGTCTATAACATTTGTATTCAAATGCATTTATGCGCTACTCGGCTTGTTTATTAAGTGTCCAGGTCTCACAGGCGTATGTTGCAATGGGAAAGATGCTTGCTCTTAATAATCTAATTTTTGTAGTTCTATCTGTCCCACTACATAATTTATTCAGTTGTTTTAGTCTTTGAAGAGCAATTGATAGTCGTCGTTTAATTTCTTTTATTATGTCACCGTTGTTGGTAATAAATGACCAAAGATATTCATAATTCGGGGAATGCCCCAAATGCTGTGATGTCGATTCCTAAATCAATCAATCAATCAGATATTCAGAATTTTCCACCACCTCCAATTTTTCCTCATTAACATATATTTCTTTCTCCATAGTAGTTTTATCTGTATGCATTATCTTTGATTTTGCTATGTTCAGATATAAGTTGTCACTTTCACTATTCAATTGGGTTGAGGCTATAAGGTTTTCTATGCCATTCTGTGTTGTGGATAGTAATACTGTATCATCAGCATACCGAATCACCGGTATGTCATGATCACCGATATTTAGGGCATCATAAACTCCTTGTTTATATCATCTCTTACATTTCTCATTATATTTTCGGCGTACAGGTTAAACAAATAGGGGGACAGCACACATCCCTGACGGACTCCTTGCTTGATGTCAAACCAATTTGATTTCTCGCCATCTATTCTAACCGCTGCTTGTTGGTCTAGATCAGTGGTTCTCAACCGGTGGGGAATTCCTCCCCAGGGGGGAATTTCAGGATTTCCGGGGGAGGGGGGGGGGGGGGGGGGGGGGGTAAGATTATTTCAAGATCGCGTTAATTCAAGAACCGATTACTTGATATTGTTTTTCCCTTTATACTTTACGCTTCTGTACTTCTCACTCTTCTAAAATTCATTTTATAAAGTAAGTAGACCCACAAATCACGTTTTATGTGGACGTCTAGACTTGAATTAAATTTAGCTTCCATTATTACGTATACTGTGTAGGGTTGCTTTTTCTTGGTTGGAATTAAATCTTTGGCTGCAGTTATCAAGATATTCGAACCTGTCACCTCCAAATAACGTAGTTGGTCATGCGTCGAAGTACACTTGTTCCTGAAGCGAGGCGCTGCCGTCATTTGGAAGTGGCAGGTTCGAATCCCGGTGGGTAACTATAGCTTTCAAATTTTATGTTGTCTAGTGCGTCCTCTAGTCTCTATTTGTCTCCTTCTGTGAGCGCCAAACAATAATGTGTGTGTTTATTTATGTAACTGCCTCATTGGCCTCAACGAGTTCCCCAATTGATTTCCTGTGTGATACGTGTACATGCCCATTACAGGACGTCGAAACCAACCCCAAGCATTTTTTTGACTGCTCGTGATTTACTAGGCAGTTTTACCTTTCAGTAATTTGCAACTGCTTTCTTAACGATCGAAGACTCATACTACTGAAATCAACGCAAACAGGGTTCAATGTAACTAAGCCACAACGTCAATTTTGAAAGCTAATACATCCGGGAATTGATCCATAACCCAACGAGCCGAGGCTGTGGCCATTTATGAACACCAGCTGGCGGGACGCCGGTCTCTCTGGCTGTGGGATTACAACACTTTCTCTCTGTAATCCCGTTTATCACGCAGAGTCTCGCAGCGGAGCGAGAACTGAGGTGGTTCGAAACCCGCTCGTGACTTGCGGATACTGAGCCGGCCGCTCAGAAAGCAATGGCAAACTACTGAGCGTAATCTTGCCAAGAGATCAACAGACAGCTGAAAGATGCTGCTGTTGACAGCTAAGTCCTGTAAAAGGATACGCAAAACATACTAGCTGGCGGGACACATATTGATTATATAAATTTATATAATGCGAACTAGCAACAGTATAAATATTACATTATACATCCATTATAAGAAGTAGTAAGTAGCGCCATACATTCCATTTATAATCAGAAGGGGTGAGCATGATTGTACTATGTTATAGACAAGTTATTAGAATACATTGGATCCAGAATGAAACAAAAATACCAGCATTTTATTCAAACAGATCTTAAAACGTTCTCATGAGCAGCATAGTGTCTAGAAAACAAATTTGTTGGCCATACAAAACACTACAGCAGTTTGTAAAGAGTTGAGTTGAGTTGAGTCAAGAACCGACATCACTGCACTCAGGACATTCCCATACGTGCTCAATCCCCTCGTTCAACAGCCAGCGAAGAGTCATACTACTAATCGTTCCCACCGTTTGTAAAGAGTAATAATAGAAGGCATGGTTCCTGGAAGAAGGAGTAACGGCCGATCAGCACGAAGAGGATGACGGGGCATTTCAGGCACTTTGTGCATAAACATGATTCAAAAGACTAAAACACGAGGATCAGCTTCATTGCACTGTATTTTACTTCACTTGGTTCGGTCTCTATCCGCAGAACAGCAACGCATGAGGCTGTGGAACTGCCAATGAATCGATATTTTGCCGTCGAGTCGTGATAAGAGCGACGTTCTGCAAACGGCTTGATATGTGATGATGATAATGAGACAGATCCCCGGGAAGGTTAACCCAGTCAACAATTGCCATGAGAAGTCGGATGTGTCGGCCTAAAGGCGCAAGTATAGCAGCTCTGCTGTAAACCGGCACAACGCAATTACGTCTGGAAAAAATAAAACACCCCGGATGAACGCAGAAGAGAAGAAGATGAAGAAGAAGACAGATCATTCCTCTGATTATCGCATAATCGGAACAAATATTGTATAGTGTTATTTAAGATAAATTATATTTAGTTTAGTTTAGTTTAGTTTAGTTTAGTCGATGGATCAACATCACTGCACACGGGTGTAACCCATAAGTGCTCCGTTCTCCTCGTAACTCAAACCTGAGTCTGGAGAAACTCAGCTCAGTGCACGAGCTCTGTAGCATCGGCGAGGACCCTGAAATACTTTGGGTAGATTTTTAACTCATAATTTTGCCCGGGCAGCGCCGTTAGGCTACTCTTTTTTTCGATTTCCAACTGCCAAGGGAATTTTTTATGTGCGCAACAATACACACGGGCGGGCGTCCGATCTCACTACCCAGAGATCATGGGACATTTTATTACTAGAAGTCCACGTGAAAAAGGATCCCGGTCCTTACCGGGGCTTGAGCCCGGGACCTCCAGCACTTGAGGCAGATACCATACCTCGAGACCACGCAGCCGCCGCTCCCCCCCCCCACCCCCAATGATATTTATGTAATATCATACTTTTACTTTTTCATAACATAAAGCTACATACTGGACAAGTGAGGCCAGTCATTGAATACGATTGTGGCATAATTGCTAACCACCATTATTCAGTTGACAAGAATTCAAGCCAAGAAGAGGAGAAAATATAAAACAATGGACTTTACTAACGCAAACTGAAACCAAACCTTTAAAACTGAATGCAGCATCAAAACTGGAACTGGAACAAGTGACAGATGACGTCAATTCTAGGAAACATTTCATCAGCCCAAACTCAGGAGACCATTGGACAAAACAGACATGTGACACCGCCTCAATTTGAAAACCCGCTTGGAATATGTTAATTACGTACTCTTCCTAAAACATGCCTGATGAACAGACGTGAAAGCTAGGTGACCGATTTTCAAATAGGGAAGGCAGAATGTCTGGATCCCAGGTGAGCTTGTTAGTCCTTAGATTGAACTGATGACCAGATGTATCAAAGGCCCAGGAATGGTATCCAGTGTTTGTAATGTCAATTGAAATATATTATTATAAATTAAAACCTCTGAAGTGAAAAATGTTTGACTGTTCCATTCTGACGACGCATGAGCCGATTCCCGGGAAAACTGACAATCTAATACTCTTTTCGAATACTGCAATCTCTGATATTCTTAAAGATAGTTATTAACTTTAAGAAGTGCATAATAATACTACATTCTATTCTAGACAAATGTACGAAGTGATGATTCTAAAGCAATCTTGTGCATTTCAGCAGAAACACTGTTAAAAATGCTATCACTATCTACAGCTAAAATGACAGTTCGTGTACTAGAACAAGTGCCTTGTTCTAAAACAGACTTATCTATGCCTATTTACAAACTAGAAAGCTGAAAGAGAAATCAATCTTTCCTTTCTGCTTCATCTATTGAATAAATAGGGTTTGATGGAATAAATATTTATATTTATGTCACAATTTAATTAGATAAGGGCACTTATGAACTGCATTACATCAGGAAAGTGTGCTTCGCGGAACTCCACCACCAGAAGTTAACTTAACTCATTACTCAACACAACTTAAAAACACAACCCCACACCACCCAACACTCAACACCACACCACCCAACACTCAACACAACAACAACAGATAATGGGAAAGGAGTTATAAATGTATGTCATTTATTTACATGAATCTTGACACCTTCTCACTCTTGTCACTGTCTTACTGTACACGTTTCACTGACCCCAGGTCAAATGATAACTTACATACAGCAGGAACCAGTTGATACAAGGCGTACACAGTATGATAAATTCTGACCACCCCAAATTAACCCAACACTAGATTAGAGAAAAGAGGAGGGGAGGGGAACTAGTTCCTACTTCAGGAATTTAGGTTTCTTCTGACCTACTTCTAGAATATTGTATTGGGAAGATTGTATATGTTTATGTGAATCTTACACAGTGAAATCTTGGTGGCAACCCAGTTGGCAACCCACAACCAACCAGCTGGCAACCAACTGGCCAACCAACCAAACCAGATCCCAGAGAGAGAAAGAGATGACCCACACTTGAGATGGAAGAAGACTTGGTCATGGGCAGAACTGGAGTGGATCCATCAGTCAATGGACCCAGGCTTATCCAAATCTCCCATCACAAGGGTACCTTTCTTTTAGGAACACACAACACTCAGTTTCAGGAACTGATACATAAATGTTGATTTCACTATCACCACACTTAACATGTACAACATTCAATTGTTTACCATGTTTTCACACTTGTTGACATCATGTATATTGATGCTTATTTATTGATGGTTTGTAATATTGGTCATATATGCATGTTTCTAATTTATCTTGTGTACACCACAATAGAAATGTACATGACAGGCCAGAAGACACAGGCCCATTCAATAAATAATTACTTGTAACTGATCTTAAGTTTCTTTGTCAGTTCAACCTATCTGTGATTCACCATCTTTTGTGGGTACACATGTTGTCAATATCTATTGAAACTTGTTGATGTGTTTAATTGTTTAAAAACAATTTAACTTATGATGAATTACTGAATGGGGAGAGGAAAGACTAAAGGTCTATCAACTGCTCAACATCCATGCTTTCTTAACATAAATCAGGCTGAGAGAATTCTCCAGACTTTCCTCAGATTTGATAAACTAAAAGAATCCTTGGAGAAGGGGCAGAATCCCAGTTGATATTTATTATTTTCACCAGGGCCATAATCTATATCTCCTAGACAAAATTAAATAAGACGAGGCCTGCAGATAACTCGAGGGTCATATTCTGGGGTTATTGAAGACAGAAGAGGATGGGGCTCAACTTCGTTGATTAGAAATGGGGCATGCACTACAGTGATTTCCCACTCCCTTCAAAAATATATGACAACGATATTTAGTATATTGTAGCATGGATAACAACAACTGAGTCACACTTTGTAGTAAACAATCAAGGCATGCGGATTATAACCGGGGACATAAAGGCAACGCCTATGAAAGACCGGGAAAAGATCACTTGTCTTCAACCAATATAATATATAAGTGGTAACAGAGCTTGCGCCGGCACCGCGACGAAGGATTTTTACGGACGCAGTTCGTAATCCCGCATACCCGCGTTCGAAAAACAATTGTGGGCGATTTGGCAGCAGACTGCCTGAAGTTGGTTTTTTGATGAAATGGTATGGGTGCCGGTCGTTCAGAAAGCAATGGCAAGCTACTGAACGTGAACTTGCCTAGGAATCACGAACAGCCAAAAATGCTGGGGATGACTGCTACGTGGGAGGGCGTTGTTGAACTTCCTATCTATTACCGCTGTTTTGCTTATATAATATATAAGAAGAGGCCATCGCATCCTAGGATCAACATAAACTGGAAGCACCAGATCTGGAGTAATTCAACGCTAGAAAAGAAAGACTCGCGATGAAGCTGCGCGAGTGTCCAGATACAATTGTTGGTGACTTCCAGTCTGAGCTAAGAACAGGAAGAAAATGGAAGGTTAGCAGCTCTATCGACTCTGGCCCAGAAATTATTGGGGGGGGGGGGAGTAATGGGGTATACTCAGTCCAAAGTACTGTTTCGGGTAGGGGAATGACCAGTGGTGATCCAAGGATTAGACCAGGGCACGCAGATACCTAGCTGTCAAGAATATTCGTGAATTAGAAGACAAAAAGAGCAAAGGCCCTAGCAACAGTCCCAACATGATCAGTGAGTGTCATGGTGACCATTGGAATAAATCGACGTAGTAAGATTGCTTGTAGTTCAGTCTTCAGAGCCCAGTTTAGTCAGGCTTTCATAATCCAGTCAGGATAGAAAAGAATCTGTACTTTCTCTTTCCAGTCAAGGTAAGCACCCTGTCAAGTAGGAACGGATCACTGAGTCGTGGACATTGAAATGGAAGACATTCCAGAATGAAGTGGACACCAAAGTGGAGAAATGTCACCCGATGTCCCACCACCACAGTTAAGCGGCGACAGCAGAAATAGAACAAGACGCAAAAATAATGGCGAGGGGAGTAAGAACCCAGACCCCAAACACTAAGGAAATGGCCTAGAGGAAGAACTGGCTTCCCCCAGAACGCGTGCAGAAATGTGACTCCTGATTAAGACAGATGTCTTAAGAAGACAACATGGCGGTAAGGGCGTTTATCGCGGTATAGAGAATCACTGATGTGAAGCTGCGCCTGAGAACAGGACATAATAGATTACGCAACCACATGTATACAAAATTCAAGATTGGTGAAACAGCCATGTGCACATGTGGATTGGCGTCGCAGACAGCAGAGCACATACTCCAAGACTGCCCAAAATATAACATATCTAGGCAAACCTTCCGGCCTAGAGAGACGACAGTGGAAGATAAACTCTATGGACCGCTGTGTGAACTAAAAAAGACAGTTAAATTCATACAAGAGACAACATTGCAGTTATAGACATATTTCAAGCGAACGAAAGAAGAAGTAGAACTGATGTGAAGGCGGGACCAGAAATCAATCGGCTGGAGTTAAAAGCTGCATTTCTCAAGGTCACGCTGAAGGAAGAGCGGATCGCGGTGTGCAGGGTGCATGGCGTTGGGCATTCCGAGGACATGGTAGGGACAGATAGCGGCATCTCTGTGGAACTCATACAATCAGGGGTCATTGCACGTATCGAGGCTGGTTAGGACGTCCAGCCTCACTCCACCCGAGAGTCTATAAAAGAAGAAGAGGTCGAAACGTTGCGGAACGAGGACACTTCTAATGATTAGAGCCCTCCTGTTGGGCTTGCTTGCTTGCTTCATCTCAGAACAAAAATTCCAAACTCGGACTCGTTCAACCTGCGTTTTTCAGCGGTGGTCAGAGTGGAGATCCGTAGTTTTTGTGGGTGTTTTACCCTTTTTCTGTCTTGTGCTCTCTTACGAGTAAGTCCTGGATCGGACTGAGTATTTCAATGCTTGCATCTGCTTTTTCAGCTGTGGTTTGGTCCTCGTATTCGTTTCCTGACACATTGAGGCCCTAGGTCGGGTTTGTCCGATTCGTGATCTTCCGGACAAAGCTGAGCTTCCTTGTTCTAGTTTTTTTTTTTTTTAACTAGTCTAAGACTGGTTATTTCCTGTTGTTGCCCTCCCCGATACTGATCCCCGAGCTAGTTAGTCCTAACAAGTACTCGTCGTGTGCGTAGGCCGGCACCACCTGGTCGGTTGAAATCCGTTGCCCGAGTCCATCGTTCCCTCTCTCTCTGTTCTCCTCCAGCGCCTGCGCTCACCATGCCAAGATGTCACCATCAGTCCCCCAGACATATCCAGTGGCCCCTCAAGGATAGACGAGCCCCGTACAAGCCCTCACGTCCGCCGTCCCCCAACGCTCCTTTCCAGGACCACACCCAGGACATCCATCCAGTGCCAAACAGATGGATGTCCTGAAAAAAAAAAAGGAAAAAGAATTTCGAGGAGAAAACATTTTAAAAAAAAATAATAATAATAACAATAATAATAATAATAATAATAATAATAATAATTATTATTATTATTATTATTATTATTATTATTATTATTATTATTATTATTATTATTATTATTATTATTATTATTATTATATTTAAAAAAAAAGTTTATAGATTTTTTGTTATTGATACATATAACGGGGACGTAAAGGTATTCTCTGACATTGAACAGATACAGACATGAATGACGTCCTCTCCACCTCCTGGTTTCTGTCTTCTTTCTTACGTTGGGGTTATATTTCCTTTCCTGTTCGGCATATGTATTGCCTGACTAGCATCTGTATCTCTGCATTACCCCAAAGTGGTTTTTATATTACAAATGTGGCCACATAATTAGTGTTGCATGACGTCCAGGTTTTCCGTTTCAGGCTTGGTTTTGTTATTAAATAATTATATCACAAAAAAATGCTTTCGATTATCTCGATTTTGTGTGTCTGTCAAATATAATATTTAATTAAATCGAACACCTTTTTGTTTAATTCACTAAGCAGAACTGTTTAAATGTTAGCGCAGACACAGAAGTTACATTTTCATTGTCGTTGTGGTTTATCGTTTTCTGTTTGTTATGACTGTTTTTTAAACGCTTTGAATTCAAACGTAGTTCATACAAGGGCTACTTCTTGGATGTGCACTGGACTGATTTTTGCGTGTGGATTAGCTTTCCCTGTTACATATGTCCCTCGCCATCAGGCGAACCCACTCCGACTTCAGAGGTACATGTAATGTATGTCCACAAGTCAAGAAGTTGTGACTTATAAAGAACTAGTTGTAAGCTGTGAGTATTTTAATAATGTGGTCACTGTGCCTGATTAAAAGGATGACGCTCTTGCGTGTGACAATTGACACATTTTAATGGCCGTATTACGGGATTTCAAAATATCGAAGATAAAATGTTCATTCCTAGAAAAAATATCCCGATGAATGGTTCATAATAAAACCAAAAAGACATAACCACGAAGTATAGAAGAAGATGTGCGAATGTTACATTTCCATTTCACGTGGAGTATGTCTGGAAATTGCAGATCACGAAGGAAGCGTAATACACAAACTGAATATGTACTTTGCAAATATTTCAAACAACAATGCATAGCTATACTATTTACATATGTATTAGCTGCGCCAAATAATAATTATTAGTATAAAGTGTGATTTCTGTTCTTAATATTATTAATGCAAGTAGTGACAATATTAATTTGCGAAATATCATGTGCCGGTCTCTCTGGCCGAGGGGTTACAACACTTTCTCCGTAATCCCGTTTATCACGCAGAGTCTCGTAGCGGGCGAGAGCTGGGAGCGGTTCGACCCCCGCTGGTGACTTGCGGGATAACTGAGCCGGCCACTCAGAAAGCAATGGCAAACTACTGAGCGTAATCTTGCCAAGAAATCAACAGACAGCTGAAAGATGCTGCTGTTGACAGCGATGTCCTGTAAAAGGATATGCGAATAAAAAAAGAAATATCATGTGCTTTAGAGAAATGTATGTGTACATTGGGCATTCTTTCATGTACGAAGCTTTGTTAATTTTTTGACAAAAATTAATCTATACATTTATTTTAGTTATGTGACCCTTCGTTATCTGTGACCTATGCATGTCTCTGAACTGTTTCTTTTCCAATGCATATTTACAGAAATCTCAAAATGTTTACATTAGGGCTGTATCTATGAAACCATAGTCTATTTGACGTAGATTTCGCCACACTCCAATCATATCGCGTCACAGCCAGTGTTGCCATTTTAGTGCTTTTCGTACTAAATTTAGTGCTTTTTCAAGTCATTTAGTGCGAACATTTTGCTTTTAGCGCGGCCGCTCAAATTTAGTGCTTCACAAAAATTGTTTGGTGCTTTTTTGGTGCTTTTTTGGGGTGGGTAAAAATTACTTTAAAAATAATTTTGGGAACACTAAAAAGCCGAATTTGAACTGCAGCGAGGGAGTAAGACAGTCTTAGTACGTTACCGCGCAATATTCAACTAATTTAACTCCCTTTAATATGATTTAGCTGAAAGCGAACGCCATCTTGCAGACAAGTCCAAACGTCAATACATTAGCTTGTAATCGAGATCATAATTTTGTGGTGTCTACATTATCCTTTCATTTAAGCTTATTTGTGTTTCACCATGAGCAAGAAATATTGTCAACATTTCAGAGAACAGTGGCTCAGTGACACGAGATTTCAAAAATGGTTGTTAAAAGTAGAAGGGGATAATACTAAGTGTTTTTGCAAATATTGCAAATGTTCAATTGCAGCCAGGTTAAATGATATTAAGAGGCACAAGAATACAACGAAACATCAGAAAGCCGAACAACCATTCAGTACACAAAGGCAAACAACAATTGCATTTGACAAACTGAAAGATGATGTCAAAGAAACAGAAGGATGCATGTCTTTGTTCATAGCTGGCCATTGTTTGCTTCGCGTTGTTTGGTGACAGCAAAGGTTGCAAGAACTTTAAGCTTAGGAGAACTAAGTGCAGAGCAGTTATTTCAAATGTACTTGCACCATATTTCACAACAGACTTGACAGCTGATAATGGTAAAAGTAAATACAGCTTATTGATTGATGATAGCAATGACATTTCTGAAAGTATGCTACTTTGCCACATAGTGGTCACGCTCACACGCACCACATAATGGGAATTAGGAGATTCCCAGTCTACCAATAGAATGACTTGACCACTAGGAAAAACTAAGGACGACGTAAGCATCGTCAAGACAGCAACAGAGGTCGCTTCGAGAAAGGATAAAGTCAGCTGTGTTTTCCGTGGAGTTTCGTGATAAAAGGTTTGATCATTTAGGCCATTCATATTTACTGACAGAAGAGATCGCCTGTTTATATAGCATTCATAACACCGTGGACCGGGACATGCATAAATTATAGACGACGAGTTTGGTAATGATTCGCGATAGTCACTGAGAGACTGAGCAATTACAGAAGATTATGACCCACTGGGTTTGTATTAAATTGTAACGTCCCGTCCCCGTTTCAGGGGCCCGTTACAGTGTACAACAGTGTTGTATCTATTTTCTGGAAGAGAAATCTGAAATTAAAAGGATTTATCTCGAATTGAAACAGTGTCTTCAAGATGAGCGACTTTATTACATATTGTTCTCTAGTTCGAGTTCTAACGCTTTGGCGGTTGTAAGCATGTTGAGACACGTGGGGACTTCGATCCGAGGAAACAATGGTGTAATGCAAACAAGCGACGATTGATTCCCGCCATATCAGAAGTAAATATACGAAGAATGCGCGCCACGCTGATAAATTCCTTAGCACGATATGACATCAGGAGTAGACACAATGCGACAACATGGCGGCTGAGTTAAAATAAGCTTTATTACGCTGCCAGAGAAAAACGATATATTGTACATTGCACATTATCGTTTGTACGCAAAGTAAGACATTATATTAACCTTCCGAGTTATTTATGGAAAGGGACTGTCGTTTTAAAGATAAATAATTGCACGTCAAGTTAAAGTGCAAACGACGCGCACCATCCTAAACTCGGCGGAAGCCAAAATTGCAGCTCGTGTAAAGATCAGTTACAGACTGCAAGTATTTAATATTTGTCGATATTAAGTGGATGTCATTCGCCACACACAACTTAAGAGATTAAACCTGTACTATTCCACATATCTAAATGACAATGGAACACATTATCAGTTTTGATGTCCGCTATCAGGAGACATACTACACTTACTAGGACCAAATTTGTACCCAGGACGGAACTAGATATGTCTTGGAATTAGACATAGTTGACACAGATTCCTTACACAGACTAGACAAGCAGTTGACACAGCACTGCACAACGCTTGAACAGTAATATACCACACAATCAAGATACACTTGGCGAGAAGAATGATACCTCCATAATATTATTATTATTGGCTGCCGACACTCTGTCAAATTTACACTATCGACACAAGGAACATTCATTATTCTTCTGGGGGACATTAACTATTTTACATTTATCTATATCGGATGTAACTATGAAGGTACATTATACATTATCGGGAGTACCTACACTTCCCTCCACCAAGAGTTTGAAGGAAATATAGGTGGGACATTCAGTGGAACTCTGCACACGATATATTACGTCGGGACTTATTGCATTTAGTCCTACACTACCACTCTGATACCAGGTCATTAAGACAACGCCACATATAGATACACAGACAACAGGACACTTACCTCCACACGGCATTTATACGACTTCACCAACTTCTACACATTTACGATGCCATTATCAGGAACATATAAAGACACTTATGGATGTTACACATTGCACCGCTGTAGCAAGTGACTCAATTATTTATTGACATTGTTCCAATGTTAGCGATCCTCACTAGGACACCGTTGAGCTCATTTACGGACATGGAAGTAACACTTCGTCCGTCTAACGACACCATTTCATGATTGTGGATTGACATGTCTCTTGCAATATCAACGCATACGAAATTTCTACACGGATTGTCGAACATTACAACATCGTTATTCACATACCGGACACTTCATCACACTTCAGAACTGTGAACACAACGAACATATATGGATGCACCTCATCGTCATTACACCTCTGCACACGGCACCGTGACAGGATACTAGGACACTACACATTCACGTCAGAGCGCTACACGGATTGACATTTTTTTTTATTGAGTGTGATACCATTCGTCTTCACGCTAAACTGTACGACACGGATGTAATTATACTTCATTGTGGGCATCAAGCATTCCATACCCACAGCTACTATAACTCAAACGTCGTCGTTACACCACAGCCAACTACGTGTTATGGGTTGGTTACGGACTTCCTGAGTCCAGGGTGAAAGTACAAGTTAATTGTACTATCGTTCAAGCCAGGAGCAACAGTCTATTGGGGACACAGCTTCTCTGTTATAAATCAACAAACATACCAATACTTGAGTGGTGACCACGGATCAATTTCTTATTGAACTGATCGACACAATTCTATGTCAAAATTTTTGTATAAGAGAGCCGGGAAAAGGCCAGTAATTTTTATTCATTGTTGATTGATGTTATGTTGACTCATAATAAGGCTATTTAATTTATTTGCGGGTGGTTAGAAGGGCCTTGATGAGCTAATGATATCTGATATCTTGATTAGTTCATGAAGTGATTTGTGGGTTGACAAGCGCCAGGTCATTACGATTTAATTTTGTTTGGTTTTGATCTTGCGGGCGTCACCACAATATTATAGTCTGGTCTTTACGTTAGTAGAATAGTAGGAACATTATCCGTTAAAAAAAATGGGGATAAAATTTTGTTATCGTTTGTAAACAGTAATATGTATTTACGTCAGTCGTCGATCGTCTCTTATGATTATTAGTTGTCTTGCGTCACACATATTGTATATTAGACATATTTCTTCATATTTATTTTATAATTTAGATCTGTTTCGTTCATTATAGATATATTTGGTTGATTCTTTTGCTGTGTTCGAATTTACACTACAGAGTTGATTGAGTTCGTGTTTGCTCAACGGTGATACAATACTTACTTTACTATTTGATTGATGGTGATTTGAGATATTATCACAATTTTGTCGATTCTTCTCTTCTCTTGCCTACGTCCATATTTATTTCAGCCAGATAGCTCATTTTACAGGTAGGACATTAGGATATAATGTCGAGACTGCAACATTTCATCGAATTGGGTGAAAAGACTGGTTTAACCGGTGCCGAACTTCGAAATTGGGCAAGTGAGCAACAGAAGCGTGACAAAGAGGATCGACAACTTCAACTTGCAGCAGAGAAGGAAGCTAAACAACTGCAAGCTACACGTGAGAAGGAGGAACAACAGGAAAGATTGGCATCGGAAAAGGAAACCAAACAACTTCAGATGGCTCTTGAGAGAGAACTGAAAGAAAAAGAGATGGCTATCAGACAAAATGAGATAGTTTTGGAACGAGAACGAATGGAGGCTAGAGAAAGAGAATTAACTGTGGAACGCGAAAAAATTGCAGCAGAAAAAGAGAAGTTAATTATGGAAATGCAATTGAAAGAAAAACAATTGGCGTTTGATAAAGAGCGACTTGCTACAGAAACACTCTGGAAGGACAAGGAAGTTGAAGGTAACATAAAGGTCAAGACGCTTGAGATGGAACGTGGAGCTGAAATCGAACGAGAGAAAATGCTGGCTAAACGGAACGATCCTGTGAGAAAGTACCAAGGTTTATTCAGGAATTTTCAACAAGGTGGTTCAGTTAGTTCATGGATAACCAACTTTGAAGTGCTCGTAAAGTATTACAAGGTACCGGAGAAGGACGTACCGATTTTGTTTCATCGTCACCTCGCGTTAGAGCCGTTGAAAGTGATAGAGTTAATTCCTGAGGATTTACGTACAAACTACAAATATATGCGCGATCGTGTGCTTTCACATTTTTCGTTGGACGAGGCTGGTTTACGTACGAAGTTTAAGACACTTACACCGAAATCGAACCAAACATTCCTTGATTTTGCTTCGGAAATGTCTTCTAGCTTTGACAAGTGGTGTAAGGCTGCTGATATTAATGCTAATTATGAAAAAGTTAGGGACTTAATTATCAGAGACAAACTATTATCTGCGATACCAGAACCTATAGCAGTATTTCTTATGGAAAATAAATGTAAGAGTTTAAGTGAGATGGAAGCTAAAGGTGAGTCTTACTTTAATGCACATAGAGACGTATTTGCCAACTGTACTCAACCTGAATTAGTGATAGGAGCAAGTGCAAAATTCAAAAGAGGAAACGGTAAGTTTAGAAAGTTTAGTAGTGGTAGCAATAGAAATAGTCCTTACAATAGAGAAGGTGATAGACCAAGGAAAGGCCAATTCACCAGATGTCAGCATTGTAGATTATCGCACGGAAACTTAGAGATGTGTGATAAACATCCAGGTTATATCGCATATCTGAAAGACATTACTGCTAAGAAGAGAAGTAAGTATCACTCTTTTAAAAGAAGCATTAAATGTTTCTCATGTAGGGCGTACGGACACACTAGTAGGTCTTGTCCGATGAGAAATTCATGGAAGGAAGCGAGTACAGCATACATATACTCCAGTAGTGACTCAGACGATTTAGAAGAGACACATGCAACTATCATACAACGGTATGATGATCAGACTAATAAGTCAGATAAGGGCATAACTGACAGTATTAGTAATGAATGTATAGAAACAATTCATGAAGCTAATGCCGTTAGCATACAAAATGGCAAACTAAAAGTCCATCAAGCATGGGTAAATGGTGAACCCACTACTTGCATTCGTGATTCTGGAGCTTCGATTGTTGGAGTAGATCGAAAGCTCATAAAAGAAGAAGACTATACAGGCGAAACGGTAGAGTGCAGAACATTCGGTGGCACAATAGAGAGATACAAGATTGCCACGATTACAATTATGTCACCATATTACGAAGGCACAATAAATGCAGCGGTATTACCAAATCCATGTGCCGGATTACTGATTGGTAACATACCAGATGCGAAACAATTAATGCACGATGAAGCAAAACAATGGGAGATTGATCATGCAAGAGCTAACGCAATTACAAGAGCTCAAGGAAAAAGGGATAAAAACAGTGACAAATTAGAAAATAATATCAGACTAGTGACTGATTTACCAGAAGATCAGAAACAGGATCCGACTCTAAAATCTTGTTTTAAGAAACTGACTGAACCAATAAAACAAGGTAAAAGAGGTAATTGGAAATTTTTCCTAGACAATAATATTTTGTCGAGACGATATGATAGAGGTACATCACGTTATTTTCAGACAGTACTTACATCGAAATATCGTACTGAGGCATTAAAATTAGCACATGATTCTCCATTCGCTGGTCATATGGGGATTGCTAAACCACTAATAGATTGCTAACGCAATTCTATTGGCCTGGATATAACAAAGACATTACCACACATGTACGTTCATGTACATTATGTTAGATGACCACGCAAAAAGGCAAACATCCCAAAGCACACGTTCAGAAAACTGATTTGGCATCGCGACCATTTCAGAAAATAGCTATAGATATTGTGGGTCCGCTAAATACAACTACTGATCGAGGCAATAGATTCATATTAACTATGATTGATCTTTGTACTAGGTGGCCAGAGGCTATTCCTTTAAAATGTATCACGAGTAGATCCATTCTAGATTCATTGTTGATAATTTTTAGCAGAATAGGATTCCCTAGCTGCATATTATCAGATAGAGGTAGTCAGTTTATATCAACGGCTACTCAAGAGGCAATGAAGATACTTGGGATTCCACAGGTGTTTAGTTCACCTTGGCACCCAATGACAAATGGTGTGAATGAGAACTACAACGGAGTTCTTAAACGAACTCTGGCGAAAGTTGCTGCGGCAAGGCCCAAAGATTGGGATATTTTGTTACCAGCGGTACTATTTGCATACCGAGAGGTACCACAATATAGTACAGGGTTTTCTCCATTCGAGTTGGTATATGGAGCAAATCCACGAGGTCCATTATTAATATATAATGACTTACTCACAAATAAAACATATGATCATCCGAAAAGAGATGCATATGAAATGGTAACACAATTAAGAGATAAAATTATCACAGCTTGTCAGATTGCAAAATCTGCATTGGATAAAGCTGGAGAAAGATACAGACAATATGGTAATAGGAACGCCAAGACAATAGTCTTGAAAGAAGAAGAAGAGGTTTGGTTATTATTACCTGATCCTCGAGATTGTCTGGTTACTTCATGGCAAGGCCCATTTAAGGTAATTAAGAAAATTAGCGATGTTGATTATCGTATTGATGTGAATGGCAAACATAAGATTTTTCATATTAATATGTTGAAGCCATATATTCCACGGAGGATAACTCAGGTCAAGTGACACAACAAATTCCTCATAGGATAGCAACAGCTTGTTGGGTAATTAATGAGCAACAAGAAGATGCGATAGAACAACAGATTCCAACCCCATATAGTTAATAGCGACAGTAATTGGCAAGCGATACAGATAAGTAAAGATTTATCAGTACAAGATAGAGATAAGCTTATTACTGCAATAAAGGAATATAGTTCAATTTTTTCAGATAAACCGGGGCAGACATCACTGATTAAACATAAAATAACTTTATTATCAAATGTCCCAGTTAAAGTGAAACCGTATCCTATTCCAATACATTATTTGGAAAAAGTGACTGCAGAAATTTCAGATCTAGATAAGACTGGAATTATTTAAAAAAAATCAATTTCAAATTACTGTTCACCAGTTGTAATTGTTAAGAAAAAAGATGGGTCATTACGTTTATGTGTGGATTACAGGAAAGTTAATGAATTAACTTTACTAGATGCAGAACCTATGCCAAATATTGATGAGTTAATTGAAACCATGGCAAACTCGAAACTATTTTCGAAAATTGACTTAACAAAAGGATATTAGCAAATTCCGATGGAGGAAGATTCAAAGCATATTACAGCATTTAGCACGCCGTTGGGTTTATATGAATGGGAATATCTTCCATTTGGTTTACAAAATGCACCAAGTACATTCATGAGAATGATGAGAAGATTACTTCATGGAATTACCAACGTAGCATCGTATATGGATGATATTTGTATTCATACTTGTGATATTGATACACATGTTAAAATTCTAAAACAAGTTTTCCAGAAAATACAAGAACATGGGTTGAAAGCTAAACCAAGTAAAATTGAGATAGGGTTTACTGAGATACAATTTCTGGGTCATAGAATCTCTAACGGATTTAGGAAAACAGATCCATTAGTTGTGACAAAGATTCTTAATATCAAACCTCCAACATCCAAGAAGGAGCTTAGGAGTGTATTAGGGTTGATTAATTATTATCAAAAGTTTATCCCTAATTTTGCACATATGACAGCAACATTCTCAGAACTTTTAAAGAAAGGTCAACCAACAAAGATAGTTTGGACAGAGGATCACGAGAAGTTGTTACAACAGATAAAAACTCTATTTAGTACATATCCTATTTTGAAATTACCTGACATTTCAAAAGACTTTGTTTTACAAACAGATGCTAGTTTACATGCTATTTCAGCTGTATTACTTCAATTACATGAAGGGAAACTACATCCTGTTCTTTACTTCAGTAAGAAGCTATCTGAAACTCAGAGAAACTATGCTGTTACTGAATTAGAGGCTCTAGCTTTAATTGAGGGTATTGAGAAGTACTCTAGATACTTACTAGGTAGGAAATTTCTGGTTCTGTCGGATAACAAACCATTACAAATTTTCAAATCGGGTCATCCGAAGAATTCTAGAATACATAGATGGTCATTGCTATTACAGGACTATGAATTTGACATTTGCCACATTCCTGGAAAAGACAATAATCTTGCTGACATTCTAAGTCGATTATAGAATAGTAGAATTTTCATGTTGATTAGTTATAGTTGAATTGTTGAATTATAGTTATAGTTCTTGTTGATATAAATTGAGTTCATAGTTCATAATGATAGTTATATACAAAGCCTTATTAGAAGGTCAACATGACAATAGACAACATGATAATATAGTTTGTTAGATTAAATATTATAAATAGAGTGAAGGTACATTTTATCTGATATGTGTTCAAAACAGAGACACGGCAAGGATGAAATTTATGAACGGACACAAGTGCTTGCTGGGGGGAAATCAGAAGACAGTCATAAAGAGACTTAAGTATCAAAATGTGATGTTGAAAGACATGTGATGTTATTTGTTTATTAATTAGAGTTACACAAGAGTAATTAACGTTTATTTTAGTTCATTATGAATTTTGGGTCCACATTGACAAGATGATATGTTTTATGTTATATATATATATATATATATATATATATATATATATATATATATATATATATGTATGTTGATAAATCAGCATAACAGGAGCTAAACAAGGAGATATAATTGAATGATAGTTCAAATCCCAAAGGAAATATCGGTTAAGTTAAGGTGGAGTCACAAACAAGCACCCTACCCATTAAATGAATGATTAAGTATATCATGACAATACAACAACAAGTAACGACTACGACTAACATGGTGACTGGGAAATCTGCATTATTACACTCGTCCGAAACTCATGGTAATACCTAGAGTTAGGACACACTTGTCATTAGGACAATGTAGGGACTAATATGGTTATTAGTTGAGCTGAATCCATAGGGTCAGCCACACGACGTCCGACGTAAGGTTCGGACAGGTGGGCGTGCCCGTTATGTTGCATTTATAATTTTTTTTTAGGGCTAATGATGTGGTAAATCCTAGAACTATGTGGTGGTGGGTAAAAGAAAATTATGGTTACAGTTGTAAGTATCATATATGATGATTATGAAAGAAAAAAATGACATAGCATTTTTTTTTTCTGGGAGGGGGCATTATGCCACATAGTGGTCACGCTCACACGCACCACATAATGGAATTAGGAGATTCCCAGTCTACCAATAGAATGACTTGACCACTAGGAAAAACTAAGGACGACGTAAGCATCGTCAAGACAGCAACAGAGGTCGCTTCGAGAAAGGATAAAGTCAGCTGTGTTTTCCGTGGAGTTTCGTGATAAAAGGTTTGATCATTTAGGCCATTCATATTTACTGACAGAAGAGATCGCCTGTTTATATAGCATTCATAACACCGTGGACCGGGACATGCATAAATTATAGACGACGAGTTTGGTAATGATTCGCGATAGTCACTGAGAGACTGAGCAATTACAAAAGATTATGACCCACTGGGTTTGTATTAAATTGTAACGTCCCGTCCCCGTTTCAGGGGCCCGTTACAGTGTACAACAGTGTTGTATCTATTTTCTGGAAGAGAAATCTGAAATTAAAAGGATTTATCTCGAATTGAAACAGTGTCTTCAAGATGAGCGACTTTATTACATATTGTTCTCTAGTTCGAGTTATAACGCTTTGGCGGTTGTAAGCATGTTGAGACATACTTGAAGTAGCTATTAGGTACTATTCAGAGACAAGAAAGCAGTTTGTGGTTACTTACTTAGATTTAGTTGAACTGAGTGACTGCAACGCACAGGCAATATGCAATGCGTTAAAAGATTGTTTAAACAAGAATGGATTTGAGTTGCAAAGACTAGTTGCACTCGGCACTGACAATGCGTCTATCATGACAGGTGTAAATAATGGAGTATATACAAAATTAAAATCCGAAGCTCCTCATCTGGTACTAATTAGGTGTGTATGTCATTCCCTTCAGCTGGCAGTGTCACAGGCTGCAGCTGCTTGTCTGCCCAGGAACATAGAGTTCATGATTAGAGAAACATGTAACTGGTTTTCTCACTCAAGTCTTCCTCAAGCAAAGTACAGGGAGCTTTTTGCTTCAATAAATGATGGACAACATCCGCTGAAGATTGTTCAATTAAGCCAGACACGATGGATGTCCATTCAATCTGCCATTGTCAGAATATTGCAGCAGTGGGTCGAGCTCAGGGTTCATTTTGATGTAGCGAGACTCAAAGAGCGCTGTTATACAGTAGAACTTCTACATTCTATGTTTAGCGACATGAACAACTATGTGTTATAGTATTCTCATATATTTCAAGCATATTCTCGGAAAAGTTCAAAGTGTGAGTAAGAAATGCGAAGCAGATATACAGGATCCAGCAAAACTACTCAGCGATCTTGTCCAGCTCATTGATTCTATCAGTTCAAAGATTGCTATTCCTGGGGAAAAAATAACAGAAAGTGATGCTATTCAAGATTATTTAGATCCTAATCCCAATCTAGGTTATGAGTTTGAGAAAGAAATAGCAGACTACAAGTTTCCCGATGAGAAAGAAATTCGTGGAAGGTGCATCCAGTTTTTAATAGAGCAATTGACACAGCTGCGTTTACGTACACCCTATAACGTTCGAGTGTTGCAGTCCATGTCATGTCTTATTGGAAGTGAACGTCTACAGCCAATGAAGCCCTGTATATTGGATCTTGCTAAAATGTTTGTAGAAGATGCAGCTACTCTCACCCGCATCGATTTCCAGTGGAGAAAACTTCATCATATGCAGTGGACACAGACCTCTGACACACTTGGACTGTGGGCAGAATTAACTTCATACAGGGATGCCACCGGTCAAAATCCTTTCCAAGATCTTACAGATTTAGCTTTAACTGTGCTCATTTTACCTCATTCTAATGCGGACGTGGAGCGTATTTTCAGTCAGATGGGAGTTATAAAATCAAAATTGCGGAATAGACTCAGCATCAAGAGTTTGATAGCTGTTTTGACTATTAGATATGGAATAAAAAGATATGGCAAATGCTGTCATGATTATAAACTACCTAAGGATATTCTGCGAAAAATTGAATCACAGGAGGCATATACATGTTTCTTTCAATCATCCTCCTCATCACAGGAGCAAACACAGCAGGAAATAGCTACAGAAACTGAAGAGGAGTTGTTTTACTGGGATTTGGCAGATCTGGATTAACTTCATTCTAATATTCTGTGATAATAATAAATTTATAATGTGCTACTTTATAACATTTTGAATGAATACCACCAGTGCTTGTTTTAGTGATTTCCCAAAAAATAGTATTGCAATTTGGTGCTTTTTTGGCTCGAAAGTATTTCTGGTTGGAATTTGGCGGATCTGGAATAAACTTCATTGTAATATGAAGTGATAATAATAAATTATACTGTGCTACCTTGTTACATTTGTAATTAAAAACAGTTGGTGCTTTTTATTTTTTGGTGCTTCCTAAGAATTGTTGGTGCTTTTTTGGGTCGATTTTGGTGCTTTTTCTTCAAAGGGAGATGGCAACACTGACGGAAGCGTTAGTTACAAAAGACGGCGTAGTCGAAGGAATGTATTTTTTTTTTTGGGGGGGGGGGGGGGGGTTGGCGGTTACCCCAGACCAGCTGGTTCCCCCGCCTCCCCTTTTTTTTGGCGTGGACCCTTAGTCCCACTGTGAGCTATTGCCCACAGTGGTCCACCGGGCCCACACATTTAAAGTGATGATGCTATGTGAGGTGGTGTGATCACCCTAGTCCCCGACCAGACCAGGCGCACTACCGGGCTCGCAGCGGCAAATGCGTCCGATCCTAGCCACGGGACCGAGAAGGATCATCCCGGCCTCCGACCAGATCAAGCGCACTACTGGAGGGGGTGCAGCAAATGCACTTTGATCTTAGCCAAAAGGCCGGGACGCGATTTCTTATTTTTTTTTTTTTTTTATAAACTTTTATTGAGTGTTAAAGTCGTTGCAAAGTGTATTGTTCGTGTTTTTACAGAGCGTTGCATGTGGACGTGTAGGTGACATATGTGCAAAATCTCAAACATTTTATACATTGGAACATTTCTTCATTGAAATTGTTGTAAGGAAATATTTTAAACAACAGCAAGATGATAGTACACCGTTATTATTTCCCCTGTCACGTCACTCACCTGTCGGCTCCAACCCCACCAATACCATCACTACCACTCGGTAATGATGAACATGGCAGTATAACTTGTTAGAGCCAACCGTTGAGGGCGACAGCAGAATCAACAAACACAGTATCTAAATGGTGGGAAAGGGGGATGTGACAGTATACGGGTTTACAAAGCAGAAAAGGTAGTGGTTACATTTATAATGTTTGTGTTGTTACATGCGTTCTGTGTATTTAGTATTTGTGTAGGTGTATTTATGGAGCGTTGCATGTGGGCTTGTATGTGACGTGTGCATATTTTATTCATTGGACATATTTACATGTGAAGGGGGATAAATAGGGAGAAAGAAGAAACTTCTCATTTTTGTTTCCCTTGCCACACTCTCCCATATTGGACTCACCACACCAATGCCCCCATACCCACCCTCTGGTAATGATGGTAAAGGCAGGATAACTATTTGAAACAACTGGTGAGGGTATCAGCAAAGGCAAACACCAACCATGAGCAAGGGAAAGGGGGTGGCACATGGGAGATGGGGTTATATATTAATAATGATAACAATAATAATAATGCAAATAAAACCAAGTAAATCAATAATAATAATGACCAAAAAAAACCTACTAAGGGTAATAACAGCAATGATAATAACAGCAATGATAATAATAGTTATGATAATGATCACATTTTCCAAACATGTGTTTCTATTGCTAAAATGATTATCTTAGGAATGGTGTTAACACAGCATAACAGGTACTTACTTACAATTGCAACCTGCAATGTTCAATAATAAAAAAAATGTTTTGCGTATCCTTTACAGGACTTAGCTGTCAACAGCAGCATCTTTCAGCTGTCTGTTGATCTCTTGGCAAGATTACGCTCAGTAGTTTGCCATTGCTTTCTGAGTGGCCGGCTCAGTATCCGCAAGTCACGAGCGGGGGTCGAACCACCTCAGTTCTCCGCTGCGAGACTCTGCGTGATAAACGGGATTACAGAGAGAAAGTGTTGTAACCCCACAGCCAGAGAGACCGGCATGTTCAATAATAGAAGGAGTAAAAGGAGTTGGTATTCTTTTTCTCCTTGCTTATTTTTTTATTTTTTGTCTTAATTGTAAGGGTTCATTCATATTTTCCCTTTCCTCTTTTTTTTTTTTTTTTGGGGGGGGGGGGGGGGGGGGGGGGTTGTGTTTGTTTGTAAAAAATAAACAAGCATTTGTATTAACACAAATTTTTACAATCTCATTGGTTTGGTAACCATATGTGATTTTATATTCATTCATTCAACATTCCCTCATATTTTCCTGTTTCTTTCTCGCACTCACGTATACTAAATTTTAATATCATAAAGAAGAGTACTTGTGTTTACTCTGGAGGTATCTGTGATATTTTGTGTTTACAACATAGGAAATTTAACCATTAGCATATTTCATTCCTTGAACACATTTACATGTGAAAGGGGGGGGGGGGGGTAACAAAGAAAAGGGGAAATCTTTACATTTATCTTCCCTTGCCACCCTCTCACCAATTGGTTCCACTCCACCAATGCTCTCATCATCACCCTCTGGGCAATGATGGTAAAGGCAGGATAAATATTTGAACCAAGCTGGTGTGGGTATCAGAAAATGCAACAGCAACCATAAGCGAGGGGGGGGGGGGGGCGCACATGGGAATTTTTTTTTTTTAATTGCTAATGATGATAAGCCGGTCTCTCTGTCTCTTATTTTTTTTTTCTTTTAAAGCAATACATGATATTCTTTATTAATGTGAGAAAAAACGGCACAATAAGCAGTGAAATAAAGTCATCACAAGGAAGCTTACAGTCAAACATTTACTACATGGGCAGATTTTTAGCTTGGCATACAGTTGTGTCTTGAGCTCACTGAGTATCTGCTAGTGACTTTCTGCGTTTTCTTTCAGAGCTGCAATCTCTACTTGGCCTTCTCCAGGGCAGCCTGGGCCTCATCAATTGTCATCTCTACGAGAACCTCTCCGATCTGATATGGTACTGTATCACTGTCTGTGTCCAACAACATGATCTCTTCTTCTGCATACGTGAGGTTCTCCAGCTCATTCTACTTTGCAGAGAGCTCCTCCTTCACATCTACCAGACGAAGATTTTTTTTTTTTTTTTTTTTGCTAGAACCAAGCGAAGATTAACTCGTGCCAATAGGAGCACCAGCAATAATTTATACGTTGTGAAGAGAAACCAGAAATTAGAGTGTCCATTGGGGGGACAGTCGTTAACATCGTGCACGGAACTTGCAGTGTTGAGACATTGTATACATTGCATTAACAAGTACATTTTATTCATTTTTAGCAGCAAAAGTATTTGAAACTTTAGGATGTCAAATTATTGTGTTAACTGTGAATAAGTGGTGTCATTATATTAAACATTTAACAATTCATGCAACTAATTGCTTCTGTAAAAAAAACGTTGGCGAGTTATGTCCCTTGCAACCAATAAAATGAATATTATGTTCCCGTGAAAAAGAGGTATTTGTTTCCCCTTAAATTTCGCTTACCAAGTGTACATGCCGTCGAGAGCACGCACGATAGCTAATGGTTAGCCCGTAGATCATGTAATTGAGTCCCCACTATTGCTCCCGGGTTCACTCAGCCGAAACTAATCACCATGAAATGTTCTGGAAAGTAAAGGCGAAGTGTGCGCTATTGACCAGATCCGGTGTTGCCATCTCCCTTTGATGAAAAAGTACCAACATCGACCCAAAAAAGCACTAAAAAGCACCAAATATTTTTTAGGGAGCACTAATGAAAAGCACCAACTGTTTTTATTACAAATGTAACAAGGTAGCACAGTATAATTTATTATTATCACTTCATATTACAATGAAGTTTATTCCAGATCCGCCAAATTCCAATCAGAACTACTTTCAAGCCAAAAAAGCACCAAATTGCAATACTATTGTTTGGGAAATCACTAAAACAAGCACTGGCGGTATTCATTCAAAATGTTATAAAGAAGCACATTATAATTTATTATTATCACTGAATATTAGAATGAAATTTATTCCAGATCTGCCAAATCCCAGTCAAACAACTCCTCTTCAGTTTCTGTAGCTATTTCCTGCTGTGTTTGCTCCTGCGATGATGAGGATGAGGAGGATGATTGAAAGAAACATATATATGCCTCCGGTGATCCACTTTTTCGCAGAATTTCCTTAGGTAGTATATAATCATGACAGCATGTGCCATATCTCTTCATTCCATATCTATTAGTGTTGGAACTCTTCGCTGGCTGCTGAGGATGGGGACGGAGCACTTATGGGAATGCCCCGAATACTGTGATGTCGATTCCTAAATCAATCAATCAATCAATCAATCCATATCTAATAGTCAAAACAGCTGTCAAACTCTTGATGCTGAGTCTGTTCCGCAATTTTGATTTTATAACTCCTATCTGACTGAAAATACGCTCCACGTCCGCATTAGAATGAGGTAAAATGAGCACAGTTAAAGCTAAATCTGTAAGATCTTGGAAAGGATTTTGACCGGTGGCATCCCTGTATGAGGCTATTTCTGCCCACAGTCCAAGTGTGTCAGAGGTCTGTGTCCACTGCATATGATGCTGTTTTCTCCACTGGAAATCGGTGCGGGTGAGAGTAGCTGCATCTCCTACAAACATTTTAGGAAGATCCAATATACAGGGCTTCATTGGCTGTAGACGTTCACTTCAACTAAGACATGACATGCAACACTCGAACGTTATCGGGTGTACGTAAACGCAGCTGTGTCAATAGCTCTATTAAAAACTGGACGCACCTTCCACGAATTTCTTTCTCATCGGGAAACTTGTAGTCTGCTGTTTCTTTCTCAAACTCATAACCTAGATTGGGATTAGGATCTAAATAATCTTGAATAGCATCACTTTCTGTTATTTTTCCCCCCAGGAATAGTAATCTTTGAACTGATAGAATCAATGAGCTGGACAAGATCGCTGAGTAGTTTTGTTGGATCCTCAGGGATGGATTAACCATTAGACAAACAAGGCACGTGCCTAGGGCACCAAGCATTTGGGGGGCACCACAAGTCTTCAAGAAAAATGTGTATATTGTCCCGGTAGCGTAATTGCATGGCATAAGCAAATCGCAAATGTAATATTGAATCGCACATTATTTAACCTTGGTCTCACAACCCGGGGGTAAAATACCTCCCTCCCATTTTTTTTTTTGCTATTTTTTTGTTATTTTTCTTCAAGGTTTTTTTGTGCTATTTTTTGACTTTTCTGGGATATGTTTGTGCTACGTAACGCACTAATGTGTAGCGACAAATTCACTTCCGTTTTGGTCTGCTAGTGAAAACAATTGTGAATAGTGCTAATTTGTCGACGTGTCATTGAATGACTGTACATTTGCATAACGGCTTAGAACTACTTTCCATTTTCGAACATTTGTAAAAACTACTTACTGATGTAGATATTACCAATTTAGCTTACACTGCAAAACTTGATTTAACGAAGGTAAGGGTAATGGTTAGGCTACACTTTTTACTTTCGTTTTCATCTAAGGGTTTTTAATTCTAAAAAATCTAATATATATATATATATATATATATATATATATATATATATATATATATATATATATATATATATATATATATATATATATATATATATATATATACACAGACGTCTATTGGTAGTTAGTGTTGAAGGAGTTCATTACTGCGCTTTAAATGTGCTTTTATCGATTTTGATAAAACAATTATTGATAGGGGCCTAAGTATATTATTCCTTAGCCTTATTTTGCATAATTTTCTAATATTTATGTAAATACATTTTCGTTTAAAAAAATGTAATTATGAATAATCGGAAAATGATACCTTAGCATACCCACTTGTATTGATTATATTATTTATTCATTTTTCATTTCCAGCTTTTCACATACTTTTTTTCAGATTCAGACCCCAAGATGAAACCTGTTCGGTTAAGTGGTGCACAAAAGAGAAAACTAGCTAAACAAAAAGAGCACACTGTTTCAGTTGTAAAAGCTAAGAGCAGAAAATTAACGAATTATTTAGTTTCGGTTAAGCAACAGGTGGAACAGGATTTTACTGACACTATCAACCCTCTTGATAAGTCTACTATAGGCTGTTCTGCAAATCCAGACACTGCATTAGTGCTTGAAAATGAAATTTGTGGTGACTCACTTCAGTCTTCTGAAGGTGATGATAAAGATGATGATGATAAAATAAATCAAGCAGTAGATCCAGGACTGTGGATTGACTTCTCGGCTGATGATGTGGCTTACTGGGTTGACTGTGGGCCCACTAAATGTCAGCATCATTATGGTCCCTTTGATAAATCTTGCCGTATTTTACATTACATTGGCACCTTGCCGTCTTGACAGACGATAGTGTGTGCTTTAAAAAGGCATAACTTTTAACTATGGCGGTAGCGAGTGTGACTGATAAGGCCCATTTGCGCTGTAAATGTCCGTTCACAGTGGGTGCATGTGAACACGTGGTCATTTCCACCATCATGCACCATCTTACGTCTCAAACGCTTGGTGTGTGACTTTTCTGCAATAATTTTCTCCTTTGACTTTATTCCATTTCTGATATTTGCCCTCCATGCAACACGCTCAGCGGCGACTTGCTCCCAATGTGCATTATCAATGCCTGTATCAATCATGTCCCGCTTACACACATCTTTGTATCGTAGTAGAGGCCGACCCTGAGATCTCTTACCCATCTGTAATTCACCAAATAAGATATCCTTTGGTATTCTACCATCATCCATCCTCCTAAGATGTCCTATCCATCTAAGTCTACGAAGACTGAGCATGGAATAAACTGTCACACAACCTGATCTTTCCAATACTTCAGTATTTGTGATTTTATCTTGCCACTTAATACCAAGAATTCTTCGCAGACACCGCATATGAAAGCTGTTTAAGTTGTTCTCTTGGTGTGAGTAAGTTGTCCAGGTTTCACTGCCATAGAGAAGAGTACTAAGGACACAGGCTTGATAGACAAGGACTTTTGTTTTGTTTATGCTGAAGGAAAAATAACAAGATATTGTTCTCAAAAACTCTTCTATGGCACAAAAGCAAATGGTGAGCAGTACAGGAGAGAATGGTTATTGTATTCACCATCCACAGGATCTGTGTACTGCTTTGTTTGTAAACTTTTTGCGTCTAAAGGTTCCACACGTTTGGCTGATAAAAATGGGTTCAGTGACTGGAAAAATAACATTCAAGTTGATAATCATGAACAAAGCGCTACTCATAAAGACTGCATGTTAACATACCTAGCTCGTAAACAAGGCTCGGGTCTACTACAAAAGCTAGAAGAGAAAATAAATGAAGAGTACATTTACTGGGAACATGTTTTGAGGCGAGCAGTAGCGGTTATTTGTACTATAGCTGAGCGTGGTCTGGCTTTTAGAGGGACAAATGAAAAATTTGGATCTTTACAAAATGGAAATTATCTAGGATTGCTGGAGTTGGTCAGTCAGTTTGATCCATTTTTAGCATCACACATTGCGAAATATGGAAATTCTGGAAAAGGAAATCCTTCTTATTTATCCAAAACTATATGTGAAGAACTGATTGAAATTATGTCCCAAAAAGTCCATGCAGTAATTGTACATGAAGTAAAGGCTTCCTGTTATTTCAGCTTGTCAGTAGACTCAACACCTGATATTTCACATATAGATCAGTTAAGCGTTGTTCTTCGATATGTGGTAGATGGAGAGCCAATTGAGCGCTTTTTGACTTTCTTGGAGCTGCAAAGTCACGCCGGTGAATGTATGGCTAAGCAAGTGTTGCAGTACTTACGTGAAGCTTGCAATATTGATTTTTCGAAATGCAGAGGTCAGTCCTACGACAACGCAGCTAATATGTCTGGGTGCTACAAGGGCATGCAGAAAAAATTTCTAGAAGAAAATGAGTTTGCTATATGCATACCCTATGCTGCCCATTCACTAAATCTGGTAGGCAGAAGTGCCGTTGACTCTTGTTTAGAGGCAGTAAACTTCTTCCATACAGTGCAACTGATCTATACTTTTTTCTCAGCTTCAACTAAAAAATGGAAGATTCTGAAAGGATGCCTTGTGAATGAAAAGCTGGTAAAGTCCCTTTCCGATACTAGATGGGAAGCACATGCTGTTGCAACTGAAGCCATTCTAATGTCTCATCCTCAGATTATAGAAGCGTTAGAATGTTTACAAAAAGACCAGTCACAGAAGGGGGACACCAGAAGAGAAGCAGAAAACATTGCAAAGAAGATGAAAAAGAATTAGAATTTGCTTTCATGCTTGTCTTTTGGGAAGAAGTGTTACAACATTTTCACAGGGTCAGTCAAGCTCTACAAAATGAGCACGTGAACTTGAAAATGTGTGCTGATTTGTATTCTTCACTAGCAGATCAGTTGCATGAATCTAGGAATGAATTTGAAAGATTTGAAGAAGCTGCAAAAGAAATAACACCAGATGTGAATTATAAGTCAACTTTGACCCGTAATCGTAAACGAAAGACAGTGGTCATTGATGGTGATGCCCCTGAGGTATCTCAGAATGCCAGAGACAAATTTCGTATATCTGCTTTATACACCATTGTTGACAAACTTGAGACAGAGATGAGTAGACGAGTGTGACAAAACGACCGCGATACAGTCTGGTCTTGGTATTATTTCCCTTTGAAGGAACAGCGACGGGTTAATCTCCCTAGATTTGGTAACAATAACTAGGGGGTTCCCCGTCGAAAGTAGTTCGTGACGTCACATTTCTTGTGATTTCTAGAAGTCTCTAGAATGTCGCCAGTCAAGTTCGTACGTGGTTGGGTCTCACGAAGGACCCACAATTGCCTCAGGGAACCCGGGATTGTGGAAGTCTCCGTGACACAGGATTTATCCGTGGTTCAGTGGATTCACTAGGCCCGGGAAGGCATTGTGAAGACGCACTTAGTTGGTCACGATCAGTCGCCGGTCGGATCTCATCGAATGCTGATCGCAGTAATTCGCTGCTAGAAGAGATGTCGGTAAAAGCAGCCAGGCGGACATCTGCAGTGAAGAATCGTGATTTCTAGATCACAGGTAATGTGGCATTACTTCTTCTATAATTTAACTGTTGTCCGTAAATACCGCGCCTACATTCTGAAAGACGATTAATCGCTGACGGAAGATAGTCTCCGCGCAGCGCATAAAGTTACCGTCGCGTGTCTGCATTTTAAATTAGCTGTTATTGATCGGCTAGGCAATGTGTTTGACAGACGCGTCCGGTAAACGACAACTGTAGTGAGCGTGTACACACATGGCATGTATACGTGTGTTCCTTCTGATAATTGTGTAAATCCGATGTTAGTACCTCGGATAGAAGTTATTTACAAATCATATGCATTGTTAGTGATAGGTACGTTATTATCACTGCTCTGTGTAAGGAGATTCGGGTAATTTACCAGCTATGCAGCAGATGTGTTAACTGTCTGGTAGTGATTAAATACTCAGGGCAGGAAGTTTGACATTCGGTACATTGTGATGCTAGACTCATTTAATAGTGATAAGTTATGGCTTGTTATTATTATTGATGTGTCATTCGCTTGGCTAGAGTATGTTTGTAACTTAGGTGTTATATCAGTGGTGGTGATTATTCTGGGAAGCAAGGTGGTGTTATTTCATTGGGATTGCAGGTAAGTATTTGCTGTGTGAAGAGGCCAGTGCTTTTCGTCATAGGCAGAAATGTTTTGTATTTACTGGATAGCAGTTGATAGAAAGTAGTTATGATACCTATTGTCACTGCTTGTTTACATGCCCGTCCGCTAGTGACATGCGTGTCCAATCGTGCGTATGTCTAGCCAACCGACTGGTTATTAGGCCTGTCCGACCGACCGTTATGTGGCATGTCCGACCCAAAGCGATTGTGCTTAACCGATGGTTGAATTAACATACCCGACCGAGAGCAATGCGTCGTGCTGTACCCAAGGCCGTTGCGCTACTGTAGAGCCGAGCTTTGAACCAAACTTGGTCTGTCTCTCTTATTCTTCTCTTCAAGAAACCTGACTCTAGTAATGGTGTCGCTTAGTCACTGAAGTGAGGAAGTAGTAGTATATGCTGTGGTAATTGAATAGAATTTGGGGGAGCTGGAGATTTAGGAGTGGAGGTGCTGGAAGCCTCTCTAAAAAGGATGTCGTGGCCTAATTCGCCACGGACCAAGATGCGCTGGACCCACAGTAGCTGTGGGAAAGTTTTTTCGGTGGAGGGCCACCATAGCTGTGCTCGACCGGCACAGACATGACCGACATGAATGGTAACTTAATAAAAGGCAACCCATGTTCTGGGACGGGGATCCCAGGACTGAAGCTATGGCTGTGTTATAAGTTTGTTAGTGAAGTTTAACAATTCATGAGTTATACTTTGTTGATACTATAGTAATGAATTATAAGGTGTATAATTTATTATGGTCATATAGTTATTAATGTGTGTAATTAATCGGTCCATGGGTGAAGAGACTGATTAATTGTTGAGTATGTATGGAAGGAGGATATGTCCGGCTGGACACCTCCTAGATAAAGTAACCACTACACTGAAAGAGAAGTAGGTTTTTTTTTCAACATGGCGGTTTTTTCAACATGGCGGTTTTTTTTCAACATGGCGGAACAACGTGTGTTTTCCGAGCGATCAGCAGTCAACATACCGAAGCGGCGTGGTAGCCGCGCAGGGAAAAAGAAGCCAGGTAAGCGCGGTGGCTTGAGACGTTTTAGACTCAAGTGTCACCGTCTAGGATTCAGGAACATCCGTATTCTATATTGGAACTGTGCCAGTGTAAAACAACGGGGCTCTATTTTAGAAACCCTAGTTTACAGGAACGACATTGTAGCACTCCAGGAGACGAGACTGGGCGATCAGCTACTCCGAATTGCCGGCTTCAAATGTTTCTACAACAGACGACATCTGGGAACGGCGATTCTCGTTCGCGACAGCATGGTGGCGTCAGAGCTAGACATGTCCAGTTGGAACAGTGACGATATACAAATACAGGCGTTGAGAGTTCATTCCAGTATACCATTCGTGTTGGTTAATGTTTATGCCCGCAATGCGAGTGTGGACGCCCAGAAGTGGCAGTGCTTAAGTGGCATATTAGGCCACGAGAGAAATGTTATTTTCTGTGGTGACTTCAACGCTAAAGGCATATCATGGGGAAACACTTCCTCCAATACACAAGGGGAGGAGCTCGAGACTGCACTGGAAACCATCGACCTGGTTTGTATCAACAGCGGCTGTGACAGTACAGGGCAAGATGTGGTGAGTAAAATAAGACGTGACAAGCGCAGAACGTTTCAGGGCAGGAAAAAAAGCTGGGAGCAGCCACCGTGGTGGAGTTTCGAGGTGGAGAAGGCTTGGGTGGATAAGCGTAGTGCTGTAAGGAGATGGCAAAATGCCAAGAAGAACAGAGCTGGTCATCCTAGTCCATGCTTGCACTTAGAAAGAGAGATGCACACAAAAGTAAGCTATTTCAAAAAACTGGTCAAGGTGGTTAAAAGCGAAAAATGGGCAGAGGTGTGTCAAAGAGTAAGCACAGACAAGTCACTGAAATTGTTCTGGCGACTACATAAAAGCATGAGTGGTGTAGTCAGGAATAAGAGCATTTCTGACTTCCAAGGTGCTGACCTCATCTGGCAGAGGACTGACGAGGACAAGGGCAAAGCCCTCTTTGAACGCTACCTTGAGCAGAGCAACCAGACAGACATGGGAGGCCGGAATCTGGCCAAGGAGGTCACCTCAGACAGATGCAAGGCCCAGAACACTTCGGATGAAGACACAGTGACAGTGAAAGAAATCAAGGCTGTGCTTCGACGATCAAAAAACAGTGCTCCAGGTCCTGATGGCATAAGATACGACGACATAAATAGGTGTACCGACAATGAGCTAGAGAAACTAGCAGACATGTACAACAACAGTATAGGGAGTGCTAGAATCAAGGAGGAATGGTTACACAGCTATCTGATTCCCTTGCCGAAGCCTGACAAAGACCACAAAAAAATTCAGGGATATCGAATTATAACCATGCAGAATACAATAGGCAAGCTGCTGGAGAAGGTAATTGCCAGGAAAATATCAAGCCAACTAGAGAGGCAAGGTGTTTTCCCACCTACCCTGGGTGGGTACCGTCCAAAAAGAGAAACCTGGACCAATGCAGCAGTCTTTGCCCACGATGTCTATGAAGGTTTCCACTCAGGCACTGAAACCGTTGCTGCAGCGATTGATCTTGAGGACGCATACAACAGAGTACCACTGGATTTTTTAATGTTTCAGCTTCTTGAACTAAACGTAAGTCCATTCCTCCTTAGTTGGATCGCTGCAGCCCTCTTCCAACGGAAAGTAGTTTTTAGATGTGGCAGTTGGACTTCGGAACCAACAACAATATATCCTGGCCTACCACAGGGATCACCATTATCTCCGGTACTG
This sequence comes from Cepaea hortensis, assembly GCA_963921405.1. Classification (NCBI taxonomy): domain Eukaryota; kingdom Metazoa; phylum Mollusca; class Gastropoda; order Stylommatophora; family Helicidae; genus Cepaea; species Cepaea hortensis. Next base: position 36,091,633 of record OY992893.1, read on the forward strand.
TTCAACGCCTACACAGTGAGAATCACCAGTGAGCAGATCACTGGACCTGGCAGGACATTGTCATATGCCGATGATGTTTTAGTGTATCGTCAGGGAAAGGATAGAGAGGAGGTTGCTGTGGAACTACAAACCGAACTCAATCGCATAAGTACTTGGTGTGATGAAGCTGGGGCAATGGTCAACCCAACAAAGGCAACAGTGACTTGGTTCTCGTTGAATAATCATATTGTCAACAATCCAACACCAACTGTAATGCTGTGTTCAGAGACGGTGGAAAGAACGCAGGCAATGAATTACCTGGGGATACGGTTTGATCGAAGCCTTGCTTATAATGTGCACATAGACCGGGTGATAGCAAAGGCCAAGCGGGGTTTGGCAGCGATGCGGGTGATGGCGGCAGCAAACTGTGAGCAGCGCCATCTATGTCTTCTGTACGAGGGGTTGGTCATGTCTGTTTTGGAGTATGCAATGGCAATCCTGACTGTCAGCCATAAGCAGATAGAAAGGATGGAAAGGATACAGAATGAAGCTATGCGCATTATTCTTGGATGTACAAGAGATACAGCATGCAGGGCGATGCGCTACCTTCTTGATTTTCCAACCATTGAAGAGAGAATGCAAGTTTGCAGGGCACGCGCCTACCTCAGAATTAACGCAAACACACAGCATCCACTGCATAGTGAAATTAGGAAGGTGAAGGGCAGCAGGTTAAAAAGAGGACGGTCGTGGATGGGTCAAGCCGAAGACATTCTTCAACAGGTGTGTTCACTTGAGGACTTAGAACCTGGCGAGGAGTGGGTGCAAGTGCCAACAGACTTCTGCACATCCTTTTCAGTTTGCATCCAACTAGATAGAAAATGCAGACAAGAAAATCCGGCTGCTGTGGAGGCTGAAGTACAAGCGTTGATTTTCGAGAATTCGCTAGACAGTGACGCGGTCATCTACACAGATGGGTCGGTCGTCCGACATGTGAGAAGCTCATGGGCCTTTACAGCTCGAGCCGGAGGGAGAATTGTGAAGGAGGACTCTGGTGCTTTCACTGAAACCACAAGTAGCCTGACCATGGAAGTCATGGCAGTAAGTAAAGCAATAACATGGCTCGAGACACAGACATTCACTAGGGCTTGTTTCCTTAGCGACTCAATGAACATGATCAAGAGGATAGAGGAGGGGTCGATCCGAAGAGAATGGTTGCTGCCTCTGAAGCGGTCTCGGCTGGCAAAGATTAGTTTCATCTTCGTGCCAGGGCATGCGGGAGTACAAGGAAATGAGCGGGCTGACAAGCTCGCAGGTGAGGCTACTGTGGAGGGCGGACGCGCCATGGACCAGGCTGACATTCTGAATGCTCTACGAGAAGTGAGACTTTTGCAAGAACCAAGTGATGACTGTGAATCTACAACAATGGCCAGACTGCGAGAGCAGCAAATTAAAAGAGGGGTGGCCAAACAAGAACACTACGCAGGAAGCCAAAGAAGATTGATAAACCAACACAGAACTGGCGTCGTTAGCCGCTACACGCTGCGGGATTTGCTGAGGAGGGGATCCGAGCACTTATGGACTGAATGGTCCGATGTGCAACGAGGATGATCTGTCGACTAACTAACTAACTAACTAGAAGTAGGTGTATTTTCTGGTGGATGGATGGTGAAGAAACAGGAGTGGATTAGCACCAGACGAAGGATACTTTGACAGAGTCATACAGTCTACTCTGGTGCTATCGGGCTATCTGTTGCCCAGACGAGTTACTTAACTACACACTTGTGTATTATTGCCTTCTCTTGCTGCCTCATGCCTATACATTGTAGTCAAGAGTAGATCTATTATGTTGATGATCTCATATATATATATATATATATATATATATATATATATATATATATATATATATATATATATATATATATATATATATATATATATTATGTATAACTGGGAGGCATGTGTCAATGTGGAGATGCAGTGTAGTCCTTGTTGTGGTTGAGTACTCACACCCACCCCTCCATGTTTCAGGATCTGTTATAGTATATCCTATGGAGATTCAGGAGCTCAACCATAAGCTCCATGGGACTTGCTCGTTCCAGTGCCGATCAAGATGATGGTTGAGGCGTTACTGGGAGCGGTCATCAGAATCTACCAAAATCAACATTCGAAAGTCCGAGTTGAGAATAGCTCGGTAGGTCTATGCTAAGGCCGCCGCAAAGAGTCCGACGATTATCATCAGATCCAGGTAGGGTCCAAGACTGAAGCGTCTAGTGATTCTAGCCAGTGAGGCACTGGTATAATTCGCACTCAGGGAGGACCTTGGTAATTTCAAGGCAATGAATTTCAATGTTGAGATGAGTGATCTCTGTGTACCCGTCACAATGGCCTGTTTATTATGCTTCCGGTCCGGCTGGGTCGTCATGGGACACCTTGTATACCGTCATGCTTAATTGGTGTGAATCTACAGTGGTTAACCTTAGTGAAGCCAAAACTTGGTCCAGTGACCTAAAACAGTGATTGACTTGTTGTATGAACACCGGAGTGACATTCTTGGTAGGGTAGGGATCTACCCCATTCCTAGGTGTGGTTGAACATAGACAGTGTAGGTTGTGAAGTGAGTTGATACCCACAGAACAGGGTAGAGACATGTGAATAGGTTGAGTTCTCATATTCCTAGTTTTTTTTTTTTTTTTTTTTTCGCGTTTCCATCCTGTTTTAGGATATTGCGGTCAACACCAGCATCTTTCAGCTGTATGTTGATTCCTAGGCTAGATTACGCTCATCAGCACGCCACGACTTTCTGAGCGACCGGCTCCATACTCTCATAAGTCATTAGCGTGACTCGAACCACTTCTAATTCTCGTCCGCTCACGTTGACCACGAGAGTATTCGGGATTAACGGAGAAAGCTGCTAACCCCTCAGCCAGGCAGCCGGCCTCATATTCCTAGTGACCTGTGAATCTGTTGGGGTCTGACATTCCCCCGTTGGATTTTGCAATGGTGACATTGTGTTAATATGGAGCCAACGCTCCTGTTATAGGTTGCTGATCAGTGTGTCTCGGTCACTTACGAGACAGAAGAGCAACCAGGCTCTTGTACATTAGGGTAGGGTGCTACCAGTACTTTTCTGCAGTTGGGAGACAGCTAGGATTCTAGGGTCGGCCCAGAATTCATCAGCAGAGTGGGACGTGTGATGAAGTACGACATCGAGGGAGGATCCTCGACCTTTGGTGCAGTGTCTGTCAGGCATTAGTCTTACGCCTGACCAATCCGAGATCTTGCTCATAGTGGAAGGCGAGAACTTTGGAAAGGAGGTACACCTTGGAGTTCCGGTCCACTGGAGATTCCCCGGGTGAGTCGTAACCACGACAGGACAACCGAACGAACTGAAGTCACAGTCTCCGTGATGAAGAAGAATCATCAGTAGATCTCCTTTTGTACATAGTGTCTTCTAGCCAGGCTTTCAGCCATCCTTCTCAGATTTACAGTTGACGTAATTAGTAATTAAATTTGGCTTTGTTAGCTATGGCTTTGTGTATTAGTATGACTGGTGTCTTGCCCGAGCCCCCTGTGGGTAGGAATCCATAAGTGGGGAGGGGAAGGTCAGCTGTCCCGGCTTGTGTGGGGTCTGGTAGATGTAAAGTGCTATTGGGGTGGTCGGAGCAAAGGCTGAGGATATTAACTATAGTAACAAACCTGTCCAAGCCCCGGGGGTCTTGTTACAACGAGGACAGGTATATAATGATCTAGCAGTTCGATTTTCTTGTTTGGTCGATGTACCACAAACATCTCAGTGTTGTGAAGGACTAATAAATGCTTATCCTGAAGATCTGAACAATAATTTATATACTGAACTACAACAGTTCCACTCATATATTCGCCACAAGTTTCGTGCATCAAAATCTGACAAAAACACGTTCAGTCATGCAGAACTCTACAAAGTAATAGTTAGAGACAACATCGAGTGTGCTTTTCCAAATGTAGAAATCGCCTTGCGCATATTTTTAACATTAATGGTTACGAACTGTTCAACTGAGCGCTCTTTTTCTCAGTTGAAACGTACAAAAAATCCAAGTAGATCGACAATGAAACAAGAAAGGCTTGATTCCTTATCTTTGCTGATGATTGAGGCAGACTTGTTGCCCAAAATTAACTTTGATGATGTACTCAAACACTTTGCCAGACATATATCTAGTAAAAAGAACTTTAAAATGTAAATGTGTGCTCTCTCTGACTTTCTTTTCTATCAAAAAAGTTACAGTATTTTTGTCTACTATTATTACAAAATTAATCAACTATTAATTTTAATACAGAAATACTTTATTGTAGGTTTTATATGAGTGATATTAGTACAAACATATGTGTTTACATTTCACAACTGTTTTTCTTTGTTAGTTTTTTGCATAATATTGAACATACCAGCAGTCAGTGGAGGATCGGGGGCCCGGGGCAGTAGGGGGCACCCATGTGGGTTTGTGCCTAGGGCACCAAGATGGCTTAATCCGGCCCTGTGGATCCTGTATATCTGCTTCAGTGTATATCCATTGTATTGACGTTTGGACTTGTCTGCAAGATGGCGTTCGCTTTCAGCTAAATCGTATTAAAGGGAGTTAAATTAGTTGAATATTGCGCGGTAACGTACTAAGACTGTGTTATTCCCTTGCTTCAGTTCAAATTCGGCTTTTTAGTGTTCCCAAAATGAATTTTAAAGTAATTTTTACCCACCCCAAAAAAGCACCAAATAGCACCAAAACAATTTTGTACAGCACTAAATTTACGCGGCCGCGCTAAAAAGAAAATTTTCGCACTAACTGACTTGAAAAAGCACCAAATTTAGCGCGAAAAGCACTACAATAGCAAGGCTGACCACACCACCCATTGAGTGCCAATTGTTTTACAAAAATGTGGCACTGCCAGCTGAAGAGAATGACATACACACCTAACTAGTACCAGATGAGGAGCTTCGGATTTTAATGTTGTATATACTCCTGTCGCGAAACGCAAGTGGGTCTCAGAGGGACAACACAGTACCCACTCTATCCCCACCCCGTCTCGGTGGTTAGTCCACATTTTAAGGCGGTTGAGGGGGATTTCAGAGTGAAAAAAAGAGTTAGGACCGTCTTCTGGGTCCTTGAGATGTTATGTATCGGGATTGTCATGAACTTCACGGGTCCCGAGAATCATCACTCAACTCTTTGAATGTGCGTAGATCTTTTCTGCTGTAAATCGCACATTCAGATAAAACTCGGGGAATGCTGAGTTGCCTTCACTTTCGTCAGGTAATGCTCGGAGATCTTCGGCAGGTTCCGTGAGTGTGTCCTTCCGGGACCTGACACGAAGAGGCCATTCGGTAGCAAGTCATCAAGAAGGGAGGCCGCTTCTATAGCCAGCTGTATAATTGGCATCACAGGGAGCCGGAGAATTTTCTACAGCGGAAGTTGTTTCTGTTGAAGCTATCGTTTCACGGCCGTGTCCACCAGCTGTAATCTATGCAACTCTTATGGAATCAGGGATTGATCTACAGTGGTGACATTGTTGTCCTTGAGACGAAAAGCCGTGTCTTTGACCAGCTGTATCATGTTGTACCTGTGGGGATCCAGAGAGTGGACCTACAGTCCAAAGCTTGATGAACCTACCGGGTCGCTGTCTATTGTATAGTTCCTAAGTTTTAATGGTAACACACTTTTATACTTGGCGTCACTTAACTAAAGTTTGTGTTTCAGTTGTGGGTTAATTCTTGACCAGGCCGGCCGTTGCGCCGTAGCCTGTGTTCTGACCGAGATGTACAAGTTGACCTCGGGTCAGGGGACACCAGCTGTACGTTAAGTATTGACCATGCAGGCTAGCCAGTGTAGTGAGACTGTGTTTTAACCTAGATTAAGCGGAGGCCAGTGTTCAGCAGATAAGACGGAATTTATTGTGCAAGCCAGCTCAGTGGAACAGCCTGGTTGAAGCGAATTATTAATACATTCGACGCCCTATCTCAATAATTGGGTACATGAGGGAATTATTGTTCTGACAGAAGAATTCCTCTTGAACAGCGCTTTAATTTGATTCCCTTAATGGATGAGGTGACATTAGTACGTTTCAATCATCATCAGGTGGCTTAGGAAACAAGTACATGCCAGTCAGCCTCGCGTGACGCGCGAGAACCACATGTGTTTCTCGTTAAGGTGAAACCGAAATATGTAGGAGGCTATAAGCTGTGAAGTAATTATCGCCACATAGGCATGTTGTTATTTAACTGGGCTTAGTCTGAAGGGGGAAAGATATCTTCACACCTACTAGGGATTTAACCTGGGCCAGTGTAGCGGTGGGGAGACACCCACTCATGTAACGCGTGGGTATTTCATCAGTGTTGTCTGACTCCATTCTTCCTTTGATGAGAAAGGAATAATTGTCAGGAGGGTCTATCTTTCTATTGTCTCTATACTGTCATTGGAACCAGATTGTTTGGGATGGTGGATTTGACACAATTCCTAAGCAGCCAAAGGAATGTAACCATGTGATGATTGTCTTTATATACACATACACCAATACACAACAGAAATCCAGGTATCCGAGGCAGAAAGGCGGAAAGCAACAAGCATAAGAACACTAAACTCTTTTGTTGTTTGTCTGGTCTTTAATTCAGTATTTCAGGTTAGTTACCATTGCAGTCTGAGCACCTTCCACTAACCTTGGAGATGGCATAGAATACTTACCTGGGATATCCATTACACTTAAGGATCTTCATAGGAGGTATGGAACTTTACCATCCTTAGGAAGGGACCCTGTCCTATATCTACTATGTACTAGATATGGGTTGGTAGGGAATGTGTCATCCTATCTACTATTTATCAGGAATGAGACGCGTGGCTGAAAAGCTACTGGACTTAAGTTTTTTGTGTGTTTTTTCCCCTCGTTTCCATCCTGTTTCAGGATATTGCGGTCAACACCAGCATTTTTCAGCTGTATGTTGATTCCTAGGCTGGATTACGCTCATCAGCACGCCACGACTTTCGGAGCGACCGGATCCATACTCTCGTAAGTCACTGGCGCGACTTGAACCCCTTCAAGTTCTCGTGCGCTCACGTCAACCACGCGAGTTACGGGTTACTCGCCAGGGAGACCGGACTTAAGTTAGGATTACTAAATGTTGTAACCTAACCTGTCTATGAGATATGTCTGGGAGTTCAGACATACGATAGTGGTCTGAGCTCGAGGGGCTGACCACTGGGGGGAGGGAAATCTGTGCTGAGAATTGATGGAGTATGTATTATCCCAGGGTATGATGGAGTTGTACACCTGTCCTGTTCTTGCTTGCAGGAATCCCTTTGCTGTTAACTGGGAGCAGTGGGCTACTGCCCTTTGCTGTGACTGATTCCTGTGTGCTGTGGCTGAGTGCGCTTTGCTGTCGGCTGGTTGGCTAGCTGCTAGTGGCCGGTTGTGGTTGATGAGTACTGTGGTCAACCTGAAGTGATCTGAGAAGTCCTTTGCTATGGGCGGGGTGCCTATTTGCGGTTGACGTGTGCTGTGGGCTGTTGCTGTGTGGAAGAGCCCGAAGGCATCATACAGGATCAGGTGAATGTGCCATTGCCCTGTGTTTACAGACTCACATTCAATCATGCACGGACAGAACTCCAGTGGGATGATGAGATCGTCTACCAGACTACTCTCACCCAGTTTTTAATAGAGCTATTGATACAGCTGCGTTTACGTACACCCGATAACGTCCGAGTGTTGCAGTCCATGTCATGTCTTAGCGGAAGTGAATGTCTACAGCCAATGAAGCCCTGTATATTGGATCTTGCTAAAATGTTTGTAGAAGATGCAGCTACTCTCACCCGCATCGATTTCTAGTGGAGAAAACTTCATCATATGCAGTGGACACAGACCGCTGACACACTTGGACTGTGGGCAGAAATAGCCTCATACAGGGATGTCACCGGTGAAAATCCTTTCCTAGATCTTACAGATTTAGCTTTAACTGTGCTCATTTTACCTCATTCTAATGCGGACGTGGAGCGTATTTTCAGTCAGATGGGAGTTATAAAATCAAAATTGCGGAACAGACTGAGCATCAAGAGTTTGAAAGCTGTTTTGACTATTAGATATGGAATAAAAAGATATGGCAAATGCTGTCATAATTATAAACTACCTAAGGATATTCTGCGAAAAATTGAATCACAGGAGGCATATACACGTTTCTTTCAATCACCCTCCTCATCCTCATCATTGCAGGAGCAAACACAGCAGGAAATAGCTACATAAACTGAAGAGGAGTTGTTTGACTGAGATTTGGCAGATCCGGAATAAACTTCATTCTAATATTCAGTGATGATAATAAATTATAATGTGCTACTTTATAACATTTTGAATGAATACCACTAGTGCTTGTTTTAGTGATTTCCCAAAACATAGTATTGCAATTTGGTGCTTTTTTGGCTAGAAAGTAGTTCTGATTGGGATTTGGCAGATCTGGAATAAACTTCATTGTAATACGAAGTGATAATAATAAATTATACTGCGCTGTCTTGTTACATTTGTAATAAAAACAGTTGGTGCTTTTTATTTTTGGTGCTTCCTAAAAAGTTTTGGTGCTTTTTAGTGCTTTTTTGGGGTCGATTTTTGGTGCTTTTTCATCAAAGGGAGATGGCAACACTGGTCACAGCAGAAGATAAGCTGTGTTTATTTAATATTGTAATAGCTCTCCATGTTTGTAGTAGTCGTTTTGTTGCTATCTACTAGCTGCCTCATTGTTGGACTGCATGGTATACTTTTTTTCGCATATCCTTTACAGGACATTGCAGTCAACACAAGCATGTTTCAGCTGCTGTTGATGTCTTGGCAAGTTTTACGTTCAGTAGTTTGCCATTGCTTTCTGAACGACCGGCTCAAATACCTCCGTAAGTAACTAACGCGACGCGATCCGCGGGCTAATCTCGCGCAGCTGTGTTACATACGAGAGTATACGAGATTACGAATAACTTCCTTAACACCTACGCCAGGGAAACTGGCGCATGATATATCCCCCCCCCCCCCTTCCGCATATCCTATTACAGGACATCGCTGTCAACATCAGCATTTTACCGCTGCTGTTGATCTCTTGGCAAGATTACGCTCAGTAGTTTGCCATTCCTTTCTGAGCGGCCGACTCACTTATCCCGTAAGAAACGGTCGCGCGAAAACCGCTACCGATTCTCGCGCTGCTGCGTTTGCTCACGTGGATAAACGGGATTACGGAGAAAGTCGCTAACACCTTGGCCAGGGAGACCGGCTATAAAATATAATAAATACTGGGTAAATCTTTCGAGTGGCAATCATGTTATAAAAGAACCACACGTTGTATGTTTTTTTTTTTTTTTTTTAATTTATGGGGAACTCAGTCCCTGGCAATTGAACAATTCTCAAGTAACTTCAGAACAGAGATAGACATTGAAAACAGCAGTTGAAATGCTGTTAACATAGAACAATAAAGAGAACAAATATTACAGATACGAGCGAAATCAGTTCTTTCAATGCTGAAGAGCTGAACTTGAAGACCTCAGCGCAGCCATCAATGGACTAATAAAGAATCTAAGTGTTATAATGTATATAACTGATCTCCTTACATTGCAAAATACCTTGAAATAAAAAGGCTGACATAGGCCGGTGTAAGACTACATCAGCCTCTTATAGACAACTTATGGTGAGGACATGGGATTTAAAATAGAAATTATGAAACCAAGTGGAAATCAGAGCATTCAGATCGCAAGAAAGATGATGTGCGAGGGTAAGTTAATAAGTCATGTTCGTCCTTCATGAATGACGAGGACCATTCATTCACTGCATCTTTTGATGAGGAACGAATGACTTGCGCTTTGGATTTATATAGCGAGGTAGTGGTCGCGCAACTCCGTCGTCCCCGCTCTCTCGTCTGTGTCCATCTGGTTCCAGTGGCGAGCATGGCAAGACGACTGGAAGACGAACACAGATGCAGTGGACGTTAGGCTACCACGGCCAGTTATCCCTGTAAGTATCGACTCACTAGCCTGGAGTCTATTCCGTTATTCCTTTTGTTTTCAGTTTTAAGACAAGCGTAGCGACAAGCAATGAGCGTATGATTACTGATAGGATCAACCAAATTTCCTTCGCCGAAGACGGACTGACCGCCAGAACAGACCACACACATATGAGGCGAGAAGCTGCCCACAGAAGATATTGCTCGTCTAAGTTGCGAACAGATCTCCCGATTTACGGTTGAGCCTCACCAGCGCACAAATGCATATGGCGACTGACAGGACAGACGTTCACGCACACGCAAGCCTAGAGTAGCATCGCTAAAGCGCGCCCTCCCGGTACAAGGTGATACATGCAAAACCACTGGACGCCTACCGACGAGCTTTCAAGCTACGCCGACAGGACTGACCGAAAAAATGCTATACCAGCTTACTGACTGCAGGCCCACTACTCATCGAGAGAGAGTGGGCATCTTATCGAGACTTTGTCCAACGGTCGTACAAATTTTGCTCTTTTGCCCGCTCAAACCACGACCCTGGCTGCACGATCGGTTACATTCTCGAAACGCCTGCCTCGCTAACTTACGTTGGCTGGGAAGATCCCATTTTGGTGCACCTCACACAGTCATCCGAGACAACGAACGCTAGACGCGGAACTGATCTAGCGAACCAGACCAGCCCTCACAAAGTAAGTCGCAAATGGCTGTAGAAACATAACTAAATACGATAACAACTTGAAACCAGTTTATTTTTATACACACATTGCCCCTTTATTTCTCAACATAATTTCCACCAACATTGATCCACTTATCCCATCGTTTTATCAGTCCTCCCAAACTGGCTGCATTGATTTGCGTGCTCTGTTTTCTAAACCACGTTTTTACTTCACATTCAACTTTGGCGCCATTCGCTAAATGTCTCCCGCCAAGGTAGATTGTCTGTGTTTATGCTGACAAATGTTTGTCTCGTAAAGCAGTGCATAGCTGGCAGAAAAAGTTACGAGAGTGAGTCAATAAGTAAGTCACACAGTTCTGTGCGATGGCCGGTAAATGAAAACAAAGCACGCAGTTCTATGCAGCCGGTTTGGGAGGACTAATAAAACGATGGGATAAGTGCATCAATATTGGTGGAAATTATGTTGAGAAATAAAGGGACAATGTATATATAAAAATAAACTGGTTTCAAGTTGTTATCATGTGTAGTTATTTTCCTACAGCCATTTATGACTTACTTATTAACTTACTCTCGTATATTATTAACTCCACCGATGAGGACAAGTGACAATCATCAGACTTCGCAAAGACACAACAGGCTGAAATAGGACATACTTAACTGATTAACAAAAAACTGAAACAAAAAAGTAGGTTTGGAGAAAAAATAATGTACACAATCAAATGAACAAGTATTGTAATGTCAGTTTCCGTTCAATGAGCATTGATTGATTGTTTGATTGATTGATTTAGGAACCGACATCACAGCATTCGGGGCATTCCCATAAGCGCTCCGTCCCCACCCTCAGCAGCCAGCGAAGAGTTCCAACACCAATAGTTCCAGTAGCGATCTGATTATATGTCCGTCTAGCCTTTCCTCTGAGCGTCGGCCAGATCCCCTCAATGAGCATTGAAATTGCGGAAGATACCACGAGACAAAACAAACAATATGATGATCCATGTATTGCGATATATCTTCCTTCTGTCCAAATGGGAGGCTACCTTTGGCGATATATTGTCCTTCGGCACCAAATCATTTAATAAACTGAAGACAGGAGACACTTATGAGTGGCACTGTTAGAATGGCAGCTAAACCTTTGTTGCAGGAAGATCTACCATCTAAATCAAGGCAAAACGATCTATTTCCAAATCGTCACGACACACTAATAATTTTTTTTTTTTTTTTGCATATCCCTTACAGGACGTTGCAGTAAACACCAGCATTTTCAGCTGCTGTTGATGTACTAGGCAAGATTACTCTCTGTAGTTTGCCATCGCTTTCTGAGCGACCGGCTCACATACCCCCGTAAGTAACTAACGCGTCGCGATCCGCTACCGAATCTCGCGCAGTTACGTTGCTAATGAGAATATACGGGATTACGGAGAAAGTCGCTAACTCCCTCGCCAGGGAGACCGACTCATAAAATGTGTACTGGGTAGTTTTAAGAATTTTATGTTGGGAAAAAAAATGCGGTGAGGAAGAGAACTTAAACTTGCACTATACAACTGGTAGCCGCGGTAGGGTAGTGGCTAGACACTCGTCTGCCAACCACGTGGTAACAGGTTGCAATCTGCACTGAGGTGATTCTCTTAGAACTGACCATTCGGCATGGCCGAATGGATAAGAATGCATGCTTGTAAACATCCGATGTGCTGATGCCGAGGTAAGGGGTTCAGTCCTTACACCGGACAGCTGGACTAAAAATGTTGACTTCTCGTCCTTGACTTGGGGACGTAAATTACAAGTACCTCTGAAGTCGAAGTGATGGTGATGGGACACTGGTAATGTAATAGGGAAAGTTAATCCACATGCAAAATTCAGTCCAGCACTACTATAAGTAGTGTATGGACTACGCTTGGGTTCAAAGCGAGCGAGGGCAAAGAAATTGGGCCTGGGCTCCTAGGTCGAGCCAGCTTAAAATGGGTACTAGTAAATGTCCTGAGAAGTAAAGGAGGCCGGCGTAACATTGATCACATCAACAATTGGATACCGATTGGTCTATGACAATATGTTGCAAACACCATCTACCCAACGCGCCCCAAGGTGTATAAAAGAACCCTTTACCTTTACGCCTAATTGTTTATTACTCTGAAGCATCCGTCTGCCTCGTATTCTGAAGGTCGTGGGTTCGTTCCTCTGACTGCTTAGTTCAGAGCATGAATGCAATTTTACCGGAGATTCCAGGGCTCATCGATGGAGCGACGAAGTTCGTGTTTTATGCGATGCTGACGTCATGCGCGTTGCCATTCTGTAAGAGAGTCCAAGCCAGATGGAGTAAGTCCCGATGCAGTAAAGTCGACCCTCTCAACTGTAACATACTTTAGAACTTTTAGCACTCTAAAGAAACAGCTGCTTGGAATAGAAAGAGTTCAGTGATAACTACTTGGGGCAGAAAGAATGAATGAAAGAAGGATACTATTATCGCTTTTAAAAACAAAATCATCTGTTTTGTACAACCCGTCACGTAAGTTTTCTTGCATATCTAAATAACACAGCTATCCATGTCTAACTACCAACTACGGAGGTTTCGCCAAATACAGATCTGGGAAGTGCTTCGGGCTCTTTACAATGATACAAGAGATGCCTCCCCGCTCTATAGTGCGGTTACCTTGTTATTGTCATCACCTTGTGAGTAAGCGCGTTACCGGAGTTGATCTTAAACAGCGCGGATAGTGTCATGAACAGGTTGGGCAAGAGTTCATCACATGCTAAGCAAGGGAAAGACTGGGCATCTATTCCTCCAGTGATTCCACTTGTTCACGCCTTATCTTCCTCCCCGTCTTCACATATTACTTCCACGCATTTACCTGGAATCTTTTTTACTCGATAGTCCCCCCCCCCCTCAATTCCTATTGCGCCACAGACTCTTAAGGCGATCTATATAGGAGTATCAATGCCATATTCATGTTAGCTTCACAGCCCGAGATAAGTAGCACATTTTGTTCATTTACTTTTCATTGTTCTCATCTTTCCATTCAGTTATTACGCCTTAATCTAGTCACTGTAATGTCTTCCCCGCGTTTATACGGTGTGTTTTGTGTATTTGTTTCACGATGAAGAAGTGAAAGTATTTTCAGAAATATTGAAGATATGGAAGGAATCAACATTGGGGGACGATGCATCAATAACATTAGATATGCAGATGATACAGTCTTGATTGCAGACAATGAACAGGACCTGCAAAATTTAGTAGATGCGATTGTTACACACAGTGAACAACTAGGGTTAGAATTAAATTGTAAAAAGACACAGATTATGGTCGTCACTAGGAAGGACGTAATACCACAATGTAATATACAAGTAGATGGGAATATTCTTCAACAAGTGAGTAGGTACAATTATCTCGGAACAGTAATAACATCTGATGGGAGATGCCTTGAGGAGATTAGAACAAGAATCGCCATGGCAAAAGTAGCCTTTAGCAAGATGAAAAACATATTGACCAATAAAAAGATGTCAATTGAAACGAGAAAGAGAGTGTTGAGATGCTACATAGAACCTGTACTTTTATATGGATGTGAAGCGTAGACAATGAGCAGTCAGGCTGAAAAACATCTGATGGCTGTATAGATGTGGTTTCTGAGGAAAATGCAAAGAATACCATGGACAGCCAGAAAGACCAATGAACAAGTCCTTCAAGAAACAAATGAAGATCGTGTCTCATGGTCGAGACAGAAACACGGAGCTGATCCATGACTCTGGTAATCGAGTGAGATGGCAGAACATGACCGCCCACGCTTACTGGCATGGCACATGATGGATGGAAGGAAACTCGCTGCAACGTCATTGGTTTTCTGTAATTGCGTTCCTTAAAGCTGTAATACTTCGTGTTATTTTATATTCTATCACATCACAAACTCACGGCAGGAAACTGCTTAGTGACAAACTTCTTATTTGTATAACCCTTACACTGCCACGCCATTGTCTATGGTTGCGGACCTATGCTCCAATGAGAGATAAACGACGGCAGAGGAAGCAGAACAGTAACATTATCAATTATAAATGTACACAGTGTTAAACAGTGTATCAGCAAAGGCAAACACCAACCATGAGCAAGGGAAAAGGGGGAGTGGGGGGGGGGGGCACATGGGAGATGGGGTTATATATTAATAATGATAACAATAATAATAATAATGCAAATAAAACCAAGTAAATCAATAATAATAATGACAAAAAAATCTACTAAGGGTAATAACAGCAATGATAATAACAGCAATGATAATAATAGTTATGATAATGATTACATTTTCCAAACATGTGTTTCTATTGCTAAAATGATTATCTTAGGAATGGTGTTAACATAGCATAACAGGTACTTACTTACAATTGCAACCTGCAATGTTCAATAATAGAAGGAGTAAAAGGAGTTGGTTTTCTTTTTCTCCTTGCTTATTTTTTATTTTTTTGTCTTAATTGTAAGGGTTCATTCATATTTTCCCTTTCCTTTTTTTTTTTTTTTTTTTTTTTTTTTTGTAAAAAATAAACAAGCATTTGTATTAACACAAATTTTTACAATCTCATTGGTTTGGTAACCATATGTGATTTTGTATTCATTCATTCAACATTCCCTCACATTTTCCTGTTTCTTTCTCGCACTCACGTATCTTCTTCTTCTTCAGCATTCCGAGCCATTGAGGTTCTTTGCTGCAAATACAATCCGTCTCCATTCGTCTCTCTGGTGGACCTTCTCTTGCCAGTCGTTGATTCCAAGTGCTTGTAGGTCTGTACATGTATTATCTCTCCACCGCCTTCTTGGTCTACCTCGGGGTCTACGGTCATTTATTTCCTGAGTGTAAGCGAGTTTTGTTTCCCTATTATCTTCCATTCTTTCTATATGCCCCAGCCATTGTAGTCTATTAGCCTTCATGATACCAGTGATTAGCGGGGACTTAAACAGATCATAAATGTCTTTGTTACTTCTTCTTTTCCACTCTCCACTTTGTGTATCCCTAATGGGTCCAAAGATGCGTCTTAAAATTTTGTTCTCAAAGGTTTGTAACAAGGCTTCGTCTCCTTTCGTTGTACTCCAGGTTTCAGAGCCATACAGCACAACTGGTCTGATCAGTGTTTTGTATATTGTGATTTTGGTGTTACGAGATAGCGCCTTTGATTTTAGTAGATGTTGTAGTGCATAGTATATCTTATTTCCAGAGTTGATTCTAGTTTGTATTTCTTCCCTTATGATGTTGGAGCAGTTGAAGATCGTACCCAGGTATTTGTATGTTTCCGTTCTTTTAATGGTCATATTATCTATTTGTATGTGGCCAGAGTTTCTAGCCATTCCGTCTCTTGAAATTACCATATATTCTGTCTTATCTTGGTTGATAACCAGCCCCATCTGTTGGGCTTTTTCCTTTAAGTGAGTCAATATTTCCAATGTCTTTTGTTCACTTTGCCCTATAATATCTATATCATCTGCATAACCAAGCAGCTTGGATGTTCCTCCAATATCACATTCCTCCTTTACCTTCCTTACAACTTTCTCTAGAGCCAGATTGAAGAGTAGCGGTGATAGTGCATCACCCTGTTTCAAGCCAGATGTTATTTGGAAGGGGTCTGATTTCCTGCCTTTATATGTTACTATATTATAAGTATCTTCCATGCATAGTCTGGTCATGTTGATTAACTTCCTTGGTATTCCAAATTCCTGCATAGCATTCCATAGACTATTCCTATGGACACTATCATAAGCCTTTTTAAAATCCACAAAAATGTTATGGAGATCTCTTTTATATTCCCAATGTTTCTCGGCTATTTGTCGTAAGATAAATATCTGATCTATTGTTGATCTGTTTTGTCTAAAACCCGCCTGGTAGTCACCTAATATGTCTTCTGAATATGGTTTTAGTCTATTTAGTAATACTGCGGATAGTATCTTATAGCTTGTGGACAGTAGTGATATTCCTCTATAATTTCCACATTGGAACTTGTCTCCTTTCTTAAAGATAGGTATCAATAATGACTCTTTCCAGTCATGGGGTAATTCTTCTGTCCTCCAGATTTTTATTATTAGTTCGTATAGCTTTAGATGTAATGCATGGCCACCTGCCTTTATAAATTCAGCAGCAATTCCATCAGTCCCAGTTGCCTTATTGTTTTTAAGTCGTGTGATTACATATAGGATTTCTTCAAATGTAGGTTCTTCAATTTGTGGTTCGCATGTTAGAACCTCTTCTTGTGAGGAAATGTTACTTGGAGCTTCACAATTTAGTAATTCAATAAAATATTCTTTCCATGTGTTGCACATTTCCTCATTGGTATTCATCATATTCCCATTTTTGTCTTTTAAACCATATGTGTTTTGTTGGTGCCCTCGTTTCATTGACTTCAGTTCTTTAAAAAATTTTCTGGATTCATTTTTCTGGTGATTAGTTTCCATATCTTTGATTATATTACTCATATATTCTCGCTTCTGCTGTCTGACTATTTTTGTAGCCTCTTTACATTCATTTCTATAATGCTCTTCCTTTTGGATGTTATTGATGTCATTTAACCATACATGTCTGGCATTCTTCTTCCTAATGACTGCTTCTTCACATTTTTGATTGAACCATCTGTTCTTTCTATGCGTGGTTAACACACCGAGACATTCTTCTGCGGTAGACTGAATTGTATTCTTGATGTTCAACCAAGTTTGGTCAATGCACTCACGTATACTAAATTTTAATATCATAAAGAAGAGTACTTGTGTTTACTCTGGAGATATCTGTGATATTTTGTGTTTACTACATAGGAAATTTAACCATTAGCATATTTCATTCCTTGAACACATTTACATGTGAAAGGGGGGGGGGGTAACAAAGAAAAGGGGGAATCTTTACATTTTTGTTTCCCTTGCCACCCTCTCATCAATTGGTTCCACTCCACCAATGCCCTCATCACCACTATCTGGGCAATGATGGTAAAGGCAGGATAAATATTTGAACCGAGCTGGTGTGGGTATCAGCAAATGCAACAACCATGAGCGAGGGGGAGGGGGGCACATGGGAAATGGTTTTTTTTTTATTACTAATGATGACAAGCCGGTCTCTCTGTCTGTTAGGCAATTTTTTTTTTTTTTTTTTTTTTTTTTTTGGTGTATTTTTAAACTTTTATTCCATAGAAAAGTGTGTATTTACAAGGTGCTTTGCGTGTTTTCCTTTACATTTGCGAGTACACCAGATTACATTAATATATACGTATGATAATATTTTACATTCATGGCATAGTGCAATTACCTAATAAAAGTTGTTTCTTAACATGTAACATAAAGAAAACAAGAAATATTTGGATTTATACAAGTTTAACAATATAGCTCATGTATCATAGATTAACATTGCAGCAAGCTTCCTTTTTACAAAATAAATTGACAACGGGTATGTGTGGCGTTAATGAGAGATAAAGAGAGATATGAGAGAGAGGCATGAGAGAGAGAGTGTGTGAGAGAGAGAGAAGCAAGAGAGAGAGAGAGAGAGAGAGAGAGAGAGAGAGAGAGAGAGAGAGATAAAAGGATATAATAAGATACAAATATTGGAAGACCTGACACACAAAGACTGGGTGAAGTTATTCGCATTTGCATAGCCACTATTCTTTGCCGAAGTATCTTTATGTGTGTGTGGTGGCGGGGTGGGGGGAGGGGCGTGTGTGGTGGTGGGGGTGGGTGGGAGGAGGAGGGGTTACATGAGCTAGCAGAAGGGAATGATTATTCCATGTCTGTGGTAATGAACCAATGAGCTCATGCCCTCACAGCTCACTGTAATATTACAAAGCTACAAAAGTAACTTGTAACGGCTGATACAGATTTGTGTCTTTGTGTGGCTTCTGGCTTTGTAACCGCTATTTATAGTGACCAGGTTACGAAGCAAAAACACTGGCCTTGAGGAGAAACAGGCCAATAACTGGGTTTCTTCTAATTCATTAAGTGGGCCCAGTGGTAGTCTGGTCAAAATTGTAGAATCTTATCCATCCCTTGAGTCATTTCCTCGTATTGCTTCCCTGAGAGTTTTCAGGATGTCAGCCTGGCCCATTGCTGGTCCCCATTTTTCCTACTCTACTTCTCCTGTCAGTCCCGAAAGCTCGCTCATTTCCTCTTACGCCCATATAATCTGTTCACAACTTGGGCCGTATAGGCCAAAGTACTTTTTTTTTGTCGGCCAATTAGTTTCGAGAAGCCCATCTCACTTTCATTTGGGAATTTCACGACCAGGAGATAACAACATGGCCTTTAATTATTACCGAAACAATCATATTCTATTAGATAATTGTAGAAAGATCATTAAGTAGGTCAGACTAGGCAGATGGGCGGTTCAAGGTCCATCACCTCGCGGGTTTAACTCACATGAATCATACACCGCAGGCATCATGTTATTCCAAACTGCGGGCCAGAGGCCCAGCAGATCAGAATTATCCTACTAAATGACATATGTTTTAACCATGTGGATTGTCACCCAGCAAAAAGATCGGGATATTTATTTCATTTAAAAAAGTTATTTTAGCTTGAGTAAACTGTTTCATCTGTTATTTTGTTTTCGTTTAAGTATCATTTGGCTTACAACTATAACAAAATATATCTTGCACATTTAATTTATAAAGACTGACAGTATAATTTAAATATATTATATCAGAGGGGAAATATTAATGAATTTTAGTTATCATATTTATTACGTCCCTTTAATGTATTATTATTAATAAAGTAATATTATTACCTCCCCTGAAAAAATAGAATCCAGTTGCTGGTCGAATCCTAATATGCTTATAACAATAGTTCTATGCCATTCTGTGCAGTTTATGGGCTGTATCGATCCCGGATAATCGTCAGTAGATCCTTCAAATGTCAGCAAGAATATATCTAAAGAATGCAATGGTCAAAAGGATTTTTATTTTTTTTAAAATTTTTATTGAGTGTTAAAATCGTTGCAACGTGTATTGTTTGTGTTTTTACAGAGCGTTGCATGTGGGCGTCTAGGTGACAGATGCGCAAAAATTACAAATATTTTATACATTTTAACATTTCTACATTGAATTTGTTGTAGGGTAAAAACCTTACAGAAACAACAGCATGATGATAGTGCACCGATATTATTTCGCCTGCCGCTACCCTCTCCTGTCGGCTCTAAAACCTCCAATTTCATCACCACCACTCGGTAATGATGAAACTGGCAGTATAAAAAGTCTGAACCGATCAGAGATGGCAGCAGTATCAACAAACAAACAGTATCAAGATGGTTGGAGAGGGAGGTGTAAACAGTATCGGGGTTTATAAGGCAGAAAGGGTAGTGGTTGCATTTATAATGTTTGTGTTGTTACATGCGTTCTGTGTATTTAGTATTTGTGTAGGTGTGTTTACAGAGCGTTGCATGTGGGTGTGTATGTGACGTGTGCATGTTTTATTCATTGGGCCTATTTATTTACATGTGAAGGAAGAAAGATATAGAGAAAGAATAGGGAGAAAGAAGAAACTTCTCATTTTTGTTTCCCTTGCCACCCTCTCACCTATTTGGGCCCACCACCCCAAATGCCCTCATCACCACTCTCTGGTAATATGAGAAATAAGACGTGACAAGCGCAGAACGTTTCAGGGCAGGAAAAAAAGCTGGGAGCAGCCACCGTGGTGGAGTTTCGAGGTGGAGAAGGCTTGGGTGGATAAGCGTAGTGCTGTAAGGAGATGGCAAAATGCCAAGAAGAACAGAGCTGGTCATCCTAGTCCCTGCTTGCACTTAGAAAGAGAGATGCACACAAAAGTAAGCTACTTCAAAAAACTGGTCAAGGTTGTTAAAAGCGAAAAATGGGCAGAGGTGTGTCAAAGAGTAAGCACAGACAAGTCACTGAAATTGTTCTGGCGACTACATAAAAGTGGTGTAGTCAAGAATAAGAGCATTTCTGACTTCCAGGGTGCTGACCTCATCTGGCAGAGGACTGACGAGGACAAGGGCAAAGCCCTCTTTGAACGCTACCTTGAGCAAAGCAACCAGACAGACATGGGAGGCCGAAATCTGGCCAAGGAGGTCACCTCAGACAGATGCAAGGCCCAGGACACTTCGGATGAAGACACAGTGACAGTGAAAGAAATCAAGGCTGTGCTTCGACGATCAAAAAACAGTGCTCCAGGTCCTGATGGTATAAGATACGACGACATTAATAGGTGTACCGACAATGAGCTAGAGAAACTAGCAGACATGTACAACAACAGTATAGGGGGTGCTAGCATCAAGGAGGAATGGTTACACAGCTATCTGATTCCCTTGCCGAAGCCTGACAAAGACCACAAAAAAATTCAGGGATATCGAATTATAACCATGCAGAATACAATAGGCAAGCTGCTGGAGAAGGTAATTGCCAGGAAAATATCAAGCCAACTAGAGAGGCAAGGTGTTTTCCCACCCACCCTGGGTGGGTACCGTCCAAAAAGGGAAACCTGGACCAATGCAGCAGTCTTTGCCCAGGATGTCTATGAAGGTTTCCACTCAGGCACTGAAACCGTTGCTGCAGCGATTGATCTTGAGGACGCATACAACAGAGTACCACTGGATTTTTTAATGTTTCAGCTTCTCGAACTAAACATAAGTCCATTCCTCCTTAGTTGGATCGCTGCAGCCCTCTTCCAACGGAAAGTAGTTTTTAGATGTGGCAGTTGGACTTCGGAACCAACAACAATATATCCTGGCCTACCACAGGGATCACCATTATCTCCGGTACTGTTCAACGCCTACACAGTGAGAATCACCAGTGAGCAGATCACTGGACCTGGCAGGACATTGTCATATGCCGATGATGTTTTAGTGTATCGTCAGGGGAAGGATAGAGAGGAGGTTGCTGTGGAACTACAAACCGAACTCAATCGCATAAGTACTTGGTGTGATGAAGCTGGGGCAATGGTCAACCCAACAAAGGAAACAGTGACTTGGTTCTCGTTGAATAATCATATTGTCAACACTCCAACACCAACTGTAATGCTGTGTTCAGAGACGGTGGAAAGAACGCAGGCAATGAATTACCTGGGGATACGGTTTGATCGAAGCCTTGCTTATAATGTGCACATAGACCAGGTGATAACAAAGGCCAAGCGGGGTTTGGCAGCGATACGGGTGATGGCGGCAGCAAACTGTGAGCAGCGCCATCTATGTCTTCTGTACGAGGGGTTGGTCATGTCTGTTTTGGAGTATGCAATGGCAATCCTGACTCTCAGCCATAAGCAGATAGAACAGATGGAAAGGATACAGAATGAAGCTATGCGCATTATTCTTGGATGTACAAGAGATACAGCATGCAGGGCGATGCGCTACCTTCTTGGGTTTCCAACCATTGAAGAGAGAATACAAGATTGCAGGGCACGCGCCTACCTCAGAGTTAACGCAAACACACAACATCCACTGCATAGTGAAATTAGGAAGGTGAAGGGCAGCAGGTTAAAAAGAGGACGGTCGTGGATGGGTCAAGCCGAAGACATTCTTCAACAGGTGTGTTCACTTGAGGACTTAGAACCTGGCGAGGAGTGGGTGCAAGTGCCAACAGACTTCTGCACATCCTTTTCAGTTTGCATCCAACTAGATAGAAAATGCAGACAAGAAAATCCGGCTGCTGTTGAGGCTGAAGTACAAGCGTTGATTTTCGAGAATTCGCTAGACGGTGACGCGGTCATCTACACAGATGGGTCGGTCGTCCGACATGTGAGAAGCTCATGGGCCTTTACAGCTCGGGCCGGAGGGAGAATTGTGAAGGAGGACTCTGGTGCTTTTACTGAAACCACAAGTAGCCTGACCATGGAAGTCATGGCAGTAAGTAAATCAATAACATGGCTCGAGACACAGACATTCACTAGGGCTTGTTTCCTTAGCGACTCAATGAACATGATCAAGAGGATAGAGGAGGGGTCGATCCGAAGAGAATGGTTGCTGCCTCTGGAGCGGTCTCGACTGGCAAAGATTAGTTTCATCTTCGTGCCAGGGCATGCGGGAGTACAAGGAAATGAGCGGGCTGACAAGCTCGCAGGTGAGGCTACTGTGTAGGGCGGACGCGCCATGGACCAGGCTGACATTCTGAATGCTCTACGAGAAGTAAGACTTTTGCGAGAACCAAGTGATGACTGTGAATCTACAACAATGGCCAGACTGCGAGAGCAGCAAATTAAAAGAGGGGTGGCCAAACAAGAACACTACGCAGGAAGACAAAGAAGATTGATAAACCAACACAGAACTGGCGTCGTTAGCCGCTACACGCTGCGGGATTTGCTGAGGAGGGGATCCGAGCACTTATGGACTGAATGGTTCGATGTGCAATGAGGATGATCTGTCGACTAACTAACTAACTAACTGGTAATGATGGTAAAGGCCGGATAAATATTGGAACCAAACGGTGAGAGCTTCAGCAAAGGCAACAACAACTATGAGCTAGGGAGAGGGGTGGGGGGCATATGGGAGATGAGGTTATATATTAATAATAATAACATTAATAATAATGCAAGAAAACACCCAAATACATCAATAATAATAATGACAAAAATTAAAAATACTATGGGTGACAACAGCAATGATAATAAATGCAATGATAATAATATTTATGATAAGGATCCCACTTTCCAAAACTGTGATTCCATTTGCTAGATTGATTTTCCTAGGAATGGTGTTAGCATAGCATAGCAGGTACATATAAATGCAAACATGTAATGTTCAAATAATTGTAGAAGTAAAAGGAGTTGGTTATCTTTTTCTCCTTGCTTATTTTTTGGTCTTATTTGTAAGGGTTCATTCATTTTTTCCCTTTTTAAAAAAAAATAAAATAAAAAGTAAACAAGCATCTGTATTAGCACAAATTTTTACAATCTCATTGGTTTGGTAAACATATGTGGTTTTGTATTCATTCATTCAACATTCACTCACATTTTCTTGTTTCTTCCTTGCACTCATGTGTACTAAATTTTAAAATCATAAAGAAGTGTACCTGTGTTTACTCTGGAGATATCTGTGATATTTTGTATTTACAACATAGGAAATTTATCCATTTGCATATTCCATTCCTTGAACACATTTACATGTGAGTGGGGGTTAACAAGGAAAAAGGGAATCTTTACATTTTTGTTTCCCTTGCCACCCTCTCACCAATTTGGTTCCACTCCACCAATGCCTTTATCACAACTCTCTGGGCAATGATGGTAAAGGCAGGATAAATATTTGAACCAAACCGGTGTGGGTGTCAGCATAGGCAACAACAAACCATGAGCGAGGGGGGGGGGGGCACCTGGGAAAAGGGTTTTTGTTTTATTACTAATGATGACAATAATAATAATGACAAGAAGAGACATACTGAGGGTAATAACAGCAATTTAAAAAAAAAAACAGCAATGGTAATAATAGTTATGAAAATGATAACATTTTTACAACATGTGATTCCATTTGCTAGGATGGTTTTCTTTGGAATGGTGTTAACATAGCATAGCAGGTACATACAAATGCAAACTGCAGTTTTTAATAATAGTTGGAGTAAAGGGAGTTGGTTATTTTTTCCTCCTTGTTTTTTTTCCCCCTTAACTGTAAGGGTTCATTCATTTTTTTTCCCCTTCTCTCTCTCTCTCTCTCTCTCTCTCTCTCTCTCTCTCTCTCTCTCTCTCTCTCTTTTTTTTTTTCCTATAAAAAATAAACAAGCATTTGTATTTACACAAATTTTTACAGTATCATTGGTTTGGTAACCATATGTGATTTTGTATTCATTCATTCAGCACTCACTCACATGATTCAAAGGGGGTGACAAAGAGAAAGGGAAATCTTTACATTTTTGTTTCCCTCACTTCATTCCCACCAATTGGTTCCACTCCACCAATGCCTTTCATGACCACTAATGATGGTACAGGCAGGATAAATGTTTGAAACAACCAGTGGGGGTAGTAGCAAAAGCAACAAACCATAAGCAAGGGGGGCACATGGGAGATGATGTTGTAAATTACTAATGACGATATCAGTAATAATTATAAATTAATGATACTAAGGATAATAAGGTAAGTACTGACCACAAGGAAAAAGGGGAAGTCTTTACATTTTGTTTCCCTCGCTACCCTCCTACCAATTGGTTTCACTTCCACCAATGCCCTCATGACCACTCTAATGATGGTACAGGCAGGACAAATGTTTGAAACAACTAGTGAGGGTAGTAGCAAAAGCAACAAACCTTAAGCAAAGGGGGGAACATGGGCGGTGAAGTTGTAAATTAATAATGATGATGTCTTTAATACTTATAAAATTAATGATACTAAAGATAAAAATGGTAAGATAAAGATAGTAATAATAATAATGATGATAATAATAGTAAAAATAATAATAATAATAATAATAATAGTAATAATAATAGTAATAATAATAGTATAATAGATATGTGATTCTATTTACTAAAGTGATAATCTTAGTAGTGGTGGTAGTATAGCACAACAAGTGCATTTAAAGCAAACATTCCATAAATAGTAATTTGGAATGTGAGGAGTTGATTTTCTTTTCTCCTTTTTTTCTTTTTCCCCTTATCTTTAAGTGTTGAAACCATCATTTTGAAACAAATGAAACAAGCATGTATACTTCTACTATTCTTTACTAAGGGATTTTCCATTGGTCTTTTGACCATATGTGATCTTTTTTAATCATTCACTCACCATTCACTCACAGTTTCTACGTTCTCTCTCGCACTCATGTATACCAAATTTGTAGTACAATAAGGAAGAATACATATGAATTACTCTGGAAATAGTTGTGATATTTTGCGCGTGTACATAAATAATATTAAGTGTGTGTTATATGTGTAGTGCTTGTGTCTGGCTGAGTTTCTGCATGTCCATATGAGATGTCTATAGTAAGAAAGAGCTATAAGTAGTTTTGTGTGTATGTCTTTTGCTGACTTTGGTATAGTGTTGAAAAATATTGCTTTATATATGTCGGTTTGTTTGCCTATGTGTGTTTGTATGAGGTGTTGGAGTGTTGCGCTTGTCCCTGTGTTGTTGGAGTCATGCTGTATAATAACCTATATGTGATTTCTCTAGCTGTTGGTGTTATGTGTTTGTTGTGTAGGTTTGAAAAGGTGCATGTGAAGTCAGGCATGAAATATTTGTATCCTCTTTTGATCCTAAGTGTGAGTGGTGGTGCTTGCTCTCTAACTAACTATTTGTATATTGTGTGTGTTGATTGCTGTATTAACTGTTCATGTCTTTGTATTGCCTGTATGCATTGTCAGAGTCTTAAACCTGGCTCGTTAACCTAACACATGTGAGACAGTACAAATACAACGTGATTTGACTTGAGACTCAACGACACGAAGTTTCGATGGATTTATTTACAGATCACGATCTAGAGATGATCATCACAATACATAAGTTATAACAATACACTTACAAGCACCCCACAGCTTACAATCAGTCTCACAAGATGTACAAGCACTCGACTTTCGGGCAACAGAACTACACAAGCCTTTCTCCCATCATACGTCCAGTCGAGTCCGAGTCCCAGAGCTGTCTGGCTATTTCTCGCAATGCGCCTGCCCACCTGAAGTGGCTTCACGAGGCCTGCGTGCGTCCTGCTTTGTCCTTGCCTGACCGCTGGCTGTCTCGTCAGCCGGCAACCTCGCAGGCAGGTAACTAATACTCGCCTGGCGGGCGTAACGATGTTACAGCATCCCCGCTAGGGACTATTCGCCTGGCGGGCGTAACGATGTCCCTGCATCTCTGCTGGCACTACATTAGACTCTGACACGCTCCCCCGCGGCTTCTTCATGAAAGATGTGTCAAAGAATGAAACAGGAGGCAGGAAGCCTGCCTCATGATAGAACACCACCGGGACGTGGGGTCAACCTCAGATAGATTAGAGGGAACACAGTGCCCGGGATCAGGGCAGGATAGATGATAGAAAAGGGGGACTATTAACTAGTCCTCACACGGAGGCGTTGACCAGATAGTTAGCACTACTGGTCACGACAGAATCACGCCTGCGTGATAGCCACGATTGCCACTCAACCAAAGACAGCTAATAGAAGCGTGCTAACTGACCTAGCACGCAAAGAGCCGAAGGACGCATGAAGGTCCTTCCGCGTGGCGTGTAGCGACGCGAGTGAAGGAAGTCAGACTGGGGACTGACTTTGTAGTGTTCACATCGTATAGAATAGATATGTGTTTTCGTATAGCCTAGTAGATAGAGATTAGCTATAGGGTTTAGGAAAACTAGTGATAGAGAATATTGTGACTTTATGTGTGATTAGATAGCGACTGTTTTGCAAGTGTAAAGAGCCAACGGCAATAAAATGTACCATTTAATTCCTCGCACACGACTTGCAAGTTTCTTGTATGGTGTGGGAGAAGTAATCCGATGATGCCTGAAACATGAGTTGTTGACAGGCAATAGGGTTAAATGTGGTGTCAGAAGTGTGGCTTGAACCTGAGTTCAAGCTATAACACTTACCCACGGCTCTAGACTAGGGTTACAGATAGGATATTACAAAGATTAAATGTTTAATTTGTGTCAGTAACGATGACGTGTGCAGACTAGAGCGAATTGCGAGCAGAATTGTGCCTATCGTGATGAAAAAATGTTTATTTGTGCTTATTAGAATGTTATATATTTAAATAATGTGTTCTTCAAAGTTGTAAGTATTCATATTATGTTCTTCTTTCATTTATTTATGTAATTATTTATTTGTTTATGAATAATTGTCAAAAATGATTCACGGAGGAGCAATACAGAGGTCAGCGACAGTATTGATTTTTGCAAGCTAAAAATAGCGCTGCGCCTGTGACGTGGCACGATTGACAAGCAGTTGGGCCTCGCCACTTGGAATCAGCATTTCAGTGTTTACAAACTGCCAAGCTGCTGCCTGCCTGAATCTTTACGATGTATTAACTATTATTTGTTTATTTAAGTTAGAGAATGAATATATTTATTTATTTACACATTATTATTATATTTATATTTATTTAAAAGCAGTTATTGAATTTTTTTCGTACTTTTCTATTTGTTTACCGTCACGAGGGCACTACTTTCGGCTATGCAAATTAGATTTGGTCTGCACCATACTTCCATAGATTAAACTAGGTTAGTAACGAAAGACATATTACTGTAGAACGAAGACAGGACATTGACATTAAATATTAATTAATCGATATTCTGTTTGTTCGTGGGCATGTCAGTGTCATTGTACCAATTTGTCAAAAATCTATTTTTCGTTTACGAGTTGTTAATTGTTGCTGCTCTGTAAACCAGGGTGAACAACAGCTGATAGATAACGTGAGTGTATGCCGATGTGCCAAACAAGGTGACCTGAGTAGAAAACTCGTGTGTATTCCGGGGTGCCAAACAACGGGACCGGTGTTGCTGACGTGTTGTTCCTTGTTCTCGGGAACATTAAGATGAGTAAAACCTACGTTTTTGGCATGCATTGTGATTAATAGTGCATCTCTTTTTCAGCGTGTATTGTATGAACAGACTTTGTGCTCTAATTTTTTGGAGAATACAATTTTCCAGATTGTAAACAAAGAGTACAATTTGTAGTGCTCAGATATTAAATAGCATATCAAAGAAAAATAACTAATTGAAGCAGTCAGTTAAAGTCAACGCGAGCCAATTCCCCAACAACATGGCTACTCTAGCTGACTTCATTAAAGCAGGCAAAGAATTGCAATACACAGGTAAAGAACTAGAACAATATGCTGATAAGAGATTTAAAGAGGCAAAAGATGCTGAGACAGCTGAACGCATACGAAAAGAGTGTGCGGAAAGAGATGAACGGGCACGTGAACGAGAACATGATAAGGAAATTAAACAGAAGGAATTAGAATTGAAACAAAGAGAATTAGATCTAAAGCAAAAGGAGATAGATGAAATGGCAAGAGTTAAGGAAAAACAAATACAAGTAGAATCAGAGACACAGTTAAAGATGAAAAGTATGGATGTAGACTCACACGCAGAGATCTCTGCTACTAAACTAAGAAGTCAACAAGAAGAAAATAAATTCAACAAATACAAGAATATTATCAAACCATATTGTAAAGAGGATTCAATATCTGCTTGGACAGAAAATGTCGAGTATCAGTTTAAATATCACCAAGTTCCTTTAGAGATGTGGGCTATGATTTATATGAAGAACATGAGTGGTGAGCCCCTTAAAGTGATAGAATCTATTCCAACCGATCGTAGATCTGAGTACCAATACATCCGTGATAGGATTATGCAACACTTTTTACTTGATGCCCCTGGGTATCAGGTTCAGTTCTCAAATTTAAAACCTAAACCTACTGAGACTTTCATTGACTACGTCTCAAATGTTCAAAGTGTACTAAATAGGTGGCTTAAAGCAGCTAACATAGGAAAAGACTTTGATAGATTGAAAAATTTAATAACTATGGATAAAGTAATATCCACGATACCATCCTCTTTTGCTAAATTTTTGCAGCAGTCAGACATTGAAACCATAGAACAGTTTGAAAAGAAAGGGTCTGCATATTTTTCTTCAAACAGAAATATTTTTAAGACTTCAAATGACTCTGAAATAGTTTCCTTTGTAAAAGATCAATCTAAAAACTATCAGAGCAATAGAAAACCATTTAATAAATTTGACAAGAAAGATAGAAAAATTTCAAAATGTATCCACTGTCAACTTTTACATGACACTTATTCAATGTGTGACAAATCGCCAAGTTATCCGGCACATCTTGAAAATGTTATTAAGAAGCAACAGAACAAAAGATCTGCATACCGGCGTGCCATCAAATGGTTTTTTTTTCAGCTACGGCCATTATTCAAATAAGTGCCTGGGCCGCCAACGTATGAAAGCCAACAATGCTATTTTACTTGATACATCTTCTGATAGTGGTAGTGAGACTGAGTGTGATGTTGAAAATGAATTACCTGTTAACCAAACGGAAGAGGTGTGTTGTGTAAACGATATGTTAAGTTTTGACAGTTGTGAGCGATGTCACCAATTTCATGCTGACGGAAAATTAGAATGTGGACATACAGTTCCATTCTCATCTGAGAGTGTGAATGCAGCCTTAGCCTCCAGAGGCAATTTAGAGTTCCACAATGCAATGGTCAATGATAGACCATGCCAATGTTTGCTGGACAGCGGTAGTACCCTTATTGGTCTCAGAAAGGAACTGGTGAGTCAAGAGGATTATACAGGTGACTCTGTCAAATGCCGAACCTTTTCGGGTAACATTGAAATTTACCCTTTGGCCAAAGCCCGTATTAACACTCCTTTCCTTTCGGGTACATTTACTTGTGCTGTACTTGACAACCCTTGTACTGATTTAATTCTGGGTTGCTTACCCCAACTAAAACAATGTACTAGCGATGAAATAACTGCATGGAACCAACTGAATGCAGTTAATGCAACAACCAGAGCAGACACTATAAAACATCAAGACACGCTACAAGATGAGAGACTACTGGTGCTTTCTCCATCTAGCACTGATGATACCAACAGACAAAAATTCATAGAACAGCAGAAAGCTGATCCTAGTTTGTCTCCTTATTTAAAAGTATTGAAAGAACGAGCCAAAGTGACAAAGAACGCATCATGGTTCTTCAGATTAAATAATGGCATCCTTACTAGATATTATACTACTGGTAACCATGAGATTCAGCAAACGGTGTTACCTGTACAACATCGCCTAACTGTGCTAAAGATTGCACATGAGTCACCGTTTGCTGGCCATCTTGCATATGACAAATCCAGGGCCAGAATTCAGGCTCATTTTTATTGGCCAGGTTTTTGCAATGTTATTAAATTATTTTGTCGTTCGTGTAATGTCTGTCAACAGTTAGTACGAAAGGGTAAACATGCTACAGCTTAAGTACAACCTTCTACACTGGCTTCTAGGCCATTTGAGAGTGTGGCGGTAGATATTGTTGGACCCCTGAATCAGGTGTCCCGCAAAGGAAATCGCTTCATATTAACGATGGTCGACCTATGTACAAGGTGGGTTGAGGCAGTAGCTTTGAAGTACATCACCTCCAAAGATGTTGCCAATGTATTTCTACACCTGTTCTCACGATTCGGATTTCCACGGACCATTTTATCCGATCGTGGGACTCAATTCATATCGGCTGCAACGCAAGCCCTTACAAAAATGTTAGGGATTAAACAACATTTCACGACAGCGTACCATCCAGCCAGCAATGGGATAGCAGAAAAATTAATGGAGATCTTAAGCATATGCTGACTAAGGTAACAGCAGAAAACCCAGCTGATTGGGATACACTGTTACCAACAGTGCTGTTCGCCTATCGGGAGATTCCCCATTCAAGCACGGGTTTCTCACCGTTTGAATTAGTGTACGGGGCTAACCCACGTGGACCCCTAACCATTTATCATCAGGCAATAACGAATTCTATTCAAATTCCCGAACCAAAAACATCTTATGAAATGGTGACTGAAACACGAGATAAAATCATGAAATCGTGTATTATAGAATTACACGTGGAATATCTTGTGTTTGTCTTTTATTTGGATCTCATAGTCTACAGGTGAAATCTGTCTCGTCACTTTAAATGGTCCTTGCCAAGACTCGGTCAATAAATGTCTGTCACTAGGTAGAAGAAGAAGAACGTCCTGTCCAGGTGTCAACGTTATTGTCCTGTTACCTTTGTCAGCATACTGTCTATATGTAGCACCAGATAATTGTAGTGCATCCTTTGCAATTATACAAGATTTGATGATTCTTTCACGCAATGATGTAACGTATACGTATGATGATGTGGGTTTCAGTAAAGGAGTGGATTCAGTTAACATTTGGTGATAGATGCTTAAAGGGCCACGTGGTTTGGCACCATAGATAAGTTCAAAAGGAGAGAAACCTGTACTAGCATGTGGCACCTCGCGATAAGCAAAGAGAATAGCAGGTAAATATACGTCCCAGTTATTGGGGTGCTCTTGAGTGATTTTAGCAAGCATATGCTTTAAATCACCGTTAAATTTTTCTATAATTCCGCTCGAGTGAGGATGGTACGGGGAATTGAAACATTGCTTCACTCCTAACATTTTGGTGAAAGCTTGAGTAGATGCGGCAATTAACTGACTTCCCCTATCTGATTGGATAGTGTCTGGAAATCCTATCCGTGAAAATATATGGAAGAAAACTTCCATTATCTCATTGGCAGTTGTGTTCTTTAGCGGAATCGCTTCAGGCCAGCGGCTACATTGATCAATAACAGTTAATATATATTTATTCCCTCTGGTTGTTATCTGATTAAGAGGGCCCACTATGTCGACAGATATTTTCTCAAAAGGTCGACTGGCTAAGTCAGTAATTTGTAACTTTGCCTGTGGGTTTTTTCCTTTCTTTACAAGTTTTTGGCAGATGTCACAACTCCTGCAATATTGCTTAATGTCATTGCAGAATTTGGGCCAATAGAACTGTAATAATAATCTTGATCTGGTCTTAGCGTATGCCATATGCCCTGCAAGAGGTATATCATGGGCAAGATGTAAGGCTTGCTTCCGATACTCAATTGGCAACACAGTTTGCTCTGTTGTGGTGTCACCTCTGGTATAATACCTGGTGAGGATACAATTTTTCAAAGCAAAATGCCATCTTGCATTTTTGGTTAACTTTGGCTTTTTGCCGATCAGATCAAAATATTTTGATAATGAAGGATCAGCCTTTTGGGCTGTTACAAAAGTCTCCTTCATGGTTTTAGGAGGTAGTAATACTGGGCTAAGCATTTCTATAGCCTCAGTTTGATTAATTTCATCTTGCATTCTAGCAGTAGATCTAGTTACTGCGTTCACACATTCAATGATATCAGATGGTGATGAAACAGTGTTATCAATGATGTCATGAGATCTTAGTGCTACATTAGCTACCATACATTCATTAGGTGGTACAACAGTATCAATGATGACATTTGATGGTGATGTTGTGATCTCATTAATGCAAAGAGATGTTATGTCATGAGGCATATCATTTACTTCTGGTAAATTTCCAATTATAATATCACACATCGGGTTTGTTAATGCTGCGCATTTTACTTTCCCAGTGAGGAAAGGTGTTTGAATATATGCTCATGCTAGTGGGTACTTTTCAATGTTGCCAGAGAATGTTCTGCATGTTACGTGCCTGCCTGTATAGTCTGTAGGCATTATGAACGTTCTCTTCAGTCCAATCAGTGAACTTCCCGTGTCCCGAAGGACTGTAGCAGGCTTGCCATTCACATATCCTTGATGGATGTTTATTCTGCCTTTGGAATCTACTACCAAATTAGCTTCTTCATTGGCAATAGGGATGGAGTGGCCGCATGTTAAAATACCATCTTCATAAAAGGTATTACAAACAGTACATTTATTTGCGTTAAACATATCAAAAGCCTGTGCTGAGTTCACAGGGTGTTTCTCTGATTCTCCTTCATCTGATGATGAACTATCAAATAAGGCGGCATTGGCTTTCTTGGTCATTTGTCTACCTTTACAATCATGGCGATAATGTCCATACGCCTTACAGAGGAAACATTTACGCAAATTTCTAAAGGATTTACGCTCTTTATCTTGTCTGTTTACGATGTTCTGTAAATATGTAAGATATGCGGGGTTCTTGTCGCACATCTCACCTTGATGATGTGAAATTTTACAATAGTTACAATGGTTGTACTTCTCAGATGTAGGCTTATAAGGTTTTTGCCTACTATAGGGTTTGTTATAGTTAGCCGCTGCTACAAAATTGGTTTCAGTAGCTTCACTGGCAAAACAATGTTTGTAGGCTGTGTAATACGCCGAACCACGTCTCTCAATCTGCTCTACACTCGTACATTCATTCTCTTGCAAAAACTTTGAAAATGCTGATGGAATGGATGAAATGACTTTATCTGTAATGATAAGATCTTCTAACTTTTGATAGTTCTTATCAATTTTAGCTGCTGAAGTCCATTTGGTAAATATATCTCGGACTAAGCAGAGGTAGTCAGAGAACGTTTGAGTCGGTTTGGGGCTCAACTTGTTGAATTGTTCTCTGTAACCTGCCTCATCTAACATAAAATGTGCCATAATCTTTGATTTTAGATAATGGAAATCTTTTCTGAGGTCTTTGGGGATAGTCTCTATGACTTTCAGAGGCTCCCCTGATAAACTTCTCATATAAATTATATTCCATTCAGACAATGGGACCTGGTAATGGTCCATTAAAGTCTCAAAATTTTGGGTGAAGGCTGCAGTGCAGTCACCCGAGGTATAATTTCTTACGATACCTTGGTATTTCTTGTACTGGTTTTCTTTCTCCAGTCTCTCTGATTTCTTAGACTCTTTGTTTATGGCAGTCTCAGTATCAAGTTGTTTGATTTTTAGTTGCACTTCCAGCTCTTCCCGTTTACTCTGAGCTGCTATCTCTGCCTTCTTTAATTCTGTCTCTCTTTCAATCTCTGCCTTTTTCAGTTCGATATCTAACTCCGCTTGTTTTGTCTTTGCTGCGGTTGCTGCCTCTGCTTGCTTGGCAGCTCTTTCTGCCGCTCTTTCATCGCGTTCATTTGCTTTTTCCTGTACTAGGAGGTATTCAGAGTATTTCCTTTCACTCCATTTTGTCAACTCGTCACCTGTTAACTTTAATTTTAAACCCATATCGATGAAATCATTTAATGAAGACATGATGGAAAAATGCAAATGAAATATCAGACACACAATTTGTTACCAGTTGTTAGTAAAGTGAACAATTTACAATTGTGTTCTATTTGCAATATGTGCCTAAATTTGCATCCGAAAGTATGTAGAAAAAAAAATATACTCAAGTGTCCTGGATGCGGTGAAGAACGGTTGAAATTTGGGCTAGGAACTGTAGGATCGCTACTTCAAAACACAAATGACCTACTACGGGCAAGGGTTTCAGATGGCACAGAAAACCTGCTTTGTTTTTGGAGGAAATAAATCAGCGTCTATTTGATGTGGTGTGTATGCTTGTCACTAAGTTTTGATTAGGTTTGTATGCCGTTGAGTGTAATTGTAGGTCGTAATGTTGTCCGTCAACAATTTTTTTTTTCAAAATCACAAGTCACTTTCTTTCCGAAACTTTCTGCTTTACACAACTCGCTTTTCAAAGACAATCTAACTATATCTCAACACTCTACAACATTGATGACACATCACTTACATTAAGATGACATTCAGTAAGGACATAGACATCAAGTTTACAAGATGGCGACAAGGTCACAATGGCGACAACTTCACAATGTCGACAAGGTCAAAACGGTGACAAGTTCCACAATCACAAATGTTTTACACGTTTACAAGATCAAACAATATGTATGTACGTTATGTTCACATTTAGTCTCCATGTTTAAACAATGTAATAATATATATCAAAATGAGCCTTCACAATCACATTTAAATGTACTCTAAAGTTGGCCAAAAATGTCTAAGTTCACAAATCTAGGTTTTAAATGTTAATTACTTAAACCACGTTCATTTTAAAGCCGGACGAATGCCACCACGTCCACACATGTCAGGGTCTTAAACCTGGCTCGTTAACCTAACACATGTGAGACAGTACAAATACAACGTGATTTGACTTGAGACTCAACGACACGAAGTTTCGATGGATTTATTTACAGATCATGATCTAGAGATGATCATCACAATACATAAGTTATAACAATACACTTACAAGCACCCCACAGCTTACAATCAGTCTCACAAGATGTACAAGCACTCGGCTTTCGGGCAACAGAACTACACAAGCCTTTCTCCCATCATACGTCCAGTCGAGTCCGAGTCCCAGAGCTGTCTGGCTATTTCTCGCAACGCGCCTGCCCACCTGAAGTGGCTTCACGAGGCCTGCGTGCGTCCTGCTTTGTCCTTGCCTGACCGCTGGCTGTCTCGTCAGCCGGCAACCTCGCAGGCAGGTAACTAATACTCACCTGGCGGGCGTAACGATGTTACAGCATCCCCGCTAAGGACTATTCGTCTGGCGGGCGTAACGATGTCCCTGCATCTCTGCTGGCACTACATTAGACTCTGACATGCATGTCTGATAGAATGTTGGCAGTGTTCCCTGATAGTGTGCAGTTGCATTGTTAAGTGGTGTGAGGTGTTTGATGTTGTGGGCTATGTAGTATAGTGCTAGTCTGTGCTGTTGTGGATGTCCTGTAGTACAATACCCCCTGTCTCTTGTCTTGCATGAGAGTTTTGTGTTAAATGCTGTGTATTGTGTTGGTGAAGATAAAGCATCTGATTTGTTTGTTTATGTTTGTGATGGTCTGTTTGGGAGGGTCCAGTACTGTCGCTAAGTATATTATTTTGGGTATTATGAATGTGTTGACTACTGTGCTTCTACCAAATATTGTGGATGTTTTATACCTATACTTATGTAACATGTCTGTGATCTTTTGGGTCAGTGTGTGCCATGTCTGTGTGTGTGTTTCTGTGGGATCACATGGAAATGTGATCCTATACAGATTCATGGTGTCTGTGTGTCTCAGATCTGGAGGGAAATCAGACTTTTGTTTCCACTTTCCCAGACCCATTATATGTGATTTCTGTACATTTACTTTGGCTCCACTGCCTTTTCCAAAATGGGTAAAGGTGTGGAGTATGTTCCTTATTGATGTGTTGCTAGTAGGGAAGAAAGCAGTGTCATCTGCATAAGCGGTGAGCTTCTGCTCTCCTATCCCATGCAGGAAGGTGCCTTTAATACTAGTGACTTGTCTTATCTTCTCTAATAAAGGCTCTAGGGTGAGCACATACAGTAGTGGTGATAGGGGACATCCCTGCCTTACAGATCTCGTGAGCCTGAAGCTGGCTGTCAGTGAATGGTTCCCAACACTTTGCTCTCAGGATCGTTTCTCGGCCTTTTGGCTAAGATCAAGTGTATTTGCTGTGGGCAATAGATCACAGTGGAACTAAGGGTACACGCCAAACAAAGGATTTTGGTCAAAAGGATTTTTTTTTTTTTAAATACTTTTATTGAGTGTTAAGAAACATTTGCATTTGTATTGTTCGTGTTGTTACAGAGCGTTGCATATGGAAGTGTAGGTGACATATGCGCAAATTTTTACAACATTTGTTTCAACATTTTTACATTTGAAATGAAGGGTAACGAAAAACGAGTACAAACAACAACAAGACGATAGTATACCATTCCCCCCCCCCCCTCTCACCCGTCAGCTCCAACCCCACCAATACCATCATCACCACTTGGTAATGAGGAAAATGGCAGTAAAACTTGTTAGAACCGACCGGTGAAGGCAGCAGCAGCATCAAAACCAACAGTATCGAAAAGGTGGGGGGGGGGGTTGTCAAGGAGTATCCTAGTTTACAATGCAGGAGGGGTAGTTGTTGCATTTGTATTGTTTGTGTTGTTACATGCGTACTGTGTGTTCAGTATTTGTGTGCGTGTTTTTACAGAGCGTTGCATGTGGGCGTGTAGGTGACATATGCGCAAAAATTACAAATATTTTATACATTTAAACATTTCTCCATTGACATTGTTGTAAGGAAATATTTTAAATCAAAAGCGTGATGGTAGCGGGCTGTTATTATTTCCTCTGCCGCCCCGCTCTCCTGTCAGCTCCAAAAACTCCTACCAAGTACCATCACCCTCGGTGATGATAAACATGGCGGTGCAGAACTGAAACAAAACGGTGAGGGTGGCAGCAGAGACAACAATCACAGTATCAAAAGGGTGGGAAAGGGGGATGTGATAGTATACGCGTTTACAAAGCCATATATATTGATAGTGATTACAATGATAATAATGCAAAGTAACAACCAAATACATAAATAAATATCATAGTGACAAGTAATAAGTTAACAGTGCTGAGACTAGTGATAGACTCAATGATAATAAATAATAGTTTTAACATGTGATTTTATGTGCTAAATTGATTACCTTAGGAATGGTGTTTACATGAAATACATCTTATAATAAAAATGACAAGGAATAAAAAACTACTAAGGGTGGTGACAGCAATGCTAATATTTATAAACACAATGGTAGGATTTGTTTTGATAATGATCACATTTTCCAAACATGTGATTCCATTGGCTAAATGATTTTCTTAGGAATGGTGTTAAAACATGGCAGGTACATACAATAACAATTGCATCCTGCACTGTTAAATAATATAGTAGGTGTAAAAAGGAGTTGGTTATCTTTTTTCTCCTTGCTTATTTTTTTTTTTTTTTTTTTTTTTATTACATATGCATGCAATGTTCAATAATAGTAGAAGTAAAAGGAGTTGGTTTTCTTTTTCTCCTTGCTTATTTTTTGGTCATATTTGTAAGGGTTCATTTATTTTTTCCCTTCCTCTTTTTTTTTTTTTTTTTTTTTAAATACTTTTTGTAAAGAGTAAAACAAGCATCAGTATTAGCACAAAACTTTTTTACAATCTTTACATTTTTGTTTCCCTTGCCATCTCCTCACCAATTTGTTTCATTCCACCAATGCCTTCATCAACCTTATCCGGGCAATGATGGTAAAGGCAGGGTAATTATTTGAACCAAACCGGTGTGGGTATCAGCAAAGGCAAACACAAACCATGAGCAAGGGGAGGGGGGCACATGGGAAAGGGTTTTTTGTTTATTACTAATGATGACAATAATAATAAAGGCAAGAAGAGGCATACTGAGGGTAATAACAGCAATTATAAAAAAAAACAGCAAGGGTACTAATAGTTATGAGAATGATAACATTTTTACAATATGTGATTCCATTTGCTAGGATGATTTTCTTTGGAATGGTGTTAACATAGCCTAGCAGGTACATACACTTGCAAACTGCAGTTTTTAGTAATACTTGGAGTAAAGGAGTGGGTTATAATTTCCTACTTGTTTTTTTCCTAAATGTAGGGGTTCATTGATATTTTCCTCTGTGTTCTCTCTTTCTTTCGTTTTTTAATAAAAAATTTAACCAAGCATTTGTATTGACACAAGTGTTTACAGTATCATTGGTTTGGTAACCATTTGTGATTTTGTATTCATTCATTCAACACTCACTCACTCATGATTCAAAGGGGGTGACAAAGAGAGGAAGGGACATGACCACTCTTTATGATGGTACAGGCTGGACAAATGTTTGAAAACAAAATAGTGGGGGTAGTAGCAAAAGCAAACAAACCTTAAGCAAAGGTGGGGGGGGGGGGGGAACATGGGAGATGAAGTTGTAAATTTATAATGATGATATCCTTAATACTTTTCAAATTAATGATACTAAAGATAATAAAGGTAAGGTAATGATAGTAATAATAATAATGATCATAATAATAGTAGACATTTCCATAATAATAAAAATAATAATAAAAATAATAAACAACAACAAACATATATTAATGATAGTAGTAATATTAAAAATAATAATAATAATAAATAGTATAATAGATATGTGATTCTATTTACTAAGGTGATAATCTTAGTAGTGGTGGTAGTATAGCACAACAAGTGCATTTAAAGCAAAACATTCCATAAATAGTAATTGGAATGGGAGGAGTTGATTTTCTTTTCTCCTTTTTTCTTTTCCCCTTATCTATGAGTGTTACAACCATCATTTTGAAACAAATAAAACAAACATTTATATTTCCACTATTCTTTACATAAGGGATTTTCCATTTGTCTTTTGACCATATATGATCTTTTTAATCATTTACTCATCATTCACTCACAGTTTCTTCTTTCTTTCTCGCGCTCATGTATACCAAATTTGTAATACAATAAGGAATACATGTGGTTTAATCTGGAAATAGTTGTGATATTTTGCGCGTGTACATAAATGATATTAAGTGTGTGTTATATGTGTAGTGCTTGTGTCTGGCTGAGTTTCTGCATGTCCATATGAGATGTCTATAGTAAGAAAGAGCTATAAGTAGTTTTGTGTGTATGTCTTTTGCTGACTTTGGTAAAGTGTTGAGAAATATTGCTTTATATATGTCGGTTTGTTTGCCTGTGTGTGTTTGTATGAGGTGTTGGAGTGTTGCGCGTGTGGCAGTAATTGTTGGACATGTAAAATAAATGTGTTCCTCTGTCTCTTGTGTGTTGTTTCTACATAGTTGGCATTGTTTGTCTATGTATTGTCCCTGTGTTTTTGGAGTCATGCTGTATACTAACCTATATGTGATTTCTCTAGCTGTTGGTGTTATGTGTTTGTTGTGTAGGTTTGAAAAGGTGCATGTGAAGTCAGACATGAAGTATTTGTATCCTCTTTTGATCCTAAGTTTGAGTGGTGGTGCTTGCTCTCTAACTAACTGTTTGTATATTGTGTGTGTTGTTTGCTGTATTATCTGTTCATGTCCTTGTATTGCCTGTATGCATGTCTGATAGAATGTTGGCAGTGTTCCCTGATAGTGTGCAGTTGCATTGTTAAGTGGTGTGAGGTGTTTGATGTTGTGGGCTATGTAGTATAGTGCTAGTCTGTGCTGTTCTGGGTGTCTGATGATTTTACCTATGTAACTAATCCTAAGTGACAGTATTTTTGTGTGGATGTCTTGTAGTCCAATTCCCCCCTGTTTCCTGTCTTGTATGAGAGTTTTGTGTTTAATGCTGTGTATTGTGTTGGTGAAGATAAAGCATCTGATTTGTTTGTTTATGTTTGTGATGGTCTGTTTGGGAGGGTCCAGTACTGTCGCTAAGTATATTATTTTGGGTATTATGAATGTGTTGACTACTGTGCTTCTACCAAATATTGTGGATGTTTTGTACCTATACCTATGTAGCATGTCTGTGATCTTTTGGGTCAGTGCGTGCCATGTCTGTGTGTGTGTTTTTGTGGGATCACATGGAAATGTGATCCCATACAGTTTCATGGTGTCTGTGTGTCTCAGATCTGGAGGGAAATCAGACTTTTGTTTCCACTTTCCCAGACCCGTTATATATGATTTCTGTACATTTACTTTGGCTCCACTGCCTTTTCCAAAATGGGTAAAGGTGTGGAGTATGTTCCTTATGGATGTGTTGTTAGTGGGAAAGAAAGCAGTGTCATCTGCATAAGCAATGAGCTTCTGCTCTCCTATTCCATGCAGGAAGGTGCCTTTAATACTAGTGTCTTGTCTTATCTTCTCTAATAAAGGCTCTAGGGTGAGCACATACAGTAGTGGTGATAGGGGACATCCCTGCCTTACAGATCTCGTGAGCCTGAAGCTGGCTGTCAGTGAATGGTTCACTAACACTTTGCTTTCAGGATTTTTGTACAAGATCTGTATCCACTGCCTGTAATACTGTCCTATATTACAGTGTTCTAGTGTTCTATGCAGGTATGTGTGGGAAATTCTGTCGAAGGCCTTTTCCTGATCCAGGGACAAGATGGAGGATGGACAGTCTTTCCCGTGTGTATAGGTGATTATGTCTCTAATTAGATGGGTGTGATTATGTATATTTCTGTCTTTGACACTGCACTGTTGGTCAGGGTGTATTAGTGTTTGCATGAAAGGTTTAAGTTTGTTGGTGAGTGTTTTGGCAAGTATCTTGTAGTCTGTGTTTAGTAAGGAGATTGGTCTGTAGTTCTTCAGTTGTGTCTTGTCAGTTTTGTCTTTGCATATGAGTGTAATGTAGGACATGTTGCAGCTCTCTGGAAGTTGTTTTTTGTCAAAGGCTTCCTGATAGACTTTGAGGAGAAGATTGCCTAGGATAGGAAAGAAGTGTTGGTAGAATTCTACTGTCAAACCGTCTGGTCCTGGGGTTTTGTCTTTGTTCATTGTGCTCAGTGCCTGTGTTATGTCTTTCAGTGTCAGTTCTGTGTCCATTGTGTCTCTGTCTGTGTCAGATAATTTCTTTGTATACCGTAAGAAGTTGTCTTGTATCTGTGTGTCGACTGTCTCTGCTTTGAATAGTTGTGTATAGTGTTGCTGGAAAGCAGTCTCTATGTGTGGTGTTTCTGTCTGCATGTTTCCTTGCATGTCTGATATTTTGCTTATTTGTCTGTTACGTTGTACACTCTGCTCCATTGCTAAATATTGTCTCGTAGGTGTCTCTTGTGTGATTGTGTCGAGCTTTGTTCTGAGAAGAGCACCCAGATATCTGTGTTGTTGGTGTTCTTCTAGTTGTGTTTCTAGTATGTGTAAGTGTGGTGCATTCCTGTCTGTCTGTTTTGTTAGCCGTATGGCTGTCTGTATAATACGTTCCTGTCTTATTCTGTCTTTGTGAATCATGGTTGCTAAGTGTTGTGTTCTGCTTCGTATGGTGCTTTTTAGTAAGTCCCAGTATTGTGTGATGTTCTCAGTCGGTATATTGTCTGTGTACGTGTGTATGAGCTGTGACATATATTTTACATATTCTGGGTGTTTCAATAATGAATTATTGTATTTCCAATGAGGTGACCGTTTGTATGTCTGCGTGTCTGTGCTGTTTGTGCTGATGTGTACTAGTATGCCTTTGTGGTCCGTGTAATCTAATGTTTCCCGTAGATGTTTGGTCTGTATGATGTGGTGTGTTGCGGGTGTGTAAATCCTATCTAATCTAGATGATCTGTTGTGTGTTTTGTTTGTGTATGTCGTTTCTCTACTGTCGGGGTGTGTATGCCTGAATGCGTCTGTGAGGTTGTGAGTATCGATGATGTTTCGTAGTGTATCTAGTTGATGTATACCGTCCCCGCCGGCCCTCCTCAGCTGTGTTCTTACTTCTCCCCCTAACACGTCTATTTCTTCAAGCACGCAGTTGTAATCGCCGGCAAGAACGATATTTTGTCCCCTGTATGTCTGTGTTAATAAATCGTCTAACTGTTCATAAAATAAGGGTTGGTATTGGTAATTTGGTGGTGCATGTATGTTAACTATTGTGTAGGCGTGTGTGTCGTTCTTTAGTTGAACAATGCTAATTCTACCGTGTTCGTCTCTGTGCGTTCTAACAATATCCCACATGTCGGATGTTTGCAGTATGGCTGTCCCTGACCCACTGTTTTGTTTCGCTAAACGGTCAATTTTGGTCAAAAGGAGCACCAGCATTTATACGTTGTGAAGAGAAACCAGAAATCAGAGTGTCCATTGGGAGGGACAGTCGTTAACATCGTGCACAGAGCTTGCAGTGTTGAAACATTATATACATTGCATTAACAAGTACATTTTATTCATTTTTAGCAGTAAAAGTATTTGAAACTTTAGGATGTCAAATTATTGTGTTAACTGTGAATAAGTGGTGTCATTATATTAAACATTTAACAATTAATGCAACTAATTGCTTCTGTAGAAAAAACGTTGACGAGTTATGTCCCTTGCAAACAATAAAATGAATATTATGTTCCCATGAAATAGAGGTATTTGTTTCCCCTTAAATTTCGCTTACCAAGTGCACATGCCGTCGAGAGCACGCACGATAGCTAATGGTTAGCCCGTAGATCATGTAATTGAGTCCCCACTATTGCTCCCGGGTTGACTCAGCCGAAACTAAGCACCATGAAATGTTCTGGAAAGTAAAGGCGAAGTGTGCGCTATTTACCACATCCAGTGTTGACATCTCCCTTTGATGAAAAAGTGCCAAAATCGACCCAAAAAAGCACTAAAAAGCACCAAATATTTTTAGGAAGCGCTAAAAAAAAAGCACCAACTGTTTTTATTACAAATGTAACAAGGTAGCACAGTATAATTTATTATTATCACTTCATATTACAATGAAGTTTATTCCAGATCCGCCAAATCCCAACCAGAACTACTTTCCAGCCAAAGAAGCACCAAATTGCAATAATATTTTTTGGGAAATCACTAAGTTAGTTAGTTAGTTAGTCGACAGATCATCCTCGTTGCACATAGGACCATTCAGTCCATAAGTGCTCGGATCCCCTCCTCAGCAAATCCCGCAGTGTGTAGCGGCTAACGACGCCAGTTCTGTGTTGGTTTATCAATCTTCTTTGGCTTCCTGCGTAGTGT
Source organism: Cepaea hortensis (assembly GCA_963921405.1). Lineage (NCBI taxonomy): Eukaryota > Metazoa > Mollusca > Gastropoda > Stylommatophora > Helicidae > Cepaea > Cepaea hortensis. Next base: position 36,135,065 of record OY992893.1, read on the forward strand.
TCTTGTTTGGCCACCCCTCTTTTAATTTGCTGCTCTCGCAGTCTGGCCATTGTTGTAGATTCACAGTCATCACTTGGTTCTCGCAAAAGTCTCACTTCACGTAGAGCATTCAGAATGTCAGCCTGGTCCATGGCGCGTCCGCCCTCCACAGTAGCCTCACCTGCTAGCTTGTCAGCCCGCTCATTTCCTTGTACTCCCGCATGCCCTGGCACGAAGATGAAACTAATCTTTGCCAGCCGAGACCGCTTCAGAGGCAGCAACCATTCTCTTCGGATCGACCCCTCCTCTATCCTCTTGATCATGTTCATCGAGTCGCTAAGGAAACAAGCCCTAGTGAATGTCTGTGTCTCGAGCCATGTTATTGCTTTACTTACTGCCATGACTTCCATGGTCAGGCTACTTGTGGTTTCAGTGAAAGCACCAGAGTCCTCCTTCACAATTCTCCCTCCGGGAAATCACTAAAACAAGCACTGGTGGTACAGCTGCGTTTAGGTACACCCGATAACGTTCGAGTGTTGCAGTCCGTGTCATGTCTTAGTGGAAGTGAATGTCTACAGCCAATGAAGCCCTGTATATTGGATCTGGCTAAAATGTTTGTAGAAGATGCAGCTACTCTCACCCGCATCGATTTCCAGTGGAGAAAACTTCATCATATGCAGTGGACACAGACCTCTGACACACTTGGACTGTGGGCAGACATAGCCTCATGTAGGGATGCCACCGGTCAAAATCATTTCCAAGATCTTACAGATTTAGCTTTAACTGTGCTCATTTTACCTCATTCTAATGCGGACGTAGAGCGTATTTTCAATCAGATGGGAGTTATAAAATCAAAATTGCGGAACAGATTAACCATCAAGAGTTTGACAGCTGTTTTGACTATTAGATATGGAATAAAAAGACATGGCAAATGCTGTCATGATTATAAACTACCTAAGGATATTCTGCAAAAAATTGGATCACAGGAGGCACATACATGTTTCTTTCAATCATCCTCCTCATCCTCATCATCGCAGGAGCAAACACAGCAGGAAATAGCTACAGAAACTGAAGAGGAGTTGTTTGACTGGGATTTGGCAGATCTGGAATAAACTTCATTCTAATATTCAGTGATAATAATAAATTATAATGTGCTACTTTATAACATTTTGAATGAATACCACCAGTGCTTGTTTTAGTGATTTCCCAAAAAAATAGTATTGCAATTTGGTGCTTTTTTGGCTTGAAAGTAGTTCTGATTGGGATTTGGCGGATCTGGAATAAACTACATTGTAATATGAAGTGATAATAATAAATTATACTGTGCTACCTTGTTACATTTGTAATAAAAACAGTTGGTGCTTTTTTTTGGTGCTTCCTAAAAAAATTTGGTGCTTTTTAGTGCTTTTTTTGGGGTCGATTTTGGTGCTTTTTCATCAAAGGGAGATGGCAACACTGGTCACAGCAGAAGATAAGCTGTGTTTATTTAATATTGTAATAGCTCTCCATGTTTGTAGTAGTCGTTTTGTTGCTATCTACTAGCTGCCTCATTGTTGGACTGCATGGTATACTTTTTTCGCATATCCTTTACAGGACATTGCAGTCAACACAAGCATGTTTCAGCTGCTGTTGATGTCTTGGTAAGTTTTACGTTCAGTAGTTTGCCATTGCTTTCTGAACGACCGGCTCAAATACCTCCGTAAGTAACTAACGCGACGCGATCCGCTGGCTAATCTCGCGCAGCTGTGTTACGTACGAGAGTATACGGGATTGCGAATAACTTCCTTAACCCCTATGCCAGGGAGACTGGCGCATGATATATCCCCCCCCCCCCTTTCCGCATATCCTATTACAGGACATCGCTGTCAACATCAGCATTTTACCGCTGCTGTTGATCTCTTCGCAAGATTACGCTCAGTAGTTTGCCATTCCTTTCTGAGCGGCCGACTCACTTATCCCGTAAGTAACGGTCGTGCGAAAACCGCTACCGATTCTCGCACTGCTGCGTTTGCTCACGTGGATAAACGGGATTACGGAGAAAGTCGCTAACACCTTGGCCAGGGAGACGGCTGTAAAATATAATAAATACTGGGTAAATCTTTCGAGTGGCAATCATGTTATAAAAGAACCACACGTTGTATGTTTGTTTGTTTTTTTTAATTTATGGGGAACTCAGTCCCTGGCAATTGAACAATTCTCAAGTAACTCCAGAACAGAGATAGACATTGAAAACTGCAGTTGAAATGCTGTTAACATAGAACAATAAAGAGAACAAATATTACAGATACGAGCGAAATCAGTTCTTTCAATGCTGAAGAGCTGAACTTGAAGACCTCAGCGCAGCCATCAATGGACTAATAAAGAATCTAAGTGTTATAATGTATATAACTGATCTCCTTACATTGCAAAATACCTTGAAATAAAAAGGCTGACATAGGCCGGTGTAAGACTACATCAGCCTCTTATAGACAACTTATGATGAGGTCATGGGATTTAAAATTGAAATTATGAAACCAAGTGGAAATCAGAGCATTCAGATCGCAAGAAAGATGATGTGCGAGGGTAAGTTAATAAGTAAGTCGCAAATGGCTGTAGAAAAATAACTAAATATGATAACAACTTGAAACCAGTTTATTTTTATACATACATTGCCCTTTTATTTCTCAACATAATTTCCACCAACATTGATGCACTTATCCCATCGTTTTATCAGTCCTCCCAAACCGGCTGCATAGATTTGCGTGCTCTGTTTTCTAAACCACGTTTTGACTTCACATTCAACTTTGGCGCCATTCGCTAAATGTCTCCCGCCAAGGTGGGTTGTCAGTGTTTATGCTGACAAATGTTTGTCTCGTAAAGCGGTAAATAGCTGAGTAGAAAAAGTTACGAGGGTGAGTCAATAGGTAAGTCACACAGTTCTGTGAGATGGCCGGTAAATGAAAACAAAGCACGCAGTTCTATGCAGCCGGTTTGGGAGGACTAATAAAACGATGGGATAAGTGCATCAATATTGGTGGAAATTATGTTGAGAAATAAAGGGACAATGTATATATAAAAATAAACTGGTTTCAAGTTGTTATCATGTGTAGTTATTTTCCTACAGCCATTTATGACTTACTTATTAACTTACTCTCGTATATTATTAACTCCACCGATGAGGACAAGTGACAATCATCAGACTTCGCAAAGACACAACAGGCTGAAATAGGACATACTTAACTGATTAACAAAAAACTGAAACAAAAAAGTAGGTTTGGAGAAAAAATAATGTACACAATCAAATGAACAAGTATTGTAATGTCAGTTTCCGTTCAATGAGCATTGATTGATTGTTTGATTGATTGATTTAGGAACCGACATCACAGCATTCGGGGCATTCCCATAAGCGCTCCGTCCCCATCCTCAGCAGCCAGCGAAGAGTTCCAACACCAATAGTTCTAGTAGCGATCTGATTATATGTCCGTCTAGCCTTTCCTCTGAGCGTCGGCCAGATCCCCTCAATGAGCATTGAAATTGCGGAAGTTACCACGAGACAAAACAAACAATATGATGACCCATGTATTGCGATATATCTTCCTTCTGTCTAAATGGAAGGCTACCTTTGGCGATATATTGTCCTTCGGCACCAAATCATTTAATAAACTGAAGACAGGAGACACTTATGAGTGGCACTGTTAGAATGGCAGCTAAACCTTTGTTGCAGGAAGATCTACCATCTAAATCAACGCAAAACGATCTATTTCCAAATCGTCACGACACACTAATAAATTTTTTTTTTTTTTTTTTTTTTTGCATATCCCTTACAGGACGTTGTAGGAAACACCAGCATTTTCAGCTGCTGTTGATGTACTAGGCAAGATTACTCTCTGTAGTTTGCCATCGCTTTCTGAGCGACCGGCTCACATACCCCCGTAAGTAACTAACGCGTCGCGATCCGCTACCGAATCTCGCGCAGTTACGTTGCTAATGAGAATATACGGGATTACGGAGAAAGTCGCTAAGCCCCTCGCCAGGGAGACCGACTCATAAAATGTGTACTGGGTAGTTTTAAGAATTTTATGTTGGGAAAAAAAATGCGGTGAGGAAGAGAACTGAAACTTGCACTATACAACTGGCAGCCGCGGTAGGGTAGTTGCTAGACACTCGTCGTGGTAACAGGTTGCAATCTGCACTGAGGTGATTCTCTTAGAACTGACCATTCGGCATGGCCGAATGGATAAGAATGCATGCTTGTAAACATCCGGTGTGCTGATGCCGAGGTAAGGGGTTCAGTCCTTACACCGGACAGCTGGACTAAAAATGTTGACTTCTCGTCCTTGACTTGGGGACGTAAATTACAAGTACCTCTGAAGTCGAAGTGATGGTGATGGGACACTGGTAATGTAATAGGGAAAGTTAATCCACATGCAAAATTCAGTCCAGCACTACTATAAGTAGTGTATGGACTACGCTTGGGTTCAAAGCGAGCGAGCGCAAAGAAATTGGGCCTGGGCTCCTAGGTCGAGCCAGCTTAAAATGGGTACTAGTAAATGTCCTGAGAAGTAAAGGCGGCCGGCGTAACATTGATCACATCAACAATTGGATGCCGATTGGTCTATGACAATATGTTGCAAACACCATCTACCCAACGCGCCCCAAGGTGTATAAAAGAACCCTTTACCTTTACGCCTAATTGTTTATTACTCTGAAGCATCCGTCTGCCTCGTATTCTGAAGGCCGTGGGTTCGTTCCTCGGACTGCTTAGTTCAGAGCATGAGTGCAATTTTACCGGAGATTCCAGGGGTCGTCGATGGAGCGACGAAGTTCGTGTTTTATGCGATGTGTCGTCATGCGCGTTGCCATTCTGTAAGAGAGTCCAAGCCAAATGGAGTAAGTCCCGATGCAGTAAAGTCGACCCTCTCAACTGTAACATACTTTAGAACTTTTAACACTCTAAAGAAACAGCTGCTTGGAATAGAAAGAGTTCAGTGATAACTACTTGGGGCAGAAACAATTAATGAAAGAAGGATACTGTTATCGCTTTTAAAAACAAAGTCATCTGTTTCGTACAACCCGTCACGTAAGTTTTCTTGCATATCTAAATAACACAGCAATCCATGTCCAACTACCAACTATGGAGGTTTCGCCAAATACAGATCTGGGAAGTGCTTCGGGCTCTTTACAATGATACAAGAGATGCCTCCCCGCTCTATAGTGCGGTTACCTGGTTATTGTCATCACCCTGTGAGTGAGCGCGTTACCGGAGTTGATCTTAAACAGCGTGGATAATGTAATGGGCAGATTGGGCAAGAGTTCATCACATGCTAAGCAAGGGAAAGACTGAGCACCTATTCCTCCAGTGCTCCCACTTTTTCACGCCTTATCTTCCTCCCCGTCTTCACATACTACTTCCACGCATTTACCTGGAATCTTTTTTACTCGATAGTTCCCCCCCCCCCTCAATTCCTATTGCACCACAGACTCTTAAGGCGATCTATATAGGAGTATCAATGCCATATTCATGTTAGCTTCACAGCCCGAGATAAGTAGCACATTTTGGTCATTTACTTTTCATTGTTCTCATCTTTCCATTCAGTTATTATGCCTTAATCTAGTCACTGTAATGTCTTCCCCGCGTTTATACGGTGTGTTTTGTGTATTTGTTTCACGATGAAGGAAACTCGCTGCAACGTCATTGGTTTTCTGTAATTGCGTTCCTTAAAGCTGCAATACTTCGTGTTATTTTTATATTCTATCACATCACAAACTCATAGCAGGAAACTGCTTAGTGACAAACTTCTTATTTGTATAACCCTTACACTCCCACGTCAATGTCTATGGTTGCGGACCTATGCTCCAATGAGAGATAAACGACGGCAGAGGAATCAGAACAGTAACATTATCAATTATAAATGTACACAGTGTTAAACAGTGTATCAGCAAAGGCAAACACCAACCATGAGCAAGGGAAAGGGGGGGGGGGCACATGGGAGATGGGGTTATATATTAATAATGATAACAATAATAATAATAATGCAAATAAAACCAAGTAAATCAATAATAATAATGAGAAAAAAAAACTACTAAGGGTAATAACAGCAATGATAATAACAGCAATGATAATAATAGTTAAGGTAATGATCACATTTTCCAAACATGTGTTAATATTGCTAAAATGATTATCTTAGGAATGGTGTTAACATAGCATAACAGGTACTTACTTACAATTGCAACCTGCAATGTTCAATAATAGAAGGAGTAAAAAGAGTTGGTTTTCTTTTTCTCCTTGCTTATTTTTTTTATTTTTTTGTCTTAATTGTAAGGGTTCATTCATATTTTCCCTTTCCTCTTTTTTTTTTTGGGGGGGGGGGGGGGGGGGGGGGGGGTTGTTTGTAAAAAGTAAACAAGGATCTGTATTAGCACAAATTTTTACAATCTCATTGGTTTGGTAAACATATGTGGTTTTGTATTCATTCATTCAACATTCACTCACATTTTCTTGTTTCTTCCTTGCACTCATGTGTACTAAATTTTAAAATCATAAAGAAGTGTACTTGTGTTTACTCTGGAGATATCTGTGATATTTTGTATTTACAACATAGGAAATTTATCCATTTGCATATTCCATTCCTTGAACACATTTACATGTGAGTGGGGGTTAACAAGGAAAAGGGGAATCTTTACATTTTTGTTTCCCTTGCCACCCTCTCACCAATTTGGTTCCACTCCACCAATGCCTTTATCACCACTCTCTGGGCAATGATGGTAAAGGCAGGATAAATATTTGAACCAAACCAGTGTGGGTGTCAGCATAGGCAACAACAAACCGTGAGCGAGGGGGGGGGGGGCACCTGGGAAAAGGGTTTTTGTTTTATTACTAATGATGACAATAATAATAATGACAAGAAGAGACATACTGAGGGTAATAACAGCAATTTAAAAAAAACAGCAAAGGTAATAATAGTTTTCAAAATGATAACATTTTTACAACATGTGATTCCATTTGCTAGGATGATTTTCTTTGGAATGGTGTTAACATAGCATAGCAGGTACAAACAAATACAAACTGCAGTTTTTAATAATAGTTGGAGTAAAAGGAGTTGGTTATTTTTTTCCTCCTTGTTTTTTTTTCTCCTTAACTGTAAGGGTTGATTCATTTTTTTCCCCCTTTGCTCTCTCTCTCTCTCTCTCTCTCTCTCTCTCTCTCTCTCTCTCTCTCTCTCTCTCTCTCTCTCACTCTCTCTCTCTCTCTCTCTCTTTTTTTTTCCTATAAAAAATAAACAAGCATTTGTATTTACACAAATTTTTACAGTATCATTGGTTTGGTAACCATATGTGATTTTGTATTCATTCATTAGCACTCACTCACATGATTCAAAGGGGGTGACAAAGAGAAAGGGAAATCTTTACATTTTTTCCCCCTCACTTCACTCCCACCAATTGGTTCTACTCCACCAATGCCTTTCATGACCACTAATGATGGTACAGGCAGGATAAATGTTTGAAACAACCAGTGGGGGTAGTAGCAAAAGCAACAAACCATAAGCAAGGGGGGGGGGGGGGCACAGGGGAGATGAAGTTGTAAATTACTAATGATGATATCAGTAATAATTATAAATTAATGATACTAAGGATAATAAAGTAAGTACTGACTACAAGGAAAAAGGGGAAGTCTTTACATTTTGTTTCCCTCGCTACCCTCCCACCAATTGGTTTCACTTCCACCAATGCCCTCATGACCACTCTAATGATGGTACAGGCAGGACAAATGTTTGAAACAACTAGTGGGGGTAGTAGCAAAAGCAACAAACCTTAAGCAAAGGGGGGAACATGGGAGGTGAAGTTGTAAATTAATAATGATGATGTCTTTAATACTTATAAAATTAATAATACTAAAGATAAAAATGGTAAGATAAAGATAGTAATAATAATAATAATGATAATAATAATAGTAAAAATAATAATAATAATAATAATAATAATAATAATAATAATAATAATAATAATAATAATAATAGTAATAATAATAGTATAAATAGATATGTGATTCTATTTACTAAAGTGATAATCTTAGTAGTGGTGGTAGTATAGCACAACAAGTGCATTTAAAGCAAACATTCCATAAATAGTAATTTGGAATGGGAGGAGTTGATTTTCTGTTCTCCTTTTTTTCTTTTTCCCCTTATCTTTAAGTGTTGAAACCATCATTTTGAAACAAATGAAACAAGCATGTATACTTCTACTATTCTTTACATGAGGGATTTTCCATTGGTCTTTTGACCATATGTGATCTTTTTTAATAATTCACTCACCATTCACTCACAGTTTCTACGTTCTCTCTCGCACTCATGTATACCAAATTTGTAGTACAATAAGGAAGAATACATATGAATTACTCTGGAAATAGTTGTGGTATTTTGCGCGTGTACATAAATAATATTAAGTGTGTGTTATATGTGTAGTGCTTGTGTCTGGCTGAGTTTCTGCATGTCCATATGAGATGTCTATAGTAAGAAAGAGCTATAAGTAGTTTTGTGTGTATGTCTTTTGCTGACTTTGGTATAGTGTTGAGAAATATTGCTTTATATATGTCGGTTTGTTTGCCTGTGTGTGTTTGTATGAGGTGTTGGAGTGTTGCGCGTGTGGCAGTAATTGTTGGACATGTAAAATAAATGTGTTCCTCTGTCTCTTGTGTGTTGTTTCTACATAGTTGGCATTGTTTGTCTATGTATTGTCCCTGTGTTTTTGGAGTCATGCTGTATAATAACCTATATGTGATTTCTCTAGCTGTTGGTGTTATGTGTTTGTTATGTAGGTTTGAAAAGGTGCATGTGAAGTCAGACATGAAGTATTTGTATCCTCTTTCGATCCTAAGTGTGAGTGGTGGTGCTTGCTCTCTAACTAACTGTTCGTATATTGTGTGTGTTGTTTGCTGTATTAACTGTTCATGTCCTTGTATTGTCTGTATGCATGTCTGATAGAATGTTGGCAGTGTTCCCTGATAGTGTGCAGTTGCATTGTTAAGTGGTGTGAGGTGTTTGATGTTGTGGGCTATGTAGTATAGTGCTAGTCTGTGCTGTTCTGGGTGTCTGATGATTTTACCTATGTAACTAATTCTAAGTGACAGTATTTTTGTGTGGATGTCCTGTAGTGCAATACCCCCTGTCTCTTGTCTTGCATGAGAGTTTTGTGTTTAATGCTGTGTATTGTGTTGGTGAAGATAAAGCATCTGATTTGTTTGTTTATGTTTGTGATGGTCTGTTTGGGAGGGTCCAGTACTGTCGCTAAGTATATTATTTTGGGTATTATGAATGTGTTGACTACTGTGCTTCTACCAAATATTGTGGATGTTTTATACCTATACTTATGTAATATGTCTGTGATCTTTTGGGTCAGTGTGTGCCATGTCTGTGTGTATGTTTCTGTGGGATCACATGGAAATGTGATCCCATACAGATTCATGGTGTATGTGTGTCTCAGATCTGGAGGGAAATCAGACTTTTGTTTCCACTTTCCCAGACCCATTATATGCGATTTCTGTACATTTACTTTGGCTCCACTGCCTTTTCCAAAATGGGTAAAGGTGTGGAGTATGTTCCTTATTGATGTGTTGCTAGTAGGGAAGAAAGCAATGTCATCTGCATAAGCGATGAGCTTCTGCTCTCCTATCCCATGCAGGAAGGTGCCTTTAATACTAGTGTCTTGTCTTATCTTCTCTAATAAAGGCTCTAGGGTGAGCACATACAGTAGTGGTGATAGGGGACATCCCTGCCTTACAGATCTCGTGAGCCTGAAGCTGGCTGTCAGTGAATGGTTCACCAACACTTTGCTCTCAGGATCACTTCTCGGCCTTTTGGCTAAGATCAAGTGTATTTGCTGTGGGCAATAGCTCACAGTGGGACTAAGGGTCCACGCCAAAAAGAGGATTTTGGTCAAAAGGATTTTTTTTTATTTTTTTTTTTTTAAATTTTAGGGTTTGGCGGTCATCCCAGACTAGCTGGTTCCCCGCCTCCCCTGTTTTTGGCGTGGACCCTTAGTCCCACTGTGAGCTATTGCCCACAGTGGTCCACCGGGCCCACATTTAAAGTGATGCTAATGTGAGGGTTTTTTTTTTTTTTTTGATCACCCGGCCCCCGACCAGGCCAGGCGCACTACTGCAGGGGATGCAGCAAATGCGCCTGATCTTAGCCAAGGGACCGAGATTGATCATCCCGGCCTCCGACCAGACCAAGCGCACTACTGGAGGCCAGCAAATACACTTGATCTTAGCCAAAAGGCCGAGAAGCCTTGGTCAAAAGGAGCACCAGCATTTATACGTTGTGAAGAGAAACCAGAAATCAGAGTGTCCATTGGGGGGGACAGTCGTTAACATCGTGCACAGAGCTTGCAGTGTTGAAACATTATATACATTGCATTAACAAGTAAATTTTATTCATTTTTAGCAGTAAAAGTATTTGAAACTTTAGGATGTCAAATTATTGTGTTAACTGTGAATAAGTGGTGTCATTATATTAAACATTTAACAATTAATGCAACTAATTGCTTCTGTAGAAAAAACGTTGGCGAGTTATGTCCCTTGCAAACAATAAAATGAATATTATGTTCCCATGAAATAGAGGTATTTGTTTCCCCTTAAATTTCGCTTACCAAGTGCACATGCCGTCGAGAGCACGCACGATAGCTAATGGTTAGCCCGTAGATCATGTAATTGAGTCCCCACTATTGCTCCCGGGTTGACTCAGCCGAAACTAAGCACCATGAAATGTTCTGGAAAGTAAAGGCGAAGTGTGCGCTATTTACCACATCCAGTGTTGATCGACCCCAAAAAAGCACTAAAAAGCACCAAATATTTTTAGGAAGCGCTAAAAAAAAAGCACCAACTGTTTTTATTACAAATGTAACAAGGTAGCACAGTATAATTTATTATTATCACTTCATATTACAATGAAGTTTATTCCAGATCCGCCAAATCCCAACCAGAACTACTTTCCAGCCAAAAAAGCACCAAATTGCAATACTATTGTTTGGGAAATCACTAAGTTAGTTAGTTAGTTAGTCGACAGATCATCCTCGTTGCACATCGAACCATTCAGTCCATAAGTGCTCGGATCCCCTCCTCAGCAAATCCCGCAGTGTGTAGCGGCTAACGACGCCAGTTCTGTGTTGGTTTATCAATCTTCTTTGGCTTCCTGCGTAGTGTTCTTGTTTGGCCACCCCTCTTTTAATTTGCTGCTCTCGCAGTCTGGCCATTGTTGTAGATTCACAGTCATCACTTGGTTCTCGCAAAAGTCTCACTTCACGTAGAGCATTCAGAATGTCAGCCTGGTCCATGGCGCGTCCGCCCTCCACAGTAGCCTCACCTGCTAGCTTGTCAGCCCGCTCATTTCCTTGTACTCCCGCATGCCCTGGCACGAAGATGAAACTAATCTTTGCCAGCCGAGACCGCTTCAGAGGCAGCAACCATTCTCTTCGGATTGACCCCTCCTCTATCCTCTTGATCATGTTCATCGAGTCGCTAAGGAAACAAGCCCTAGTGAATGTCTGTGTCTCGAGCCATGTTATTGCTTTACTTACTGCCATGACTTCCATGGTCAGGCTACTTGTGGTTTCAGTGAAAGCACCAGAGTCCTCCTTCACAATTCTCCCTCCGGGAAATCACTAAAACAAGCACTGGTGGTACAGCTGCGTTTAGGTACACCCGATAACGTTCGAGTGTTGCAGTCCATGTCATGTCTTAGTGGAAGTGAATGTCTACAGCCAATGAAGCCCTGTATATTGGATCTTGCTAAAATGTTTGTAGAAGATGCAGCTACTCTCACCCGCATCGATTTCCAGTGGAGAAAACTTCATCATATGCAGTGGAGACAGACCTCTGACACACTTGGACTGTGGGCAGACATAGCCTCATGTAGGGATGCCACCGGTCAAAATCATTTCCAAGATCTTACAGATTTAGCTTTAACTGTGCTCATTTTACCTCATTCTAATGCGGACGTGGAGCGTATTTTCAATCAGATGGGAGTTATAAAATCAAAATTGCGGAACAGACTGAGAATAAAGAGTTTGACAGCTGTTTTGACTATTAGACATGGAATGAAAAGATATGGCAAATGCTGTCATGATTATAAACTACCTAAGGATATTCTGCGAAAAATTGGATCACAGGAGGCATATACACGTTTCTTTCAATCACCCTCCTCATCCTCATCATCGCAGGAGCAAACACAGCAGGAAATAGCTACAGAAACTGAAGAGGAGTTGTTTGACTGGGATTTGGCAGATCTGGAATAAACTTCATTCTAATATTCAGTGATGATAATAAATTATGATGTGCTACTTTATAACATTTTGAATGAATACCACCAGTGCTTGTTTTAGTGATTTATCAAAAAATAGTATTGCAGTTTGGTGCTTTTTTGGCTTGAAAGTAGTTCTGATTGGGATTTGGCGGATCTGGAATAAACTACATTGTAATATGAAGTGATAATAATAAATTATACTGTGCTACCTTGTTACATTTGTAATAAAAACAGTTGGTGCTTTTTTTTGGTGCTTCCTAAAAAAATTTGGTGCTTTTTAGTGCTTTTTTGGGGTCGATTTTGGTGCTTTTTCATCAAAGGGAGATGGCAACACTGGTCACAGCAGAAGATAAGCTGTGTTTATTTAATATTGTAATAGCTCTCCATGTTTGTAGTAGTCGTTTTGTTGCTATCTACTAGCTGCCTCATTGTTGGACTGCATGGTATACTTTTTTCGCATATCCTTTACAGGACATTGCAGTCAACACAAGCATGTTTCAGCTGCTGTTGATGTCTTGGTAAGTTTTACGTTCAGTAGTTTGCCATTGCTTTCTGAACGACCGGCTCAAATACCTCCGTAAGTAACTAACGCGACGCGATCCGCTGGCTAATCTCGCTCAGCTGTGTTACGTACGAGAGTATACGGGATTGCGAATAACTTCCTTAACCCCTATGCCAGGGAGCCTGGCGCATGATATATCCCCCCCCCCTTTCCGCATATCCTATTACAGGACATCGCTGTCAACATCAGCATTTTACCGCTGCTGTTGATCTCTTGGCAAGATTACGCTCAGTAGTTTGCCATTCCTTTCTGAGCAGCCGACTCACTTATCCCGTAAGTAATGGGCGCGCGAAAACCGCTACCGATTCTCGCGCTGCTGCGTTTGCTCACGTGGATAAACGGGATTACGGAGAAAGTCGCTAACACCTAGGCCAGGGAGACCGGCTATAAAATATAATAAATACTGGGTAAATCTTTCGAGTGGCAATCATGTTATAAAAGAACCACACGTTGTATGTTTTTTTTTTTTTTTTAAATTTATGGGGAACTCAGTCCCTGGCACTTGAACAATTCTCAAGTAACTTCAGAGCAGAGATAGACATTGAAAACTGCAGTTGAAATGCTGTTAACATAGAACAATAAAGAGAACAAATATTACAGATACGAGCGAAATCAGTTCTTTCAATGCTGAAGGGCTAAACTTGAAGACCTCAGCGCAGCCATCAATGGACTAATAAAGAATCTAAGTGTTATAATGTATATAACTGATCTCCTTACATTGCAAAATACCTTGAAATAAAAAGGCTGACATAGGCCGGTGTAAGACTACATCAGCCTCTTATAGACAACTTATGATGAGGTCATGGGATTTAAAATTGAAATTATGAAACCAAGTGGAAATCAGAGCATTCAGATCGCAAGAAAGATGATGTGCGAGGGTAAGTTAATAAGTAAGTCGCAAATGGCTGTAGAAAAATAACTAAATATGATAACAACTTGAAACCAGTTTATTTTTATACATACATTGCCCTTTTATTTCTCAACATAATTTCCACCAACATTGATGCACTTATCCCATCGTTTTATCAGTCCTCCCAAACCGGCTGCATAGATTTGCGTGCTCTGTTTTCTAAACCACGTTTTGACTTCACATTCAACTTTGGCGCCATTCGCTAAATGTCTCCCGCCAAGGTGGGTTGTCAGTGTTTATGCTGACAAATGTTTGTCTCGTAAAGCGGTACATAGCTGAGTAGAAAAAGTTACGAGGGTGAGTCAATAGGTAAGTCACACAGTTCTGTGAGATGGCCGGTAGATGAAAACAAAGCACGCAGTTCTATGCAGCCGGTTTGGGAGGACTAATAAAACGATGGGATTTCTATTGCGCTGGATTGATGTTGCGTGTGGATTAACTTTCCCTATAACAAATGTCCCACACCATCAGGCGAACCCACACTGACTTCAGAGGTAGTTTAACTCTTAGGCTTGAATAACCGGCGTTCAGGTAATCTAATCTCTGAAAAGGACTTGCATCTAGAAGAAGGAAATAAACAGGAAAAGCTGGGGAATTAGTCTTATTTAATGTATTTATTATGTGGTCTGCTATTAAATGTTGAGTGACCAGTAAAGCACTCAAGCGAACCATCCTGTTTCTTCTTTGTTATCTTTAGACCTCAGTAAGAATGAATGCAAAGAAAGCAGCATTCAACTTAAGCTTGATAACCATGGCGTCACTGTGGCATTTGGAGACAGCAAACAGATGATGATAATAACTGTTTTCGGTCATGTGGTAGTCACAGCATGGGTGTCTGTCTACCTGGACCCCTGTCAGCTGAACATGTATGGACATAGTCATGTAGCAGTCACAGCATGGGGGTCTGGATCCCCTTCAGGTGAACATAGTCATGTAGCAGTCACAGCATGGGGGTCTGGACCCCCTTCAGGTGAACATAGTCATGTAGCAGTCACAGCATGGGGGTCTGGACCCCCTTCAGGTGAACATAGTCATGTAGCAGTCACAGCATGGGGTCTGTCTGGACCCCTTTCAGGTGAACATAGTCATGTAGCAGTCACAGCATGGGGTCTGTCTGGACCCCTTTCAGGTGAACATAGTCATGTAGTAGTCACAGCATGGGGTCTGTCTGGACCCCTTTCAGCTGAACATGTATGAACATAGTCATGTAGCAGTCACAGCATGGGGTCTGTCTGGACCCCTTTCAGGTGAACATAGTCATGTAGCAGTCACAGCATGGGGTCTGTCTGGACCCCCTTCAGGTGAACATAGTCATGTAGCAGTCACAGCATGGGGTCTGTCTGGACCCCTTTCAGGTGAACATAGTCATGTAGCAGTCACAGCATGGGGTCTGTCTGGATCCCTTTCAGGTGAACATAGTCATGTAGCAGTCACAGCATGGGGTCTGTCTAAACCCCCTTCAGGTGAACATAGTCATGTAGCAGTCACAGCATGGGGTCTGTCTGGACCCCCTTCAGGTGAACATAGTCATGTAGCAGTCACAGCAATGGGGGTCTGTCTGGACCCCTTTCAGGTGAACATGTATGAACATAGTCATGTAGCAGTCACAGCATGGGGTCTGTCTGGACCCCCTTCAGGTGAACATAGTCATGTAGCAGTCACAGCATGGGGTCTGTCTGGACCCCCTTCAGGTGAACATAGTCATGTAGCAGTCACAGCATGGGGTCTGTCTGGACCCCCTTCAGGTGAACATAGTCATGTAGCAGTCACAGCATGGGGGTCTGTCTGGACCCCTTTCAGGTGAACATGTATGAACATAGTCATGTAGCAGTCACAGCATGGGGTCTGTCTGGACCCCTTTCAGGTGAACATAGTCATGTAGCAGTCACAGCATGGGGTCTGTTTGGACCCCTTTCAGGTGAACATAGTCATGTAGCAGTCACAGCATGGGGTCTGTCTGAACCCCCTTCAGGTGAACATAGTCATGTAGCAGTCACAGCATGGGAGTCTGTCTGGACCCCTTTCAGGTGAACATAGTCATGTAGCAGTCACAGCATGGGGTCTGTCTGGACCCCCTTCAGGTGAACATAGTCATGTAGCAGTCACAGCATGGGGTCTGTCTGGACCCCCTTCAGGTGAACATAGTCATGTAGCAGTCACAGCATGGGGTCTGTCTGGACCCCCTTCAGGTGAACATAGTCATGTAGCAGTCACAGCATGGGGGTCTGTCTGGACCCCTTTCAGGTGAACATGGATAAACATTACCATGTAGCGGGTTGTTTGTAGAACATCACTCTCACTATGGACCACCAACAAATTTCTCAATCTCTTGCCTTGTCTCCTGTCTGATACATCCTCATGGCCTCAAGGTCTAGGTGTCTGCAATGTTCTGTGCCTTTTCTCCTGTCTGATACAACCTCAAGGTCTAGGTGTCTGCAATGTTCTGTGCCTTTTCTCCTGTCTGATACAACCTCAAGGTCTAGGTGTCTGCAATGTTCTGTACCTTTTCTCCTGTCTGATACAACCTCAAGGTCTAGGTGTCTGCAATGTTCTGTGCCTTTTCTCCTGTCTGATACAACCTCATGGCCAAGGTGTCTGCGATGTTCTGTGTCCATCTTCGTGCTGTTCAGCCCCTGCCTCGTGTTCCAGCAACCATGCCTTCCATCGCTGTTCTTTCCAGGCCACTGTGATGTTTACATTCATTCATTCAGTCCCTTACAGAACCTCGCTCCCTTAACAACCTTCCGGAAAACTTCTAGGCCATAAGCAAGATTTCCCACGTCCGATACACCCATCTGGAGATCATCTGCCACATCCTGCACCCATCTTCTCTTTGGCCATCCTCTTCCTCTCTTCCCAGGCATATACCCCTCCATTATTGTTCTCTCCAAACTTTCATGACGTTTCAAATGACCAAAATATTTCAATTTTCTTTGTCTTATCATCTTTAGTAGTCAATCTTCTTCAGTATTCAGATCTTGTCGTATTGATGCATTTGTTCTTTTCTGTATCCAAGATATTCTTAGAACCCGTCTATAACATTTATATTCAAAGGCATTTATGCGCTGCTCAGCTTGTTTAGTAAGTGTCCAGGTCTCACAGGCGTATGTTGCAATGGGAGAGATGCATGCTCTTAAATATCTAATTATTGTAGGTCTATCTATCCCATGCTACAATTTATTCAGTTGTTTTAGTTTTAGAAGAGCAATAGATATTCGTCTTTTAATTTCTTTTATTGTGTCACCATTGTTTATAAGCCAATTATCTTCGATGTTCAGATCTTGTAAAATGTCAGGATTTGTCTTCTTCTAGGTCCACAATATTCTAAGGACATTTCTGTAATATTTAAGCCCCAACAATGCCAATTCTCTTCTTAAAAGATTGTGAAATGGTATATGGCTTACATCCTTATGTTGCCTCAGGAAAGATGCATCTTCTCAAAAATGTTAGTTACATGTTTTATATGTATAAACACAGACTTTAAAAAAGGACAAAACACTGAAATTATGACAGTACTAATGCAAAACGAGAGTTTATAACAATACTGATTTTTTAGTCCAATGTAACACAAATATTGTCAAATGCCCTGTAAGTAAATCATGCAAATGAGTCAGCTCTCAATTAAAAATAAAAACACTGCATTATTTATAAGCATACGATTCTATTTACAGACTGAAGACAATGAAACAGTGCTGGGATGCAGTCATTACTAGAACCACATCTCAAATGATGTTCTTTAAATGCAAATTGTTCATATGTGAACATATTTAATATGAGCAGTCATCATTCAAACCAACCATGCCAGGGTTAATTACACGTACGCTGAATGTGTTTTCTGTGACCTAAGTCAGTACTCCTGTACCCTCAGTCTAACCAATACTTCCGTGTTTAGCTAGGCATTTTTGGGGGGTGTTCAATTGCTTTGAAATCAAGATTAGTCCATACCTGTACTACTAATTTTAGTAGTTATTATTACTGGGGAGTACACCTGACTGATTTTTGAGTGTGGTCCTGGTTAAATTTTATTAGCAGTGTCCCTCACCATCAGGAAAATGTCCTCGACTTCTGAGGTACTTGTAATTTATGTCCCTATGTCAAGGACGAGAAGTCAACATTTTAGCCCAGCTGACCGGTGTAGGGGTTGAACCCACTACCTCAACATCAGCACACCAGAAGTTTAAGAGCAAATGATCTTATCAATATAGCCATATTGGCATCCATCAGCTGGGTCTAATCAGTCACCTTCTAGAAATGACAGGTGAAACAAGGTCTTTTGTTTGGCAATGATCCACAGGCAAGAAACATGGATGACACAACCAATACTCAGTTTGAAACATTTTCATCTACTCTTCTTCTTAGGAGAAGCTCTTGATTTAATCTGCCAAATATTCACGGACTCTGACAGAACATTAAATTAATAATCTTTTAAAACATATTCAAGAATTTCAGTTTCACTCACTGAAACGAGGAGTTTAGATACACAAAAAACCTAATTTTATTAGCTATTTTCATCGAGACTTTTCCATGGAGAAGATCTTGATTTAATCTGTCAAAATATGTACACAATCTGAGTGAAATTGGTAATATTTAAAAATGTATTCAAGAATTTAAATTTCACTCATTGAAACAAGGAATTCAGATACACAAGTTCATCAAAAACCAAAGTTCATGAGATTGTTAAGCAATCGAGACATTTGATACTTTTGTATACATTACTTTGTAATTTAAAAAAAAAAGACACATTCAAATATACCATGAGGTGTCAGTTAACCAAAACTAGTCTGATGACACAGAAGGTAAATGTTTAAAATCTAGTTCTAAACCATGAAGTAAATAAGAAATGATGGATTCAGTGAAGCAAATAGTTTTGTAAAATAAGAAGCTTAACATAAGTAAATGAATAGTACACTTCGAATATCACTTTTACCATAAACTTTTCACTGAAAAGTAAGGCCAAACAATTCATGACTGACTGTGATACCTTTTTCTTCTGCCCCTAAACCCTCAACGGAGCACAGGCACTCAGCCAACTATTTGGTTGATTCAGTTTTGCAGCTAAACATGTCTATGGGATGGGGCAGCCAGTCACACGACAACCCTTCTAATGTGCCTCTTATGACATGCATAGTAGGTTACAGCGTTAGTATTCTTTGTTTCCCGTGAGGACCCTGGTAACACATGGATTGACTTTTGAATTTGCGAGTGTTAAATTTTTATTTTTTAAAAACTGATAATGACAATGGTGGATAAAAAAAAAACAACTAAAAGACTTTCCATCGTATGTAGCAAAGGGACAGTTCGTGAAAGTTATTTGCATGTCCATTACAGGACGTCGCAGTCAATCCCAGCATTCTTTGGCTTTTTGGTATTTACTGGGCAAGTTTACATTCAGTAGTCTGCCATTGCTTTACGAACACCTGACGCTCATACCATTCTATGAAAACCAAAACAAGGCGGTCTGCTTTCAAATCGTCCGCACCTCTGTGTTCTGAGCGTGGTATACGGGATTGCGAATCCCTTTGCCACATCGCCGGTGACAGTACTTTAACCAAAAGTTACAATAGAAATATACAGTTAACCAAAACTTGTCTGATGATACAGAAGGTAAATGTTTCAAATCAAGTTCTCCAGCATGAAGTAATTAAGAAATGATGAATATACAAAATACAGAACACATTTTTGTTCCAGTTGCCTCCACATGGAGAAAGTGGAAAACATTAGAGAAACACAAATATTAATAAGTGTGTAAATATTGATGAGCACTAAGAACCAGAGACAACAGTCTGAACAATATTTTGATAAACAGCCGTGTTAAGTTTGAAGGTGAGGGTTCAAATCTAGTGTGTGTATAGGTTCTGATATTGCTATTGTATAGTGTATACCCTGTAACCTACTGCTTACTCCATGCCTGGAGTCCCCCTCTTTAAACACACTAATTTCCTATTACCACCAGTATTGGAACTCTTCACTGGTCGTTGAAGATGAGGACGAAGCATGTATAGGAATGTCCAGAGTGCTTTGATTACGATTCTTGACTCAACTCATTTTCTCAATTCAGTAGTTTGCCATTGCTATTTGAACTATATTTACTAGTGATATATATATTAGTGATACATTATTTAGTACCTGGTCTCTATAAATAGCCGGCCCCATGGCGAAGGAGTTACAGATGCAGTTCGTGATCCCGCATTTGAAACACAGCTGAGCGCGGTTTGGCAGCAGACCGCGTTGCGTTGGTTTTGTTACGAAATGGTATGGGTGCCGGTCATTCAGAAATCAATGGCAAACTACAGAACGTAAACTTGCCACGAGACCACAACAACAACAAAATGTCGGTGTTGACTGCAACGTCCTGTGAAGGATATGCAACTAACAAACTCTATAAACACTATATTCCAATAGAGATATAATATTACTTATAAACTGGTCTCTAAGAAAGCTAAATATCACTAGGGATACATTATTTAGTATCTGGAATTTATTACCCCATTTCCCATTTATATGTTCATATTTTCAACAAGATGAACAGTATTGGCAACTATCAATCATTATGATATAACTCTGCCATCCTTTTAGCTTAAAAAAAAAAATAGGGATTTAAAGGCAAAAGGATCAAGGATTGACTTCACAGCACCAGACTTCACACCATAAGGTTTGGTTGTATATCCGCATAGCACCATGCCTAAAGTATAATACAAATCATGAACTCCGTAACTCCAGCGATGACTCCCGGGGGTCTCAGAAAAAAATTCAAGCGTGAACCAAATGGCGGTGACCGAAAATGAACCCACAAGATTTGAAGCTTAAGGGACAAGTAACTATTGTGACTGTAATAGTCTACATTTATGCCTACAGATATGGTGGCATAGGGGCAAGTACACTGTCGTAC
Source organism: Cepaea hortensis (assembly GCA_963921405.1). NCBI lineage: Eukaryota > Metazoa > Mollusca > Gastropoda > Stylommatophora > Helicidae > Cepaea > Cepaea hortensis. The sequence goes on from OY992893.1 coordinate 36,155,683, forward strand.
CAACACAGTGAACTCAGATTCAATCTCCATTAGTTAGTTTAGTCGACGGATCAACATCACGGCACACGGGTGTAACCCATAATGCTCCGTTCTACTCCTAACTCAAGCCTGAGTCCGGAGAAGCTCACCTCAGTGCACGAACTCCGTAGTACCGGCGAGGTTCCTGAAATACTTTAGGTAGATTTTTAACTCAAAATTTTGCCCAGGCAGCGCCGTTAGGCTACTCTTTTTCGATTTCCAACTGCCAAGGGATTTTTTACGTGCATGACAATACACACAGGCATCCAATCTCACTACCCGGAGAGCAGGGAAAATTTTGTTACTAAGTCCACATGAAAAAATCCTGGCCCTCACCGGGGCTTGAACCCGGGATCTTCAGCACTCGAGGCGAACACCACGAGACCACTCAGTCTTCCTAAAAATCTCCATTAGTGACAGGATTTAGTCTTTTTCTGACTAACACAACTCTGGAGTCAACCCAGTCTCATGACATAGGTACCTGATAGTTACCAGTCTCATGACGTAGGTACCTGATAGTTACCAGTCTCATGACATAGGTACCTGATAGTTACCAGTCTAATGACATAGGTACCTGATAGTTACCAGTCTCATGACATAGGTAACTGATAGTTACCAGTCTCATGACATAGGTACCTGATAGTTATCAGTCTCATGACATAGGTACCTGATAGTTACCAGTCTCATGACATAGGTACCTGATAGTTACCAGTCTCATGACATAGGTACCTGATAGTTACCAGTCTCATGACATAGGTACCTGATAGTTACCAGTCTCATGACATAGGTACCTGATAGTTACCAGTCTCATGACATAGGTAACTGATAGTTACCAGTCTCATGACATAGGTACCTGATAGTTACCAGTCTCATGACATAGGTAACTGATAGTTACCAGTCTCATGACATAGGTACCTGATAGTTACCAGTCTCATGACATAGGTACCTGGTAGTTACTAGTCTCATGACATAGGTACCTGATAGTTACCAGTCTCATGACATAGGTACCTGGTAGTTACCAGTCTCATGACATAGGTACCTGATAGTTACCAGTCTCATGACATAGGTAACTGATAGTTACCAGTCTCATGACATAGGTACCTGATAGTTACCAGTCTCATGACATAGGTACCTGATAGTTACCAGTCTCATGACATAGGTACCTGATAGTTACCAGTCTCATGACATAGGTACCTGATAGTTACCAGTCTCATGACATAGATAACTGATAGTTACCAGTCTCATGACATAGGTACCTGATAGTTACCAGTCTCATGACATAGGTAACTGATAGTTACCAGTCTCATGACATAGGTACCTGATAGTTACCAGTCTCATGACATAGGTAACTGATAGTTACCAGTCTCATGACATAGGTAACTGATAGTTACCAGTCTCATGACATAGGTACCTGGTAGTTACCAGTCTCATGACATAGGTACCTGGTAGTTACCAGTCTCATGACATAGGTACCTGATAGTTACCAGTCTCATGACATAGGTAACTGATAGTTACCAGTCTCATGACATAGGTACCTGGTAGTTACCAGTCTCATGACATAGGTAACTGATAGTTACCAGTCTCATGACATAGGTAACTGATAGTTACCAGTCTCATGACATAGGTACCTGGTAGTTACCAGTCTCATGACATAGGTACCTGGTAGTTACCAGTCTCATGACGTAGGTACCTGATAGTTACCAGTCTCATGACATAGGCACCTGATAGTTACCAGTCTCATGACATAGGTACCTGGTAGTTACCAGTCTCATGACATAGGTAACTGATAGTTACCAGTCTCATGACATAGGTACCTGGTAGTTACCAGTCTCATGACATAGGTAACTGATAGTTACCAGTCTCATGACATAGGTACCTGATAGTTACCAGTCTCATGACATAGGTAACTGATAGTTACCAGTCTCATGACATAGGTACCTGGTAGTTACCAGTCTCATGACGTAGGTACCTGATAGTTACCAGTCTCATGACATAGGTACCTGATAGTTGTCAGGATTTTCTGGGCAGGAAAAAACTGTGAGGAACAGCACTGGCTACTTATTGTGCCATAACTAACATTTAATATGCTTATGACATCATCTGTCACATGATCACCTTTTTCTTTCTTTTTTTTACTTCTAGAATACATAAGCATCACTTTGTAGCCAAAAGCTGCACATAAAACATTCACAATCTCATTTTCTAATAATGCTGAATAATTATATATCAAGTAGCCTACAATGATCTAACTTGCCCAATGGAAAACTTCAGTTTAAAAGAAGGGGTGGGGGGAAGGGTACCAGTGTTGCAAAAACAAAACTTCAAATGTAAAAATCTTGGAATGAACTGAAAAATACAAAAATATATGATGGATTCACATTAAATATGGTTAAAGTAATAAAACATGATTTCAACAGGATCATGTTATACACAGAGGGTCAGATATGCTACCAAGACAAAGGAGCAAATGAGCATTCTTTCCAAGTCCAGACATAAGTTGGGCTGGCAACAGCAATAATAATAACACAAGTGCACCGTTAGGTTTCATTTATAAACAAGATACATATCAGTACAACAGTATTCAAATAAAGCAAAGTATTTCTTAATATCAATACACACCCACACACAAATATATACAAAAGCAAACACCAACAGTTAACACATATCAGCCTTGAATTACATCACTGAACACAGCAAGACAATTGTATAATCGAATGAATTATCTCTATGTAAGAAAGATAAGCCAGTCTCCCGGGTGAAGGAGTTAAGGATGCTGTTCGTAATCCTATATACCCACGTACGAAACACAGCTGTGCGAGATTCAGAAGGTGGATCGTGTCATGTTGGTTTCTAACGGAAAGATATGTGAGCCGGTCGTTCAGAAAGCAATCGCAAACTACTGAACGTAAAACTTGCCATGACATCAACAGCAGCTGAAAAATGCTGGTGTTGATTGCAATGTCCTGTATATAGGATATGAAAAAAAAAAAAAAATAACAGATCCCTTTCCACGCCTTGAGGTGTACTGGGTAAATGATGCCACCCCCATATTTGTTTATCAATTGGCACTTGATGGATCATGTGATCAGTATCGCACCTGACTCTTTTACTTCCCAGAACACTTCCTGATACCCATTTCAGGCTGAATCGATCTGGACCTCTATGTAAGCAACAACAACAAATCAATGGACCCTTTCTACAATCAGCACGCAAGTGGTGATGTGGTGAGACATAATGGACGTACGGTGCTGGCTCCACATTTGTATAGACCAATCAGCATGCAAGGGGCGATGTGGTGAGACATAATGGACGTACGGTGCTAGCTCCACATTTGTACAGACCAATCAGCACGCAAGGGGCGATGTGGTGAGACATAATGGACGTACGGTGCTAGCTCCACATTTGTACAGACCAATCAGCACGCAAGGGGCGATGTGGTGAGACATAATGAACGTGTGGTGCTAGCTCCACATTTGTATAGACCAATCAGCATGCAAGGGGCGATGTGGTGAGACATAATGGACGTACGGTGCTAGCTCCACATTTGTACAGACCAATCAGCATGCAAGGGGCGATGTGGTGAGACATAATGGACGTACGGTGCTAGCTCCACATTTGTATAGACCAATCAGCACGCAAGGGGCGATGTGGTGAGACATAATGAACGTGTGGTGCTAGCTCCACATTTGTATAGACCAATCAGCATGCAAGGGGCGATGTGGTGAGACATAATGGACGTACGGTGCTAGCTCCACATTTGTATAGACAAATCAGCACGCAAGGGACATACGGTGCAAGCTCCACATATATTTAGACCAATCAGCACTCAACGGCTGATGTGGTCAATATCACTATGTGGTCAATATCAGCATGCAAGGGGCGATGTCAGCTGCTTTGACTCCCCAAGACATGTCCTGGTATCCAGTTCAGGCTGGGTTGATTTGGGAGGCCAGGGCAATTTGTAACATCCTCATGAATGTGAACGTATGACCAGTGGGCAAGCAGTGGCGCTGGTCACTGTTCTACTGCAGCTCCCATCTCTCTATGTATCAGTGTTAATATACAGATTAGAAATAAATTAGAGACTGCTGAGATGTGGTTTCTTCAAAGAAAGCCGAGTATTCCATGGACAGCTAGCAGGACATGATCTAGTGCCACTGAGAATTCCATGGACAGCTAGCAAGACATGATTAAGTGCCACTGAGAATTCCAAGGACAGTTAACAAGACATAATCAAGTGCCACTGAGCTGTATAAAGTTCCTTCATAGTATGATGAGAATCTCACAACAGCCAACAAGAGTAATGATCAAGGACCACTGAGATGTCAGAAGTTCCTACTTAGAATGCTGAGGATCTACTGGATGACTAACAAGACTAAGTATCAAGTACTCCTTACTATGTCCTTTACAGAATGTCACTCTCATTACAGTTCTCACATCTCTTCTATTGTCACATCCAAGGCTTCTGTAATGTCTTGTATCCACCATCATCTTGGTTTCCTTGACCTTGCCTACCAGGAACCAAGCCTTCATTACTGTTGCTTCTAAACTACTGTACATATAATGCCATTACAGGATGTATTCTTTGTTATGATACTGTCTGTCAGTCAGTTTTATTGTTAATGAATGTTTGTGGCATGGTCCATGAATAACATAAATCTTACCGTGAAAGAATTTAGCCCTAGCAAAATTGACTTGCATTAATTTGCTGGTGAGAGGTCAGAATGGCTGAATGGATAAGAGCACATGCTCTTAAACTTCTGGTGTGCTGATGTTGAGTTGGCAGGTTCAACTTCTACACCGTCAGTTGGACTTCTCTTCCTTGACTTGACGTAAATTACAAGTCCTCAGAAGTCCAAGACGGACACTAGTAATAGGGAAAGCTAATCAACACACAAAAATCAGTCCAGTGCACTAGAAGTAGTAGCACATATGGACTACGCTAGAGTTCAAAGCATGTAAATAAACTAAACCAAAACATGCTAGTGTTATGCCATAGGTTTTTCATATATAAAGCACCTCTATGGCCAGACTTCTTTTGAGAAGTCTTCTGTATTGTTCATTACTGAGCCTAGACATTCATAATACATAACATGTTCAATTGTCTCATTACTGATGGCTATTTTATCATGTGATTATGTGGTTGTTTCGGGATTTGAAATTTAAATATTGAGCACAACCCACTACTGGCAACGCCGATCGCATTCTGATATGAACCTAAGGCCTATCCACGTCAATATGGATCCGGTCAGGGATATGCACTACTGACGAGCTCAAATGAGGGCGAAACTCGAGTATAGTGCTTCCATATTGATGTGGATAGGCCTTAGGTTCATATCAGAATGCGATCGGCGTTGCCAGTAGTGGGTTGTGCTCAATATTTAAATTTCAAATCCCGAAACAACCACATAATCAATTAATTATTGCTCACTGGATTTAGGAGGCCTGGTGTTCCTTGCCAGTGAGAAGTCCTGATCGTTCGGGTCCCATTGATTGACGGACGTCGGTCGCGGCGATTGGGCAATCTTGAGCATAGCCTACGATGGGTAGCGTTGTGATGTTCTGTTGTGATAATTTGGTGTGTCCAGTGTGTGCCGCGTGGTTGCACACCCGCTTCACGCGCGTGATCCGGAACTGTTTCCGATCCGGTCAGGGATATGCACTACTGACGAGCTCAAATGAGGGGGCGAAACTCGAGTATAGTGCTTCCATATTGACGTGGATAGACCTTAGGTTCATATCAGAATGCGATCGGCGTTGCCAGTAGTGGGTTGTGCTCAATATTTATATTTTATCATGCTTTGTGAGTAGAAATTACCTTTGTTTTGGACATACAGACAGAAAGTTCTGCTCTTCTGATCAAATACTACAAGAGACACATTAAAAGAAAGGCAGTTTGTTAACCTAAGATAAATGTCAGTTTCTATGTCACATTATGAGAGCAGAGAGACTGGAATACTTGTGACAATCAGGAAGACAGAGAATTAGAGACAGGAAAAAAAGCAGAAAATGCCAGAAGAATTGGTAGTTTCATGGTAAACAGTCAGCGGTGGAATTTGTAAATCACCAACAGGAAGCAGACAGTTGCAAAAGGAGATGATCACTTGTACTACCCAGTAGCGCATTCTTTTTTTTCTTGTTCTTTTATCTTTAAGACACCTAGTGAAGTATAGGCCCACAACCACACATGTCAAGTCCTTTGTAAGCCATCCCACCGTTGGCTGATCCGTAAGAAGTAGCCAGTCTCACACCAACACTCTTTAATGACCTTTATGACCTGTACAGGAGGATAGTGTTACTATTCTTTACTTCCCCTTTTGGGCCCCAGTAACACAGGTGAGCAAAGACACGACTGGCCTCAATGATCTTAGTTCAAATATGAGATACAATAATCTGAAAAATTTCAACAAAGTTTGTATGTAACATAACTGTAATGATATTGCTGTGTTCTCTTTCCTCTTTATCTTGAGAAACTTTGCATAACACAACCACTATGATATAACAAACAGCAAGCTGGCAACACACAATACTTCAATAGACAAAGGCATGTCATTAGTGACTAATCTATTCATATACCAAGGCTATAAACATTACAAACAGAAACAGGACCTTATGTTAGTTTGTACATTTGGGGATTTAAAATCAAATTTAAATGTTGACATTTTAAAATAAGAATAGAAGCATCATAATTGTTAAAAGTAGCGCATCTGAGAAAATAACCATGTAGATAAATATATTGCCGTTATTTCAATGACATGAAATAAATATTTGGTTTACTGTTTTTCAGAAAACAGTTTTCTTAATGACTACATAAGGAAGAAAATATGCACTGGAGTCATGGGTTTACATAAATGTGATATTCTGAACAAGTTATACTAGAGGTGCAATTGGGTCATGGTTAGGATACTGATCTTGTATATCAGGGCACCTGGGTTCTAATCCCTGGCAAAGTAAAATAAAATAAATCCTTAGCCTGAACACTGTGCATGACTGCTTGGGCCGGGTCTTTATTTCAACAGCCCTCTTCCCTCTCTGTGGTGAAGGGGTTACGGACACAATTTGTCATCCCGCATACCACGTTCGGAACACAGCTGTGGGTGATTTGGCAGCAGAGCAACTTGCGTTGGGTTTCATATAACAGTATCAGTGCCGGTCGTTCAGAAAGAAATGGTAAACTACTGAATGTAAACTTGCCAAGAAATCACAAACAGCCAAAAAATGCTGGGGTTGACTGCGTTGTCCTGTAACGGAAATGCAACTAACTTTCCCTCTGGGAATACACAACCTATCAATGAAACTAAGTACTGTAATGATAGATTTGTGGTTTTATTTATACTGTACTGCCATCTTCAAATTACTTCTCTTGCTATTTCTATATTGTACTGCCATCTTCAAATAACTTCTCTTGCTATTTCTATATTGTACTGCCATCTTCAAATTACTTCTCTTGCTATTTCTATATTGCACTGCCATCTTCAAATTACTTCTCTTGCTATTTCTATATTGTACTGCCATCTTCAAATTACTTCTCTTGCTATTTCTATATTGTACTGCCATCTTCAAATTACTTCTCTTGCTATTTCTATATTGTACTGCCATCTTCAAATTACTTCTCTTGCTATTTCTATATTGTACTGCCATCTTCAAATTACTTCTCTTGCTATTTCTATATTGTACTGCCATCTTCAAATTACTTCTCTTGCTATTTCTATATTGCACTGCCATCTTCAAATAACTTCTCTTGCTATTTCTATATTGTACTGCCATCTTCAAATAACTTCTCATGCTATTTCTATATTGTACTGCCATCTTCAAATTACTTCTCTTGCTATTTCTATATTGTACTGCCATCTTCAAATTACTTCTCTTGCTATTTCTATATTGTACTGCCATCTTCAAATTACTTCTCTTGCTATTTCTATATTGCACTGCCATCTTCAAATTACTTCTCTTGCTATTTCTATATTGTACTGCCATCTTCAAATTACTTCTCTTGCTATTTCTATATTGTACTGTCATCTTCAAATTACTTCTCTTGCTATTTCTATATTGCACTGCCATCTTCAAATAACTTCTCTTGCTATTTCTATATTGTACTGCCATCTTCAAATTACTTCTCTTGCTATTTCTATATTGTACTGCCATCTTCAAATTACTTCTCTTGCTATTTCTATATTGTACTGCCATCTTCAAATTACTTCTCTTGTTATTTCTATATTGTACTGCCATCTTCAAATTACTTCTCTTGCTATTTCTATATTGTACTGCCATCTTCAAATTACTTCTCTTGCTATTTCTATATTGTACTGCCATCTTCAAATTACTTCTCTTGTTATTTCTATATTGTACTGCCATCTTCAAATTACTACTCTTGTTATTTCTATATTGTACTGCCATCTTCAAATTACTTCTCTTGCTATTTCTATATTGTACTGCCATCTTCAAATTACTTCTCTTGCTATTTCTATATTGTACTGCCATCTTCAAATTACTTCTCTTGCTATTTCTATATTGTACTGCCATCTTCAAATTACTTCTCTTGCTATTTCTATATTGTACTGCCATCTTCAAATTACTTCTCTTGCTATTTCTATATTGTACTGCCATCTTCAAATTACTTCTCTTGCTATTTCTATATTGTACTGCCATCTTCAAATTACTTCTCTTGTTATTTCTATATTGTACTGCCATCTTCAAATTACTTCTCTTGTTATTTCTATATTGTACTGCCATCTTCAAATTACTTCTCTTGCTATTTCTATATTGTACTGCCATCTTCAAATTACTTCTCTTGCTATTTCTATATTGTACTGCCATCTTCAAATTACTTCTCTTGCTATTTCTATATTGTACTGCCATCTTCAAATTACTTCTCTTGCTATTTCTATATTGTACTGCCATCTTCAAATTACTTCTCTTGCTATTTCTATATTGTACTGCCATCTTCAAATTACTTCTCTTGCTATTTCTATATTGTACTGCCATCTTCAAATTACTTCTCTTGTTATTTCTATATTGTACTGCCATCTTCAAATTACTTCTCTTGCTATTTCTATATTGTACTGCCATCTTCAAATTACTTCTCTTGCTATTTCTATATTGTACTGCCATCTTCAAATTACTTCTCTTGCTATTTCTATATTGTACTGCCATCTTCAAATTACTTCTCTTGCTATTTCTATATTGTACTGCCATCTTCAAATTACTTCTCTTGCTATTTCTATATTGTACTGCCATCTTCAAATTACTTCTCTTGCTATTTCTATATTGTACTGCCATCTTCAAATTACTTCTCTTGTTATTTCTATATTGTACTGCCATCTTCAAATTACTTCTCTTGCTATTTCTATATTGTACTGCCATCTTCAAATTACTTCTCTTGCTATTTCTATATTGTACTGCCATCTTCAAATTACTTCTCTTGCTATTTCTATATTGTACTGCCATCTTCAAATTACTTCTCTTGCTATTTCTATATTGTACTGCCATCTTCAAATTACTTCTCTTGCTATTTCTAAGAGCAACTTTGACCACATGTGTTGGTGCTCAGTCAGCCTTTTAAGTTAGAGAAAGCAATGTAGGTTGTCTGTTCCTGAGGTGTAAAGACAATGCATCTTTTTGCTTTAGCCTCTTCATTTCTAGTTCTGTGATTAACAACTTGCTTGTCATAATGTTATCCAATACATAACTTTGTACACTTCAACTTGTGTGTTCTGTTTACAAATACTATGTATTCTGTATGCATATTACTTGATTTGTATCCATGTCACTAGCTATCTATCCACATCCCTCCCTTCCACACACCCACACTTAACAGTGTGTTCTACTGAATTATGAACAAGAATTTGCTTCTACACAATTATATTTAGCCAGTGGGCATTTATTGGCCTGAAACATGAACCATCAACAAAAATGCTGAGCATTGACCAGAGGCACTCAAGATATGATGTTATCATAGAATGAAAATTATAAACTGGAAATAAAGAGAAATGATAATATGCTGGGAGGCTTTGGTGTGGTGATTTCACTCACAGACATGGGGGACAAGTTAAGGCCACTGAGTTGCATACAAAGGGATATGCAGCAACTCACTTTGGGATAGAGGGACAAATATAACCAGTCCTGGTTAGGACTAACCTGAAAGAAAGCAAAGAAAGGGCAGATAATCAAAATCCACACAAAAGACACCCTCAAATATAACCGAAGCTGAAGACTTTTTCACTAACATATCCTCATGCTCAGTCTAAACAGTACATACTTGTTCACTTGTTTCTGCATGATTTCAAATATCATTTTATTCATTTTGAAGGAATTGTGTTCATTAGCTACGTGCAGAGGTTGACGGGCAGACATTTCTTCTTCTCAGTACACCATCAGATGTCAATATGCATAAATCTAAACAAAAACTGCAGTCAACTTGGTCTTGTTAACATTTTCGAAGTTTGTCTTCAGGTGGAGCAGGTTTAGGTGTACCTTTCAGAGAAAGCACCTGTCTATTGCTTGCCAAGAAACCCAGCTATACTAAAAACACAAACCCCTAAAGGTGTGAACTTTCTATATGTAACTCATTACATAAAGGTCTCATATATTTTTAGTCAAATAATATAGAAACTGCAATGACATATCTGGCATGAAAACTTGCAATACAAACATGTTAGACTTTGTCAAATGTTCATGGGTTCCTCTGTTAGTTTCTAGATTATATGACAAATCACCATGTCTTCAAGAAATTTTGCATTTTCAATGACATTTTCTAAACATACCTAAGCCTTCTAATGTGATTTCACTACATGCAGTAAGCAAAAGTCATGGACCCTTGTACACACCCTGAACTGTACTGGCCATGAGTTGCTACCTCCACGGTTTTATAGGGCAGTCAGCACTCAACAGGTCAAGTGGTCAGTATCTCACCAGCCGCCTTCACTTCTTTTTCTTTCGTTCGCTTGAAATATGTCTATAACTGCAATGTTGTCTCTTTATGAATTTAACTGTCTTTTTTAGTTCACTCAGAGTCCATAGAGTTTATCTTCCAGTCTCGTCTCTCTAGGCCAGAAGGTTTGCCTAGACATGTTGTATTTGGGGCAGTTTTGGACTATTGTGTCCTGTTCTAAGGCGCAGAATAATTACTTGTTCTGGTCTGTCGATAATGTGGCAGTCTTGAGCAGGTTTTCGTGGCTTTCTGACTGATTTGATCATTATTTTCTTTTGGTGGTATGTAATGGGCACATCAGGCTGTTCTTCTTTGGCTCCTTCCTTAGCCAATTGATCAGCCACCTTCACTTCTCAAGACATTTCCTGGTACCCATTTTTTTTTGTTTTTTTATTTGTTCGTATATCCTTTACAGGACATCGCTGTCAACATCAGCATCTTTCAGCTGACTGTTGATCTCTTGGCAAGATTACACTCAGTAGTTTGCCATTGTTTTCTGAGCGACCTGCTCACATACCCCGTAAGTTACCGATGTGGAGAGAGCCACTACCAATTCTCACGCACGTCACGTTACTCACGAGAGTATACGGGATTACGGAGAAAGTCGTGTAACCCCTAGGCCAGAGAGACCGGCGATACCCATTTTAGGCTGGGTTTAACTTGGGATCGACGATGAACTGTGGTTTTCATGGATGACTTTTGTGTTGGCATTTTGGCGGCAGCATTATGCAGTGTACCTGTGCGAGCTGTTGGATTGCTGGGACTCCTGTCTGTTTCACTTTACACATTGGACAGTCGGGAGCATTTTGTGTGACATTCACTGGCACAGGAACGGAGCATAATGGGGACGACCTGTTGCCGTGATGTTGGAATCTCGACTAACTAAACTTGGGAACCCAAGTCAATTTTTAAAATCTACCAAAATGGGGGTTCGAACACATAACCACACGGCCTGCAGCCAAACATGCTAGGTACTGCATACCTGCTGTCTTTTAAAAACTATACTAAACTGCAGCTGCTGATTTAGTTTTGCAGTATATACCATTGAAATTCAATACTGTCTCTGATATACTATGCTTTGATTTTCTAGCATTAAAAAAAAATCAGATCAATGCATAATCCAGAGTGGATCAATTGTATCCATGATGGAAGCATCAATACTCAGTGTAAGCTAACCATGACAGTACTTCATAGGGAAAGAGATCTACCGACAGGTGTTCTGGTATAACAATAAGGAAGTTATGCTGACAATGGCATAAGTGCAGCCAAATGAGAGTTTGAGATCTGCACTTACTGTTCGCTATCACAGGCAAAGACTGATTACCCATTCCTGCATGCACTCAGTTTCACAAAATGTAATGGTCCTAACACTTCACATACCCACAGATAGTTTCACAAAATGTAATGGTCCTAACACTTCACATACCCATAGATAGTTTCACAAAATGTAATGGTCCTAACACTTCACATACCCATAGATAGTTTCACAAAATGTAATGGTCCTAACACTTCACATACCCATAGTTTCACAAAATGTAATGGTCCTAACACTTCACATACCCATAGTTTCACAAAATGTAATGGTCCTAACACTTCACATGCCCATAGTTTCACAAAATGTAATGGTCCTAACACTTCACATACCCATAGTTTCACAAAATGTAATGGTCCTAACACTTCACATACCCACAGATAGTTTCTGCTACAGGACTTTGGGATTTAAAGAGAAATTTGGCCATGCCCATCTCCTCTCTAAGTAGATTATAACTATTCTACCATTGTTACTAGTTGTTACTGTTGTTGCTATGTTGTAAGTTTTTGAAATTTGAAAATGTATCATGCATATGGCCTACAATTTTCCAGCACATAGAGTTGAAACTCAACACTGTCTTTTAAAATCTATAGTTGGCTACTGATTTGGTTTTCCAGCATATAGAATTGAAACTCAACACTGTCTTTTAAATGCTATTATCGGCTATTGATTTGGTTTTCCAGCATATAAAGTTGAAACTCAACACTGTCTTTTAAAAGCTATACAAGATAGATGAAATACGATACTGTGCTTCAAGATTCACACTTAAACCTTCTCACATGCAAAGTTACAATTGCAATCTTCAAGCTAACACCACACAATCCATGATCATAGTTATGATAATATTGTTTACATTATCTATGATGCAAACTGTTATGAGCATAAATAAGATAATACATTGAAAAACATATCTAACCAGGCGGCGACTGACTACGACACACTGTTCACGTGAGGAGGGGAGGACATTTTAGGAACCATACTGTTGTTTGGAAGAGTGATTCCAATAAGTGAAGCAACTTTATCTCTATCTTTCTGAAAATGTACAGAACAAACAGAACACATTTTTAGGGAGGTGAGCTCTCAAAAATTAATAATGAACATCATTATGAATAAATTAATGTCATTATGAACACACAAGTTCTGTTATATTTTTTGTCCCTATACGTTTTACTAAATAAGAGGAACCATGTATGCTATTTCACTTGATCTAATCTTTTATCTAGTTTGAAGTTAGTTAATGTGTTCAAGCATTCAGGTGTTCTGATAAAAGCAGATGGAAAGATGTACTACAGGCGTTACATCTAGAATTCGCCACACAGTGGAATGATAATTCACACAAGACTAAAGTGCACCAGTGTATCACTGGGTGATCAACAGCGCGCTGCTTTGGCTGATAAGTCATCAGAAGAACCTAGTCATGGAAAATCCAACACAGCTGAGTATATTCAAGTTGACCATCCCAGGATTGCACTTGATAACCTTTATGATCATCCAAGGGTGAAAATCAAGTTCCCGCCTGCCAGCAGTGTGGCAGCATGGGGTAAAACAAGACAGCACTTTGTCCCACGTGGTAGAGAATGAGCTAACATGAACACTGCTGGAAGAGAAACTATAAAGTTTCAGAAAGATTGTGCAAGTCCAATGACTGCATGAATTTGGGAATAATGTACTGCACAGCTCTTGTGTTCCGCATGTCTTCTAGTAACTCAAATCAGGTTTCTTTGAGTGAAATTTTCAGCTTAGGACACAGCCAAAAATCACAAGGAGCCATGTCAAGAGAGTAGGGGCCTGACAAACCAGAGGAATATCGTGTACGTCCAAGAAAGTCTTAATCAGATGTGAAGAATGGGAAAGTACGTTATCATGATGGAGTTGACAAGCTCCTGTTACTCACAGGTTCATTTAATGACAATGCATAGCATGACAAAGTTGATGGTTGGCCTTCAGGTAAGACTCTCTGGTCATGTTTTGACTCTGTGGTGTACAAGTGATGCACTATCCCATGGAAATAAAAGAAATGGTCAGCATGATTTAACGTTGCCGTGCACCTGCCTTGCATTATTTATTGACGTTGGGGATAATGAACGTCTCCAATGTGATAATTGCACCTTGGTTTCACCAGTCTTATCCATAAGCCCACGACTCATCACCAGTGGTCACACTATTCAGAAAGTCAGGGTGCTGTCTGCACAAAGCAGCTTATCCTGCAAGACTTCTAGACAGAGATGTCTATGCTCCATCATTCTTGAGGGTCGACCATAATGTGGTCCAATCACTACCAATGTGTGGTAATCTTGGAAATAGTTATACCTCTTTTCAATTTGTGTGGAGCTCATGGCATCATCAGTGAAAGTCTTTTGAATCTTCTGAATGGTTTCCACTTGGGTATCGCCAAGATTGTTAATGCAATACTGCTGCTCTAGTTGTTCCATCACTCTGGAAATTGTCTGGTCAGAAGAGTAGTAACCATTTTTATCAAGCTGAGTTGACCCCAGAACCATACCATTTGCACAAAATAATCCTGCCTCTGATGGGGGACTGAACCAGACTACTGTCTTGGCAGTAAGGTCAAATGTTACAATTAGGACAGGATTCAAATCACTGATAACTTACAACTGTTTATATTAATTATCATATTTGCTTGGTGAAATTTTGGTGTATGTGAGAACATTGGGTCATTTATCAATTAGAGAACACCAGATCATTTATCAACCACATAGTTAGTCAACAGATTATCAGACTGTTAGTTAGTCAACAGATTATCACATAGTTAGTCAACAGATTATCACATAGTTAGTTAGTCAACAGATTATCACATAGTTAGTTAGTTATTCAACAGATTATCACATAGTTAGTTAGTCAACAGATTATCACATAGTTAGTTAGTCAACAGATTATCACATAGTTAGTTAGTCAACATATTATCACATAGTTAGTTAAATAGATTATCACATAGTTAGTTAAATAGATTATCACATAGTTAGTTAGTCAACAGATAATCACAGTTAGTCAACAGATTATCACATAGTTAGTTAGTCAACAAATTATCTCTCTGCACATCGAACTATTAATCAATAAGAGCTCAGATCCTCTCCTCAGTAATTCCCTTGGCATATAGCGAATGACAACACCAATTCTGTGTTCACTTATTACTCTTTTTTGGCTATCAATCCCATAAAGAAAATATATTCAGAAAAATATCCAGATCAACCTGCATACATAGTGAAATACCACCATACCACGTGTCATTGAACCACTCATGTGTCCAGTTCATAACAGAAAAATATCCAGATCAACCTGCATACATAGTGAAATACCACCATACCACATGTCGTTAAACCACACACATGTCCAGTTCAAAACAAGGTAGCAGATGAATAACTTTTTAATATATATTTTCATAGTAGAGTTGTTCACAAAGTTGTTTGTATCAATGTATGTTTGTTATTTGTGGGCTAATGAAGACTTTAGCCACCACATCCTTTTGGTCACTTGTGATCATATTTTAGTCAGACATACCAATTCCGCTTCTCGTTCTTGGTGATCCATTCATATATTGTGAAAGGAAAATCCAGTGAAGCACCCTTGTACAAACCTTTGGTGTACTGGCTATTTAGTACCAGACCAATCAGCACATTAAGGGTGATGTGGCCACTTTGTTTCTCAAGATATTTCCTGGTATCTACTCTAGACTGGATCAACCTGGCAGCCCAAGTCAGTTTTAAAACATCTTCCTCAATGCGAATTCAAACTCATGACCACTGGGCCGGAGGTAAGCCTCTAGCCACTTCGCTACCACGGCTTCCCTACATGGTGTAATTATATTAAAATAAATGGCAACTGAGAAAGACATGGGTTGCTTTAATGTTTAAAAACACTTTCTCATATTGTGGTGATTTGTCAAACTTCCTATTGCTTACTTCATTGATGAAACCATGATAAACCAAATCATCGGCTAATGATTCACCAGAGTCGTTAGTCACCTCACACTGTAACTGTCGGTTTATCTGGTCATCAAAACGCACCAGCAGTGTCAGCTGAGGGTGGGGACTATCTTCCAATCGTGTTATCTGTGTCAGACAAAAAGATAACAGTTTTGTAAATACATCAACATCGTCAATACCATCATTATTATCAGCATCATCATCATCAGTATCAACATCACCTGTTTAACTATTCAGCAATATGAGTGAAAACAAATAATAAGGTCCATTTGCCGGGAAGGTTAACCCGGTCAACAAATGCCCGCAGAAGTCGGATGTGTCGGTCAATTTTTTTTCATCAACAGTGCCTATACATTGCTAAAATCAGCACACTTCATGTAGTTTGAAAACAAGACTGGATTAAAAAAATAAAAGAAATAACTTGCTCAAATTAATCCAGAATTATTTGAAAGACCACATAAAATTACTAATCCTACATTTCAATTGATGTGATTGCAAAATTAGGGTTTTTGTTATTGAAATTTCCATTTTAAATATTGGTCAACCAACAAAAAATTAACACAAAATATAATTAGAAATCTCAAGAAAATTACGAAAACAAACAAACAAACAAACAAAACCACACACCCCTACACATACAAATACAAGTTTTCATCTTAATAGTTATCAACTAACAAATAAATAAGAATACTTAGCTAGAAAACTGAAATATCATAATGACAAATTCCATGTATCAAAAACAAAGTTGTGTGGTAGGGAAACAAAAATACAAAATGTCTTTACGAAATTTACTATGGTGGAAACATTCATGCATGTGTGTATCCTTTTGTTGAGATTTCTGGTGGCAATGAACGCAGATGTGGACAATTCTGACATACAGCTAACAATAGAGACAAATAGTTTACAACAGGGACAAATAGTTTACAACAGGGACAAATAGTTTACAACAGGGACAAATAGTTTACAACAGGGACAAATAGTTTACAACAGGGACAATCAGCAGCTACACCTCTGAACTTCTGTTGGGAGAGACTGAGAACTTTTAGGCTTGTCCTGAGAACAAACACATCCATTCTGCATCATAATCATACTCTGTGCCTTGGTTTCTTCATGAGCATCATCACTGCTCAGTTTGGCATTTCATTGCATTATTAGCATTACTCGTAAAACCTTCCAACATCCTTCACAGATTTTCTGGTTGCTTTTCAGCCAATGATCAGCTACATTATAATTTGCTATAGGTAAAACATTTCCTCTTTGTCCCTCTTTCAAGAGGAGTGCTTCATGCCTAGTTATACACCTCAAACATCAGTATGTCTGATTATGGCATGCATTTGTGTATTGTTTTTGGCGCTCGCTCGCTTTTTAACTTAAGCCTAGTCCATACACAATACTTTTAGTATTGCTGGACTGAATTTTGCGTGTGGATTAGCTTTCCCTATTAACAGTGCCCCTCGCCATCAAGTGAACCCACTCCGACTTCTGAGGTACTTGTAATTTATGTCCACAAGTCAAGGATGATAGGTCAACATTTTAGTCCAACTGTCCGGTGTAGGGGTTGAACCCCTTACCTCGGCATCAGTACACCACATGTTTAAGAACAAGCGTTCTTATCCATTCGGCCATGCTGATCTGTGTAAGGTTTGTTTCCTCTAGACAGATTCCACCCAAGGTACCTACACTCAGGTAAGTTTCTTTTTTTCTTTCCTATACATTTTGCCAGGACAAGCGCTCTCACTGCCTACTTTTTCTAACTTCCAACTGTCAAGGAATATTAAAATGTGCACACAAGACCTCCAGTTTTTAACTCTTATCCAATCTCAATGCCCAAGAGATCATTTTGGGAGGGAGGGGGGTGAGTGATGCTGTGTGCGTGTGCGCGTACGTGGGGGGGGGGGGGGGGGGAAGGGGAGAGAGAGAGAGAGAGATTATTAGGTAACAAATGTTCTAGGAAACATTCCCAGCCCTCTGCTGTTATCGAACCCGGTTTTTCTTCTAAGCATGAGGCGGACACTGTAATTTCTTATTCGTATGGCTCCCCCTTGGATAACACAAACACATGGAACCACACATAAAATAATCTTCTACAACTAATATGGCATGTCATGGAAACAATCTACAACCTACATGGCATGTCATGGACACAATCTACAACATACATGTCATGTCATGGACACAATCTACAACCTACATGGCATGTCATGGACACAATCTACAACATACATGTCATGTCATGGACACAATCTACAACCTACATGGCATGTCATGGACACAATCTACAACTTACATGGCATGCCATGGAGACAATCTACAACCTACATGGCATGTCATGGACACAATCTACAACTTACATGGCATGTCATGGAGACAATCTACAACATACATGGCATGTCATGGACACAATCTACAACCTACATGGCATGTCATGGAGACAATCTAAACTTACATGGCATGTCATAGAGACAATCTACAACCTACATGGCATGTCATGGACACAATCTACAACCTACATGGCATGTCATGGACACAATCTACAACATACATGTCATGGACACAATCTACAACATACATGTCATGTCATGGACACAATCTACAACATACATGGCATATCATGGAGACAATCTACAACATACATGTCATGTCCACAATCTACAACATACATGTCATGTCATGGACACAATCTACAACCTACATGGCATGTCATGGACACAATCTACAACATACATGGCATGTCATGGAGACAATCTACAACATACATGTCATGTCATGGACACAATCTACAATCTACATGGCATGTCATGGACACAATCTACAACATACATGCCATGTCATGGACACAATCTACAACCTACATGGCATGTCATGGACACAATCTACAACATACATGTCATGTCATGGACACAATCTACAACCTACATGGCATGTCATGGACACAATCTACAACCTACATGTCATGTCATGGACACAATCTACAACCTACATGACATGTTATGGAGACAATCTACAACCTACATGGCATGTCATGGACACAATCTACAACTTACATGGCATGTCATGGAGACAATCTACAACCTACATGGCATGTCATGGACACAATCTATAACATACATGTCATGTCATGGACACAATCTACAACCTACATGGCATGTCATGGACACAATCTACAACCTACATGGCATGTCATGGACACAATCTACAACTTACATGGCATGTCATGGACACAATCTACAACCTACATGGCATGTCATGGACACAATCTACAACCTACATGGCATGTCATGGACACAATCTACAACCTACATGTCATGTCATGGACACAATCTACAACCTACATGGCATGTCATGGAGACAATCTACAACTTACATGGCATGTCATGGAGACAATCAATCTAGTTTCAATGTCATAAGGTTCAGGAGTCTCAGACTTCACAGACTCTGCAATCTCAGGGCTGGCGGCACGTGGTCGGCTCACTGGAGTATAACTCATGGCATACGCCGTCAAGGGATAAATTCCATTCCTGCAGATGAAAACAAAGAGACGTGAAGAGTAGAAATGATTTCATTAAATAACCAATTTCTTTTGAAAACATTAGAGTTATACAGATTGACATGTTGTGTTTGTACAACTCACAGAGCATTCTGCGTAACATAAAAATGGTATAAGAGAGATACCTTAATGGTAGGTACAGACATCTTCAGTCCATCAATGGACAGTCAAGACAAGACTTTGTGTGAAATGTTAACCCTTTACAGGGCAGACGCTTGTCCATTTTGTAGCCCTGAACGGGCAAGATTTTTTCAGGTTTGGAAAAAGTTCGGGTCGCGTTAGTAAAAACATCACAAATAAGGTGTTAGTCAACCGATTTTAGTTAAATAAACAACACAATGAAGGGAAAAGCATGCAGAATATGTTACTCACGTGACTGTTGCCGGTAATCCATACATGAACACAAATATTTACGAAATACGGCATGTTGTTTGTGATTTTCCGTCACCTATACGGCAATATACAAACACATTTTCAGAATCATAATCACTTTCTTTAAAGTCCGACTCACGACTGCTAATGCAAAGTAACGCTTTGCACTGATATCTAGCTCCGATTAATAGTCAACTTCGTGCCCTTTAATGTCATTTAAAATGAACCTAGCGAAATCTCGGCTATCACTTGAAGAATCGCCGAAATCCATTTTGAAAAACAGCGTAAAAATCCCGAAAACTATCAAAAATTGTCCTTAAAAGTCCGTTTAAATTGATACTATGGCGTTTACAAATGGCGGCCACGTTGTCAAGCTGTAGGCGAAAGCGAAAGTAACTGTCGGAAGTGTCGGAAAGCCGAGAGATCGCGATTTTACAATGCATAATAGTATCGGCTGGAATCGGCCGCTACGATCGTTTTCTCGCATCGGCCGGAATCAGACGCTATGCCTTGTAAAGGGTTAACAGAGCACTTACTTCACATCATCTAACAGCTTGTCAAGCTCCAAAGGCGGTGTCTGGGAGACTCTGTTGGAATACAAAAATATTTAGAATAAACTTTTAGGCCCACTATAGTTAGACTAAAGACAATAAACATTTCTAATGATTTATTACATTTTGCTTTTAGCTTTCTATCTGTATATAAATTTTTGTGTACTAAAATTCTTCTGATAGTTCATGCACTGTAGCTTTGGTGATCATGTCTGTCCACAGCCTTGTCTTGTGAACTGCCAGTCATTGTTGATACTGTTGGTTGTTCATGGTATGATGACAAACTGCCCAATCATCTCTTTCTATTCCTCTCTGCCTCTCCTCCCCTCTAACTTTCCCATTGACACGCCATACTCCAGCTGTCCTCTTCTCATGACGTGTCCAAAGATTGTGGACTGTCTTCTACTGATGCGAGTAACCAGTTCTCTTTGTGAGCTGACTTCTTTCAAGATATTGTTGTCAACATTGTTATATGTTCAGTGTTCTCATAATTATTCTATACAACTGCATCTCTGCAGCTTCCACATAATTCCCCTATTAGTTTGCTAATTGTCCATGGTTCACTTTCATACATCAGGATTAGCTTGATATAGCTCTTAAGAACGCCTTGTTTTTCTCATCTCAACTGACACAGACAATTTACAGAGAGCATTCTTCATCTTGTCAAATGCTGCTTTTGCTTGGACTATGTATGCTACATTCAATTGTTTTGTTTTTTTATTTCCATCTGCTGTTAAAAAGTACCTAAATACTTAAATACATTGGCTTGTTGACTACCTACGTTGACTAACTAACTAACTAACTAACTAGCTAGCTAGCTGCCTGCCTGCCTACCTACCTACCTACCTAACTAACTAACTAACTAACTAACTAACTAACTAACATACATTGGCCTGTTTCAGGCTAGTTTAACTAGCTGTATTAATTTGCAGTATTAATTTTCTTCTTTGCCCTTCTATGTCTATAAAGCTCTTTGTTGGCTGGAAGGACAACCTGCTTCCACTGACCTCTATCCCCAATGATATTGCTCCTGTTCACAACATACTAGTCTGTGAGATCATGTTCTGTACCGTCCCTCTGTCTTTCTCACTAATGTATTTTAGTCCACATAAAGTGATGTTAATAAATTTGAGTAAATGTCTTGCAATATAGCTTTTAAAGTATGATGCCTCTGAAGTCGGAGTGGGTTTGCTTGATGGCGAGGGACCTGTTAATAGGGAAAACTAATCCACACGTAAAATTCAGTCCAGCACTGCCAAAAATAGTGTGTAAGGACTATCCTTGAATTCAAAGCGAGCGAGTGAGCGCAAAAAAAAAAAAAAAAAGTATGATGCCAACTTGCGTGGGTGATCATAATCCTATTGCTCCATAAATCCTGTTCCTATGGCTGTTATTAACTTTCTGTGTAATGATGTCAATCTATTTTTCTCTCTGTCATTCTCTAATTCTTTGCCTATTGATATACATTCTTTGCCTAATACAAGAAAATTAAAAAGAATTTGCCACTAAATTTTCAGCCTGGTAAACAAACACACATTGACTTTTACCAAAAGATGATTTCAAATATCCACTAAGGAACTTATACATACTTCAAATGAACTATCTGGCCACCCATACTGCGGATCTCTGCAATGACTCGGTTTGGGTCATCATTCTTAGCCACCTGGGTTATTTCTGTGATATTTTCAGCTAACAATACTGAGGATTAACAATATTAATAGTTATGATTTTTTACAAAGAGTTTATAATTTTGAAAAGAAAATCATGAACACAAACATTTTACATACACTGACTGGCACCTTGCCATCTTGACAGATGATAGTTTGTGAAATGGGTTATCTCTCCATAACACAAAGCCTGGGCTGAGTTTAGAGACCATGTGTTGCCCATGCAGCATGATCCCTTTCTCAACCTGTCTAGTTTACTCCAGAGGAAAAGTAACACCAATACGTCTGGAACAAGACAAGCTACAGAAGCTGCCGGATCAGCAAAGCAATGCTCTAACTGACCGCTCGTCAGAGCTTCCATCCTAGACCAGTTGCCGACCAAGACTTAGGGCCTGGTCTGCCCTACTATGACATTCACCATATTTTACGGACTATAAGACGCACCTTAATTTTTAAGCAATTTTTTTTTTAAATAATATTTTTACCATTTTTATATTAATTTCGAGTATAAGACGCACCTGAATTTTGGAGGCAATTTTTTGAAGAAAAAAGTGTGTCTTATATTCCGTAAAATACGGTAGTCTTTAGGTTGCATTTCTTCACACTAGGGTAAGGCTTGTATCCTCCCAGTTGCACTCCTCCGCCTGAAGATGGCACAATGTGGGGTGTCAGGTTTGGCTAGTGCCGCCCAACATTCAGCGCTAACAGAAAGCAGGTAGTAGCGTCTACTGTCGTACAGTATCTCAGTCATATCTGACTAAGACCTGGCATTATTACATACACTAGGATATCACAATTTAGCTCTAAATGCAAATATTTTGTTCATGTGCCACAAGGTTTAGAAGCTGTGGCAGCATATTGGCTAGGTGATCCGAGTTCAAATCTGCATAGAGGCACATTTTTACAATTAACCCCTGCTTCCAGGTCAATGCCGGCTAACTGGGTACCAGGAAATGTCCTGTGATGTAAAGGTGGCGGGCGCGATACTGACCACATCCTTTATACACTTCGATTGGGACTAAATATGGGGCTAGCACCCTAATGCATCTCTTGGCATGCTTGCTTGCTTGCTTACTTGTGTTCGTTGGCTTGAGCTCCAACGCGAAGTCCTGTATGTCGGATGAAGGCATCCTGTTGTCCAGCATCAGTGTGATGTCATACAGGACCTGAGGTTTGCGTGAGTATCCGCTGTCCCATGTCTGGCTTATTGATGTGCAGACTGGTGGTTCTTCGCTGTACAGGCAGACACTCTCCGACTTTGGAGGAATCGGCGATCCTACTGACTTTAGCCAGGACCCCGAAGGACCTGTTGCCCAGGATGCTCGACAAGGACGCGTCAATAGGTCTTGGCCAGTATATAACCCGGCCCTGGTGCCTTGGAAGCACCTCTGCGTCCCATCTCTTGGCATGAAAAGGAGTCCTTTACTTTTTAATTTTATGTAAGATACCCCAAAAAAATCTTGACTACCTCTGAAGTCGGAGTGGGTACTGCCGTTTCCATCAAGGATGAACTGTATGTTTCGTAGAGGACTTTTGTGTTAGCATTCTGGTGACGGCATTATGTACAGTGAATTGTGTTTACATCTGTCCGAGGTTGTTTTGTGGTGTGGACTGCATTTTGGAGGAAAAATGGCACGGCTGGCTGGAAACATCTAGAAACGGAACGACATCTAGAAACATCGAGATTTTGTAGGTGAACATCTGATTGGGAAAATGACTGTCAATTCCTGCGATATTTGAACCTTTCGGCCGACACACCCGACAATTGTTAACCGGGTTACCTTCCCAGAGACTAAAGAAACAAAAACAAATAAAAACATTACCAAACTTGTAATAATTACAAACAGATAAAAGAAACAAACCAAGCAGGCTGAGAATGTAATGGTAACAGAATATTCTTCTTCTTCTTTCTTTTGCTTGAAATATGTCTACAACTGCAATGTTGTCTCTTATATGAATTTAACTGTCTTTATTTTAGTTCACTCAGCGGTCCATAGAGTTTATCTTCCAGTAACAGAATATAAAAAGAGACCTTTTCATCAGAGAATGTTAACAAAACAGAACGTAGAACAAACCAACCATTTGATTTCACGATCCTATGAGCTGCCAGAAGCTTGAGGGAGTGTACTTCGAACAGGACTTTGTGGAACAACAACTCTCGGGCTGTAGGGCGCGCTGTTGGGTCTCGCTGCAGGCAGCTCTGAATGAAATCCTAACAAATGGAAGTGAATGAGAATAATTATACAAAGTGATGGTGAAAATGCAGTGATGATGGGAATTATTAATAAAACTGCCTGACACACATTATACAAGATCTTAAAATGCAGGGGGTGATCTCTATCTGCAGCAACTCTCAGGTACCATTTGGCTTGAAGGACCCTATGCCTGTCCACCATTGTTGGTAGCGCTATAATATGCCTCATGCATACTGCTATGATAGTTCCTCTTGCCTTCTGTATATTAATACTCAAGCGTAGTCCATACACACTATTTACAGTAGTGATGGGCTGAATTTTGCATGTGGATAAGCTTTCCCTATTAACAGTGTCCCTCGCCATCAGGCGAACCCACTCCTACTTCAGATGTACATGTAATTAACGTCCCCAAGCCAAGGACGACAGGTCAACATTTTAGTCCAGCTGTCTGGTGTACAGGTTGAACCGTTGACCTCAAAATCAGCACACCAGATGTTTAAGAACACACGTTCTTACCCATTCGGCCATGCTGACCTGCGTATTTTAATATTACTATCTCTATCTGTTCCCCCATCTTTGTCTACATTACTACCTACATAGAAGAATTCCCCTTAGTTGCCTCATACGACATAGTTTTAGATGACAGTATTTCCCTTAACTGCCCCGGCAAAACTCGGGTGACAACCACCTTTTACCTTCTTATTATTCTGTTAAGCTGGAGCTTTACTGTACTACAACCTACATTCTTTTTTTTACCACATCCTTAATTGCATCTATACAACTGAAGGAGAAAAGTTAGTTGCATATCCTTTACAGGATGTTGCAGTCAACCCCAGCATGTTTTGGCTGTTTGTGATTTCTTGGCAAATTCACGTTCAGTAGTTTGCCATTGCTTTCTGAATGACCGGCACTCATACCATCATATAAAAAACCAGTGTAATGCATTCTGCTTCCAAGTCGCCCACTGCTGTGTTTCGAATGCAGTTTGTGGGGTTGTGAATTGCATTCATAACATCTTTGCCACAGCGCCGATAGGAGAAAGCACTTTAAAAATGATGTAATTTACCTTCTGCAAAGGATTTTCCACCTGCTCCAAGGAAGCATTTATGATATCTTTTTCTGAAGTGCCAGTCTCTCCATTTGTCTGAAATCCAAGTGTTGCCATCTGAAGGTCAAAAGAAATTGAACAATGTATTGTAGGATGCCATCATCAGATAAAAATGGTGAAGACAAATACAAAACAAGTATGTGAGATTCAGAAAATGTAAATAAAGATGTTAATTTAGGTTGATCTGAAACAATGAGGGGTTATGCATATACATTTGCACATATGTATGTGCAAAACATGACCACCCATGCTTATCAGTATGGGACATGATGATGGTGATGATGTGCCAATGACACCTCCCCCCTCTTTCTCTCTCACTCTCTCTCTCACTCACTCTCTCTCTTTCTCTCTCACACACACACACAGAAGAGAGAGAGAGAGAGAGAGAGAGAGAGAGAGAGAGAGAGAGAGAGAGAGAGAGAGAGAGAGAGAGAGAGAGAGAGAGAGAGAGAGAGAGAGAGAGAAAGGGTAAAAAAACATGCATACACATTTCAATGACTAGCAACTATTTTACCTCTAAAGCACACATTCCAAATGAATAAATATCCACTTTTGTTGTCATCTGTTCACTGTCTGAAATATACAAGATACAAAACAATTACACTTTACTCAACAAGGCTTTTTGTTGTCAATATGTTATTGTGATCACTGCATTGTCCAAATATGCAGGACAACATTGTGTTCATCTGATGTCCCAACTACTTAGGATAACTTAAGTGTCTATTCTATGCTGTAACTATCTTGGAAAACTTGGTATTTACAGAATGATCCAAGTAATCTGAACAACTTGATATGCACTTGATGTTTCAAGTATAAGTTAATGTTTACAAAATGAGTAATCAGGACAACTTAGTGTTTACAGAATGATCCAATTAATCAGGACAACTTAGTGTCCACTGGATGTTCCAAGTATAAGTTAGTTTTCATAGAATGATCCAATTAATCAGGACAACTTAGTGTCCACTGGATGTTCCAAGTATAAGTTAGTTTTCATAGAATGATCCAAGCAATCAGGACAAGTTAGTGTGCACTGGATGTTCCAAGTATAAGTTAATGTTTGTAGAATGATCCATGAATCCTGGACAACTTGATGTGTCCTGGATGTTCCAAGTATAAGTTAATGTTTGTAGAATGATCCATGAATCCTGGACAGCTTGATGTGTCTTGGATGTTCCAAGTATAAGTTAGTTTTCATAGAATGATCTAAGCAATCAGGACAACTTAGTGTGCACTGGATGTTCTGAGAATAAGTTAATGTTTGTAGAATGATCCATGAATCCTGGACAACTTGATGTGTCCTGGATGTTCCAAGTATAAGTTAATGTTTGTAGAATGATCCATGAATCCTGGACAACTTGATGTGTCCTGGATGTTCCAAGTATAAGTTAATGTTTGTAGAATGATTCATGAATCCTGGACAACTTGATGTGTCCTGGATGTTCCAAGTATAAGTTAATGTTTGTAGAATGATCCATGAATCCTGGACAGCTTGATGTGTCTTGGATGTTCCAAGTATAAGTTAATGTTTGTAGAATGATCCATGAATCCTGGACAACTTGATGTGTCTTGGATGTTCCAAGTATAAGTTAATGTTTGTAGAATGATTCATGAATCCTAACAACTTGATGTGTCTTGGATGTTCCAAGTATAAGTTAATGTTTGTAGAATGATTCATGAATCCTGAACAACTTGATGTGTCTTGGATGTTCCAAGTATAAGTTAATGTTTGTAGAATGATCCATGAATCCTGGACAACTTGATGTGTCTTGAATGTTCCAAGTATAAGTTAATGTTTGTAGAATGATTCATGAATCCTGAACAACTTGATGTGTCTTGAATGTTCCAAGTATAAGTTAATGTTTGTAGAATGATTCATGAATCCTGAACAACTTGATGTGTCTTGGATGTTCCAAGTATAAGTTAATGTTTGTAGAATGATCCATGAATCCTAGACAACTTGATGTGTCCTGGATGTTCCAAGTATAACTTAGTGTTTTGAGTGATCCAAAAATCCTGGATAGCTTTAATGTCTTAAGTTTGCAGGACTACTTTCATTGAATAGCTCAAGTATCCAGAACAGCTTAGTGTTCATTTTACGCTCAGTTGTCTAGGACAATTAATCAATCAATCAGGTGCCAACTCCACAATGAAGGTTAGCTGCAATGGATCTTCAACACTGTCTGTCTCTCACCTTGACTGTACATTCTGTCAGGCTGATGTTCGTCCATCTCTTGATTTTATCTTCCAACTTGTATCGTTGTCTACCTCTTGCCCTCAACCTTGCCCTCCAGTATGGTTTTTATAAGAGTATCATGTCTTTTAACATGGCCAAAATATTTTACTTGCCTCCTCTAGGACAACTTAGTATTTACTGAATCATTCAAGAATCCTAAACATGAATGCCCCAAGTGTTATCAACTTTACGTTCATTTGATGCCATAAGTGCCAAGGACAACTTAGCATTCATTTGATATACCAAGTATGCATTACATCTCAGTGTCAATTTGATGTCTCAAGTACCCAATACAACTTAGCATTCATTTGATGTCCCAGTACCCAGGATGACTTAGCTTTCATCTGTCACAAATACCCACTACAACTTAGCATTCATTTGATATACCAAGTACCCATTACAACTTAGCAATCATTTGATGTCTCAAATACCCATTACAACTTAGTGTCCGTTTGATGTCCCAAGTACCCAGAACAACTTACCTTTCATCTAATGCCACAAGACCCCAGGACAATTTAGCTCTCTTTTGATGTCCCAAGTACCCAGGACAATTTAGTATTCACTGTATGTCCCAAGCAACCAGGACAACTTAGTGTTCAATGGATGGTGTTATTATCTACAGTCATGTGTCAATGGGATTTCTCAAGCATCCAGGACAATTCAGAGAAAACTGGGACAATAAAAAAGAATTACAGCTTTAGAAATAAATGACAGCAGAGGACACAATTTTAATAGACCACCAATGTTTAAAAGAAAAACAGCAAATATGAAAAGAGCCTTTCAAAATAAACTTACTACAAGAAAGAGATGATTTTATTCCGTTCTTTTTTTTTTTTAAATCCTGTTCAACCCTTCTGGGTTCTAATTAGGATTTATAGTGTCTATTGTTATAATAAATTGTTATTAATAAAACTTAAAAAGTACCGAAGCTTCAGCCATTAGCTGTTTAAAACCCTTTTGTGCAGACAGAAAGACTTAGTAATGAATCTGCAATAACCCTGGGGCTAACAAACATTCCACATCTAAACAGTCTCAATGATCTCTGTTAAGTATTTCAACCAGAAAAGGATCCATTTAATCATCATCATCATCATTTTCTTCCACTTCTGCCGTCAAGTGTCGTGGGAAGGAATAATTTCCGTTCCAGCACCCGGTGGGCAGCACTGGATAGTGTCATTCCATGTGGCTGTACAATGTCTTCGATGTTGTCAATCCATTTTCTTCTTGGACGTCCTCGTGGTCTCGTCGCAGATGATCTTTGATCTAAGGCCAGTGATGGTAGTTGCTGGTGTTGCATTCTAACAACATGGCCAAACCACTTGATCTTCTATCTTTCAATAAATGTGGCACAAGGTGTTGATCCCACAGTCTGTCTGATAGTAGCATTTCTTACTCTGTCTCGGATTGTTAAGTTGGCAGCTCTCCTCAGGCATCTCATTTCGCAGGTGTTGATTTTGCGAAGGTGTAATTTGGATAAAGTCCAGGTCTGAGATTGGTAGCAAAGGGTTGGTGTGAATATGCTGTTTATTATCTGTCGTTTTGCGGGCATGGGTATATTTGGATGTTTCAGTAAGGGAGATAGTTGATATGTAAGTGCACTAGCTTTTTGACATCTGATTTCAATTTCTCTGTCTAATCTGCCATCTTCTGTGATCATACTTCCAAGATATTTGAATTCTTTAACTTGTTTCAGAGTTGTGCTATTTAACTGTATACTTAGTGGGTCCGGCGATCTGCTAACTCGCATTACTTTGGTTTGGGCTGTATTTATGCTCATATTGTATCTGCAGCATGTTAAACTCAGATTATTAATATGATTTTGCAGTCGGCCCTCATCGCTATAAAACAGGCACTGATCATCTGCAAATAGAAGTTCATTTATTTCCTGTGGATCAGTTGTTTCATCTGGAGTAAAGAGTTCAAAATTTTCTGAATCTGTTCTGTCGAGACTTGCTTCTTTGGAAATTATGTCCATGTAGATATTAAATAGCAGGGGAGAGAGCACACATCCCTGTCTCACTCCTGTATTGACTGTGAACATATCTGATATACCTTCTTGTGTTCTTACTGCACTTCGGCTCGAGTGGTACATGGCAGTTGCCCTTGTATCCCATAGTCTTCAAGGATGGTCCATAATTTGTATCTGTCTACTCTATCGAAAGCCTTTTCCTGATCTACAAACACAATATCCGATAGTTTTTTTCACATATTTGTCTAAGTGTAAATAGTGCATCAGTGCAACTTTTACCTTTCCGAAAACCAAATTGTACTTTGCTTAACTGTTGTTCAACTATGGGTCTAGCTCTTTGTTCCAATAGTTTTGCGTACATTTTCCCTATATGGCTCAGGAGTGATCCATTTAATAACTTAATTTAATGTCTAACTCTGCAGTATACAACTGATGCAGCAAAATATGCCTGCAACACATTATGCAACCTATTTTTTGTGTGGCTACTGTGGATAAATTCACAATAGGAATTGTTTTGAAATGTGACTTTTTTAATTTAATTCTTGTCATTCGAGAAATTATGATATTCATACTGTGCACTCCATCTTCTCCATAGGGATGTCTAGTATTATACTATTGCCATTTCATATTGTACTTATTGAATCTGCTGTTATATTTACAGTTTTTCAGTTTGTAAGTGAAGGTAAAGACCCATGTGGTGCTGGTCCCATATTTTTACACTGATAACAGTATGCGCAAGGTCGGACAAAGGTTCGATTCCTGGGCTCGCTGCTTGCTACGAGAGGAAAAGACTGACCACCTATTCCTCCATTCACTCAGGCCTACAAAATAGTCCTACACATCAGAGACCTATAGCAAGTTCTTACTTTGAGGGCTTGTTTTTGTTGTTTTAGGTGTGTTCTCATATATGCGCTGTTCTGTGAGCAATATTCACAATGCATTTTCATGAGCAGAGTGTCAAATTTCACATGTACATGTTATTCTATGAAGTGGATTACTCCTTTACTCTCTTGCAGTCTGTCTTCATTATATAAAACAAAGTTACATCTACTTTTGTAGCTCAATCAATCAAGTGCCATCTCCACAATAAAGGTTGGCTACAATGGATCTCAAACACTTTCATTCTTTTACTGTGCTTGTACTGTGGCAGACTGCTGTCTGTCCATCTTTTGATGTTATCTTCCCAGCCAAAAGACACACAACTATCTTTTGAAACAAGCCACATAGACACAGAAAGCAAATATTTACTGAAACACTATCTAACCTTCACATTCTGGAGCAGTGTAATGGACATTTTTCAGATCTTCACTACAAGTCTTCACATGGTGATGAATGGCATCTGGTGCAACTGAGGAAGTAAAACAACTCACATGAACATTGTCTGGACACTTGGTTCAATCTTGGGGACTTTCTTCTAAACAAAAATGAACCAAAAAATACAAAATTAAAGTTGATTTCATCATCATCATGAACTATGCTGATTAGTCTGGGCAGTCATGTTTTGCCATCTCACAGAGATATTGATCAGCTCCATGTTCTTGTCCTGACCATATCACGTGGCCAAGTCATCCAAGTATTTACTTCTCTGTCATCCCCATATTCTTTCTTCCTCAATCTTGCCAGTTGTCACCAAGTTCTCCGATTTATTTCTTCTTATAACATGTCAAAAAAATGTTGACTGCCTACGTCTAATTTCTCTAATTAGTTTACAGTTCATCTCAATCAGCATAAAAAACTAGTCCCATAGCAGATACTGACATTGGGATGGGAGGTGATAGGTCTAAACATATCCTAGACCATGACATGACATAAGATGTGGGGGTGTTTGTTCCATTCCTCATTACATTTCACTCCCAAATGCCAGCAAATTCTGAAAATTGCCTGCTACCCATTTTTATGAGAGATGGTCAACCCCAGAGTCATGTTGAATGGGGGGAAAAAAACCACACACATGCACACATGCATGCACATGCACACATATATTTATATTTAGGCTGTTTGAACCTAGGACCACTGGACCTGCATGCAAGTGCACTACCTACTGTGCTACCTCAGCTACCTCTTTAATATGTACTCTATTTATCATGTATGCCAGAATACAATGCTATTATGTTACTTGAGATTGTGTTCTAGAAAAGCTTACCGTCTACTTCTCATGTTTTGGTGATTTATTCATTTTCTATGTAAACAGTATACATTCCACTGGTGCAACTATCACAGTATTCTTTACAAATATAGCAGTAATTGTTAAGTACAAACTGTACAAGATAAACTGTACAATTAACCTATACGCATTATAGCAATTAACCGCCTGTGTTTCAGTAATGTAAAATATCGCTATTAATGTGAGTGACATTATGCCAGGGATATGCTACTTGTCTCTATGCCACTTATATTTGTGTCTATTTTTCTACTTTCACTAGCCTTCGTTAGTTACTCTGGCAGTCTGAGGTACTGGCAACATTCGTCTCAGAAACCATGCCTCTGCTGCTAACTACGCCTCCAGGTGCTAAGGTAGTGTGAGGGCACAAGCACCGGCTGCACAAGCTCTCCTCATGAGGGAGGGGAGGCTTGAGAGTTGACATGTTCACAGCTAAGGGACAAGCACAATTAATAAGGACAACGAAATTGACCGAACATCTCGCACGGGAGGGGAAAAGGCGCCCGGAGTCATGACTCGGACGGACCCGCCCCTAGAGAATGTTAAGTAGGTAAATGGGCCGAAACATTCGGGGAAGGAGGACTACTTCTGATGATCAGAATTCCCCTGTCGTGTTTGCTCCACAGCAGTTTTTTTTATCATTAACTGAAAAACACTAACCTTAAAAAAATTAAATAGTATGATAAAGTGAAGTAGAGTAAACAACACACACTAAGGAACACTTGTGATCAGAAAATTAGAATTATTTTTTAAAGGCATTAAAAGACAAGAGGAGAGACTTCACTGAACTAGATGTTTATCCCATATGGTGTGGTCTCTTTCCACAGAACAACTGCCAAAAGTGTTCCACAGAGCATGAAATCAATAGCTCCAGCAACAACACCCCAACAAACACACACAAAAGTTCCCCCATGATCCAAATGGCAGAAGCAAATATGAACCCACAACCTTCTGAGCAAGAGGCAGATGGGTTAACCTCTTCGCTGCGAAGCACCAATAAAACTGTAAAGTCATGCCTCTCCAGTGTCTTCACCTTAACATGGTAGCAGCGCCTTGTATCCTGTTGGGGTGAACAGGTAATGACAGCAACACTATCTTCTTCTTCTTTCTTCTGCCTCTCATCTTTGAATGGACCACAGGCCCTCAACCAACTCATGCCAAGCACTTTGTAGATTTGTTTATGATGGTTTGGATTTTGCAGCTAAAGGATGAGGTAGCCAGTGTTAAGCCAATCCTCTTTAACCACCTTTCATGACATGTATGATAGACTACAGCTTTACTATTCTCCATTATAGGTCCAGATAAAATAGGGATGCAGCAGTAGTATGCCTAGTAGAATTTCAGTCATGCCTGACAGGTGGAATAGTAGGAAAGCAGACTATGAGAGACAGAAACTTGCTGCCTTGAAGACAGACTATGAGAGACAGAAACTTGCTGCCTTGAAGACAGACTATGAGAGACAGAAACTTGCTGCCTTGAAGACAGACTATGAGAGACAGAAACTTGCTGCCTTGAAGACAGACTATGAGAGACAGAAACTTGCTGCCTTGAAAACAGACTATGAGAGACAGAAACTTGCTGCCTTGA
Source organism: Cepaea hortensis (assembly GCA_963921405.1). Lineage (NCBI taxonomy): Eukaryota > Metazoa > Mollusca > Gastropoda > Stylommatophora > Helicidae > Cepaea > Cepaea hortensis. The sequence goes on from OY992893.1 coordinate 36,189,277, forward strand.
AGACAGACTATGAGAGACAGAAACTTGCTGCCTTGAAGACAGACTATGAGAGACAGAAACTTGCTGCCTTGAAGACAGACTATGAGAGACAGAAACTTGCTGCCTTGAAGACAGACTATGAGAGACAGAAACTTGCTGCCTTGAAGACAGACTATGAGAGACAGAAACTTGCTGCCTTGAAGACAGACTATGAGAGACAGAAACTTGCTGCCTTGAAGACAGACTATGAGAGACAGAAACTTGCTGCCTTGAAGACAGACTATGAGAGACAGAAACTTGCTGCCTTGAAGACAGACTATGAGAGACAGAAACTTGCTGCCTTGAAGACAGACTATGAGAGACAGAAACTTGCTGCCTTGAAGACAGACTATGAGAGACAGAAACTTGCTGCCTTGAAGACAGACTAGGGACAATTAAAGGCTAAGAAAGGTGTACATGACTGACATGCCTACCAACATAGAATGGACTGGGCCACAGGCTTGACAAAACTGCAATGCTGTTTTCTGTGTTGTTGTTTGTGAATTATCTGAAGAATATGAGATTTCACTGACCATTCATGTCTGAGCCCTGACAAAAGCTAGCATATATCAGAGTGTGGTTGGTGTAGAGATTTTCAGCCCAACCCTGTACTAAAAGTACCATCTCTATAGGGAGTGTTTCTCAGCTCCCCCCCCCCCCCTCTCCTTAAAAAATACTGACATACATTGTGAAAAAAAAATCCCTTGAAGCCTTGGGAATGTGGTTTTATAGAAGAATGCTAAAAATTAATTGGACAGCCAAAATGAGCAATCTGAGGGAAACTAAGTTGCAACGACAACTTATCACAAACAGCAGAAAGAGGCAGTCATCAGTTTTTGGTTACATTATGAGAAGACAACATCTGGAACATGTTGTGACAACCGGAAGCATTTGTGGAAAGAGAGACAGAAGAAGACAGCATAAGAAAATTCTTGACTGTCTTGTGTCATGGCATGGAAGGGAGTCAACACATGAATTGATCCATGCCGCTGGAGGTCGCAATTTTTGGAGAAGCATGATCACCCATGCCAGCCAACAAGGCACTTGATGATGATGATGCATATCTTAATATAAAATCTTTCAAGAAGCTAATAATACAGAAGGGCACGAGGATAACATTCACCACCAAAATTTTGATTTTTACAAAACTTATCATTATGGGTCAAAAGAGCTAAAGGTAGGTGGACAGATTTTATCTAGGGAACGCTATTCAATCTCAATGCGGCTCAAACACATTCTGCTGATAATTAAAAAAAACTTCCTCCATTCCTTCGTAAGTTTGGTGGAAAATGTAAATGACAAGTAACTGTAATTAAAATGATAGATAATTAGTACATGGTCTCAACAATTCAGCCAAAGTGTGTGCTATGGAGAGCTATAACATTTGCTAAGGACATGGGCTGTAGTTGTGTCTTTTTAGAATCAGAATGTAACAAAATATCGTCTGTCAAGACAGCAAGGGGCCAGTGAATAAGTATAATAGAAAACTGTGACAATTAGTGAAAACCATCAGAGCCACCAGCAGAATCTTTAGGCCTGCATTCCCTTGGTGATGCCATGCAAAGTGCAGGCCAATTTTGGGGGTTATATTCTACCTCTGATAGATTAAAGAAAAAAACACCTTTGCCTGGCTTGACAGCATGTCTCTGTAGAAGCAAATATGGACTTGGACGAAGCTGAATGAGCAAGGACAATACACGAAATGGAAATGAGATGCTTCAGACACATATATCCTAGGAATGTCATTTAAAGATCATGTCTCAAATGTTAGTGTGCAGATCATCATCAGACAATGTCATGGGGTCATGTAGACTTAACAATTGTAAAAGGACCAAGCGTTCAACAGCTTGGCTATGTGGTAAGATCATCTGGGTTATCCAACTCTACTTACTTGAACCATTTCATGAACAAGAAAAAAGGGAAGACCAAATATGTTCTGGACAGGTAATATTCAGGAATGGACATGAAAATCATTGGTTGTGACATATACTAGCAAGAGGCTGTCCATAAAAGTTTGTCCAAATAGTGCGGCTATTTCATGATGGTATGCAGGCAAGAGTACAGGAAAATGATGAACTGTCTGAACCCTTTCCTGTCACCAATGGAGTGAAGCAATGATGTGTCCTGGCACCAACACTGTTCAGCCTCATGTTTTCAGCTATGCTGACGAATGCCTTCGAGAACAATGACATTGGAATAGACATCAACTACCGCATGGATGGAAAGTTGTTCAATCTCAGAAGGCTGAAAGCAAAAACCAAAACTAACAGCGACACCGTCAGAGAACTGCTGTTTGCTGATAATTGTGCTTTATATGCCAACTCAGAGGCAGACATGCAACACAATGTCCCAGCTTTCTCATATGCCTGTGCCAACTTTGGGCTCAATATCAACTTGGAGAAGACTGTAGTTATGTACCAGCCAGCTCCAGGGAATAATCACACCGTGCCGAATACCAAGGTGAACGGTCATAGATTAAGTGTTGTGGACAAATTCACCTATCTTGGCAGCACTGTGTCACAAGCTGCCAGAATTTGATGATGAAGTGAATGCAAGAATCTCCAAAGCCAGCGTGACCTTTGGCAGACTGTACAAGAATGTATGGGACAGAAATGGAATAAGCCTGCAAACAAAGCTGAAAGTCTATAAAGCAGTTGTATTATCCACACTGCTATATGCTTGTGAAACCTGGACTGTTTATCAGCGACATGCTAGGAAATTAAACCACTTCCACACAGTCTGCCTTAGGAAGCTATTGAAGATTAAATGACAAGACAAGATCCCAGACACTGAAGTTCTAGAAAGAGCTGTCCATGCCCAGTATCTACACTCTACTAATGAAAAATCAGATTCGCTGGGCTGGTCCCTTAACTCGTATGCTAGATCACAGGCTCCCTAAACAAATATTTTACGGCGAACTGCATTGTGGTAAACGCTCCCAAGGCAGCCAGAGGAAAGACACTATGAAAATCTCACTGAAAGCTTTTGCAATTCATTTGGACACATGGGAGACTGCTGCTAAAGACCGTAATTCGTGGCGTACATCATTACATAAGGGTGCAGGGACTGTAAGAGCTGTGAAGAAAAGGTTGGACAGAAAAACCACTGCAGGAGATTCTCCTCCTGGAACGTCAAGCATTCTTTGCCCACATTCTCAAAGAACATTTCAAGCCAAAATAGGCCTTATCAGCCATCTTAGAACTCACGGCTCCATACTTTCAACCCCACTGGATGAAATGAATGGTCATCATCATTCTTGATGTACAGACAACACAAGAGACAAAAAACGAATGACATGAAATATTAAACAGGAAGCTCAACAAAAAGACTGACACAAACAGAAATAAGCGAACAAATATTTACAAAACTGAAATGTCACAATCACAAATAAGTAATCTACATCTGAATGAAACAACATAAAATGGAAACAAGCAAAAATGTACGTTTAAAAAACAAAATACGACAGGAAGCTCTATTTTTATGTCATTCATTCCCAACACCAGATCAACAGCAGTCATCCCTTTTTATTTTTTTAAAAATAGCAAGAAGCAAAGATGTCAAAACTAGTGCTGCAGATTGCAATTACCTACGCTATTTGGGAAGAAAGTTTCACAAATGTAATCATGCTGACAGCATCGCAAGTAATACTCCTATTTTATTTACTAATTTTTCGGTACTTTGATTAAGTGTTGACTTTTTATTACAGTTAAAAAAATATTCAGTATTTAATTAAACTCTATTGTATACATCCACATAAACATTAGCTTTTTATTACTGTTGAAAAAATTCCATATTTGCTTAAACAGTTTCTATTAAATACATTCACATAGTGCTTTAAAGCAATTTCTATGAAGCATAAAAGATAATTAGTAACAAGCTGGCTTGGATATACATATATGAACAATGGTTCTTTTTGCTGAAGAAAACAATGGAAATATACATATGCCAACAATTAGTTCTTTGCTGAAGGCTATACATTTGTAAGCAACGGGTTATTTATTAAGGATAATAGTTAAGCTATGCATATGTGAACAATTAGTTATCATGAAACTAGACATATGTGAACAATTAGTTCTTTATTGACGAGGAGGGGGAAAATCTACACATTTGTAAACAATTTGCTTTTTTTCTGTGGGTGTCAAGTGTATACTTAAGTGAACAATTAGATAATTAGTAATTTTTAAACTATACATATGTAAATAATTAGTTATTGTTATGCAATGCATATATGAACAATAAGTTCTCTGTTGAAGAAAGCATTAAACTTCTAAAGGAAATATAACAAGATTTTGTTTTCTTCAAAATATTTACAGGAATTTTTACTAAAGGAGAAGAAATGAACTGATAGATTTGCTTGAGTTCTAAGTGTAACTGAAAACATTATACTAAAATAACTTCTCTTTTATCATTAGGATTTTCTTATTACAAAATATATAGCAATTTATTGAAACAGAAATTATGTTTAAAAAAATATAACTATAAACTATACACAACAGCACACACATCTTATGACTTGCTAATACAATATCTAAATAGAAACACTGTTACAATTGTAAAAAATGCACCTCATCAAATGACAAGCATATGCATTACTGTTACAAGCATTATATAATGATTATTTAATAATTTTTAAAAAGTTAGCTAAAGCAAGCATTGCAGTATTATGCTGGAATCTTTCACCAGATGTGTCACAAAATTATCTAACCCAACCACTGTTCTGGCAGGATTATGTATACATATTAAGAGGTATATATGAGAAACCACCCCACAGGAGTTAAAACACAAAAGATGAAGAAGTAGAATGTTAGTTGTGAACATTATCTTAACTACATGACAGCCAAACATATTCTTAAAAACGCCATGTTTCATCAATTATGGACTGAACATTGGTCCACACAAACAAACATCCACACTAAGCTACTTGGGAGTCTCAACGAGCTCTCATTTACAGGAACATACATCATTGCTATAACAACAGTGAAAATAACAAGGAGATTGTAAGACCCAACAGAAGCAAGTTAATTGTTGTCTTATTAAACATAATTCCCACTAAAATGCACTTGCTTATACTAGATGATACTGTGTAAATATTCCTCAATGAGGCCACATTTTGTTATGCCCCCTTGGCTCTGAGGGAGCCATGGTAGTAAAATGGCTTGTTCTCTTGCCTGCCAGCCCAGTGGGTTCTCTTGCCTACCAGCCCAGTGGGTCCTCCATCATGGCAGATATTTAAAACTGACCCTGGCTCCCAGGTTGACCCAGTCTAAAATGGGTCCCAGGAAATGTTCAGGGAAGTGGAGGCAGCCGTGCAATGCTAACATCAAGCATCATGTGTTATCAGGTCTTAAAAAATATGGGACTGGCACCATTTGCCAAAACACCTAAAGGTGTGTGAAAGGGCCCTTTATTTTACTAACTCACATGGCTCTGGAGTAGTCAGCCTAAAAATGTGAGCATATCCCTGGAGGTCAGGCAGCCAGCATGATTCTGCTAGTCAAAAGCTAAGGTCCTACATCCATATCTCAAATATTCCACTACGTCACGGAAATTGTTTCCTAGAAATGTTTTCATGTTTTCATGCCTTTCATGTTTTTATTGTTAATGTCAGTAAATTGTGTGTCTTAATTCTACAAGCTTTTGATACAAAGTAAACGGCATCTGGTATGTTTTCCGCACATTACTAGCACATAAATACACACAAACATACAAATACACCATGATACGAAAGAGTTACAAAGTTCCCATTCACTAATCAACTCGTAAAAGCTACTTTACAAAAATACATATAAATACTGAAATGAAAAACACATACAAATAAAATGAAAATCACTATATGAAAAAAGAAACAAACCTAACTATGTTAATGAAAATTGTGAAAGAAATATCAAGCTTTCCAAATTTTGATTCACTGCTTAAGCATTAATAGTTAACGCTTAGTAGCGAAGGGGTTACAAATGTAATTTGTAATCCAGCATACCGTGTCTGAAACACAGCTGCCGCTGATTTGCAAATAGACTGCCTTGCGTTGCTTCCCATGCAAAGGTATTAAGTGCTGGTTGTTCAGAAAGCCATGGCAAACTACTGAACGTAAACTTACACAGAAATCACAACCAAAAAGTGTTGGGGTTGACTGCCATATCCTGTAACCGATATGTAACTAACTTAAGAATTAATAGTTAAGATAACTGAATTGTATATGAATTTGGGAGAAAATGACAGTAAGAATTACAGAAAGTTACTGTGTGTTAGCTTTTATAAAAATTCTCCTAACACCAAAAACTAAAAAAATGTCCTGTGTGGATTAGTTTAAAAGTTTGTTGCATGTCCTTGACAGAACACCGCAATCAACCCAAACACTTAATGTTTGTGATTTTCTAGGGAATTTTATGTTCAGTAGTTCTCCATTGATTTCTGAACGGCTGATGCTCACACCATTTGAAAATCAACGCAAAATGATCTGAGCCCAGATCACCAGTGGTTGACGAGCCCGATATGTCGGGATTGTGAAACTGTGTGCGCATGGCTGAAGCCACCAATAATATAGATGAACGTACATGAACGACCTAACTTGAATTCTACTTCAAATAAGATTGTGATGCCCTCCTGTTTGTTCCTTTAATTGTTTTTTGTTTTAACATGTTTTTTTTAAATAATTTTTTCACTTGGCATAGACTGTTATCACCTGTTTTATCTTTGGTTTCTTTCCAAATTAGATTTATGTGTTAGAGTAAAAAATATACACACGAACGAAGTACATAGTGATGCAGCTACAGTAAAACTAAGTGAAAATACGCAGACACAGGCCACAAATTATCTCTCGGGTCAGAATAATAAGTATTGTTCCTGGCATATGAAATGGGATTTCAACTGTGAAAGGGTACAACAAGGTGAGCGACACATTAAACAGCATAACAAGCCAGACATTCGTTTGCTCGACTACGTGTGGATACATCTGGCTTGTGATAATTTGTGTCCTGGAGGGAATCGGTGATCAATAAAGCTTAGAGATTTGGTGACAAGATCATCTCAGTAAAACAAGAAGCACTTACTGAGATTTCCTGAGGTTCATATTGGTTTAGACAAATGAATGGACTCACATCAGAATCAGTTTGATTTTTATTTGTTTTACATTTTGTAAAACAGATTCTTTTTTAAACAATCAAAAATGAAGTTAGTTAGTTGACCATCACCTACCATGAAGATTACATGGCGAGACAGAAATTAAAATATTTTGAAACAATTTAAATTGAGTACTTCATTGATAACCCAGACCAAAGGTTACAAGGTGAGATATACAACAGCACATTAAAAACAAGAAAATAAGTAATTTTTTGATGACCTTGTTTGAAGACTAGATGGTGAGACAGAAAAGATAATATATTTTAAACAATCAAAAATGAGTAATTCATTTATGATCAAAATTGAAGACAATGATGAGAAAGACAATCAAAAATGAGTATTTAGTTGATGACTTAGATGGAAGGTTATACAGTAAGAAAACAAATACATTTTAAAATAATGAAAACTGAACAACTAATTGATTACAGAGATTAAAGATTATGTGTCGAGTTGGGATTTTTCACACAATATCTACATACAACATTGGTTCATATCTTCAACTCCTTAGTTTTTTTTTTAAATCGGAGATATAAAGGCGAAGGACTGAGTTTTTTAAATGGGTTGTGAGAAAGTGATTTTCAACAAAGGGCTTGCCGTGTAATGATAGTGACGTGCCAAGAAACACATGGATCTAATCTGTTTACCTCACAAGAAGTGTTGCAGGTGATGTAAGATAGTGATAGTGATCACTTTTACCCAGGATTATACATTAGATTATACTGGAGACTAATATCATGAATACAGACATGGTAAACTGACACCAAATTTGGAAATGTTCCACTCTGGATTTCCAGCACAAGCCATCTGGAGGTCAGAAGGAACAGAATTAAAAGGGCTAATGAACTTCAATGAGCAATGTCCACCATGTACTGTTGCAGATTTAGTATTTCACCCAAAGTACTATTAATCTATTCACTATATATCATTGCAGACTTACTAGTGCAGCCAAACTATTATTACTTTATAAACTTCATATAATACACAATCGTGCAGTATGCACCTGACAAGATGCAGCGAAATATGCCAGGCAATAAATCGTGCAAACACTTTGTTTATGGCGCCTGTTTAAATTAGCTAAGGGAATACATTGTGAACAATTTAGCTTTAATGGTGTCACATTTGTGACACTACTGCTTATCCCTTTTGCTTGTGTTTTGTATTGTATTCACAAAGAAAACATCATTAAGAATCACTAATTTGAAGAACACAAGTTTTTTTAAAGACCAAAAGATTAAAGTGAACTGAGATAAAGAAGTAAAGGAGAAGGAGAGGGAGGGAGGGAGGGAGGGAGGGAGAGAGAGAGAGAGAGAGAGAGAGAGAGAGAGAGAGAGAGAGAGAGAGAGAGAGAGAGAGAGTCTCTCTTTCTTTCAAGCTTAAAGAACTACATGAAAAAATACATTACATTCTACAACAATGTACATACAAGTATTTTAAGAAAAGTATATGCACTGCATCATCATCACGTAGCAGATTCTTTCCAGAATGTCACCCTCATCATAACCTGCCGTAAAGACTCTTAATCTTTCAACATTTCCCCTGTCTCATGAAAGTGTTTCCTGGGGCGTCTTAGCTGTCCTGCATCCACCAGTCGACCAGTACCTCTTCTTCCAGGAACCATGCCTTCCATTACTATTTTTTTCTAAGATATTATGATGTTAAACATGGCTAAATCATTTAAGTTTCATGATGCTGGTTATGTGTTTAATAAGAATAGCAATTTTTTAAAATAACTAATGTCGGAAGATCACAGACATCATCATTTACTAAAGTTGCAGCATCTGCTGTGCTATCATGAGTTTGACTACATACATCTGTTTACACCTCATCTCCTTTGATTCTCCACTGCATTTCTGGCTAAATATCAGTATATGATGAACATATACAGGACTTTTCTGGGTATTTTTCATATCTAAACTACATTTCTATACATTTCATTTGAGCCTCTGTCTGTTTCTTTGCTTGAAATATCAGCTCAGGAAACCATATTTTTTGCACAGTAAAATAGCTCTACCTACTGATATACTCTTTACTATTGAATTCACTAGTACAGCAGTATTTTATCCGATTGTTCCTTTTCCTTGGCCACAAAAGGTAGTTCTCTGGAGTGTGCCTGTTTCTAGCCTATTCATTCTCAAGTGCATGAGATGTCCTGTGGGCCTCTTACATTTCTAGGCTGTTTGTAGGACTCTGCGGACACATTTATCCTCAATTGGCTGTAAACTAGCAATGTTTTCCACATGGTTTACTCCTGTGGGCTGGCTGTAACCTGTAACGTTTTCCACATGGTTGATTTCTAGGGAATTTAGAACTTGTTATGATGCAATTTGCTTAATTTTGGGTTCTGCTTACTATGTACAAAAACTTTTGAAATAATACCCCATAAAAGATATATGTCTGCATACAATTTTTAAATGTATTCTCACGATCCTCCATTTGGTACCAGACAATATTTTCATCACTGTTGGCTATGATTTTTATGTTCCGTGTTTTCCAAGTTAAGCAGCAGTCTTGCTGATATCTGGTTATGTACGTATTTTGTTTCCCTGTATTACTTTTCATTTAGCTGTAGTTGTATGTCCGGTGTCAAGAGGTTAATGAAACAGTTTCACAAATCTCTGATAAATCAAGTCCAGGATTCAAAATCAGCTGCAAACGGTTTGGAAGTAGACTGCTTTATGTTGATTTCGATGGTATGAGGCATCAGCCGTTCAGAAAGCAATGGCAAATGCTGAACAGAACAAAATATATAAAGCCTATATGACTGAAGGATAATGCAGCACGAAATATATAATGTCCGACAGTGACATACCGGCTAGACACTTGCCTGCTAGCCGTTAGTCATGGGTTCAATCCACATCGAGCAGATCTGAACTGTTAAAATAGAACTGGGCTCCCAGGTTGACCCGGCCTAACATGGGGGTCAGAAAATGTGTTGGGAAGTAAAGGCAGCCGGAGTGATACTGACCACATGACCCACTGAGTGCTGATTGGACCATACAAATATGGGTCCAGAACTGTATGCCCAATGCACCTTAAGGCGTGTCAAAGGGTTCTTTACTGATTTTTCTATATGACTGAAGGATAATGCAGAGTAGATGGAAATATCAAGTCTGTACTACTGAAGGATAATGCAGAGTAGATGGATATATCAAGTCTGTACTACTGAAGGATAATGCAGAGTAGATGGATATATCAAGTCTGTACTACTGAAGGATAATGCAGAGTAGATGGAAATATCAAGTCTGTACTAGTGAAGGATAATGCAGAGTAGATGGAAATATCAAGTCTGTACCACTGAAGGATAATGCAGAGTAGATGGATATATCAAGTCTGTACCAGTGAAGGATAATGCAGAGTAGATGGAAATATCAAGTCTGTACTACTGAAGGATAATGCAGAGTAGATGGAAATATCAAGTCTGTACTACTGAAGGATAATGCAGAGTAGATGGATATATCAAGTCTGTACCACTGAAGGATAATGCAGAGTAGGTGGATATATCAAGTCTGTACTACTGAAGGATAATGCAGGCAGAGTAGATAGATATATCAAGTCTGTACCACTGAAGGATAATGCAGAATTGATGGATATATCAAGTCTGTACTTCTTCTTCTTCTTCAGCATTCCGAGCCATTGAGGTTCTTTGCTGCAGATACAATCCGTCTCCATTCGTCTCTCTGGTTGACCTTCTCTTGCCAGTCGTTGATTCCAATCTTATATATATATATATGTTGCGTATCCCTTACGGGACGTTGCAGTCAACACCAGCATTTTCAGCTGCTGTTGATGTACTAGGCAAGTGTTACGTTCAGTAGTTTGCCATTGCTTTCTGAACATCTGAAAAGTCTGTACTACTAAAGGATAATACAGCAGATGAATATATAAAGTTTATATCTGAATGATAATGCAGGATATTAGTCTATTTGACTGAAAGATAATGCAATATACTAATATACTGTCTACATAAATGAAAGATAATGCTGTATATTATATAGTCTATATTAATGAAGGATATACAGTCAGCTAAAACATAAAATCTATGTGGTAGAATGATACTCCAGTAGGCTAGAATATAAAATATAAGGTCTACTTGACTGAAATGAGTAATACTGCAGCAGGTTCACTTTAAGTGACATAACCAAATCAAGCTGAATATATACCTTGTTGCAGCCATGCATCACAATGCAACTAAATAACCATCATGTCATCAACAGTCCCATGTTATATATTCCTTCATAATCTGCACAAATAAGCACTTTCTATACATAGCTTGACACAAGAAGAACAGGACAGGTGTACACAAACTTTCTGATAATATTGCACTTTAACACTTCTATGTTCCCAGACAAGTCATATAATAAATTGACTAAACGGTTTTCTTAAAGTCAGGGTGGTAAATACTAAAACAATATCTTTCCTAAGTTCAGGTCACAAATCTACTTAACGATGCATTTTTTTAAAACAAACTCTTCAATTTGTTTTTTTTCTTCTTCTTCTTTCACCTTTTATCCCACACTGTGGCAAAACCTCTCTAAGCTCTCCTATCTATAGCTATCCATTGCAGCTCCGCTCATTTCCTCCCCATTTTATTCTTTTCTGTTTCTACTTCTCTTCTGCGTGTGTTTTTAGATATTTTCTATTTCCATTGAGATGTGCCGGTCTCTCTGGCTGTGGGGTTACAACACTTTCTCTCTGTAATCCCGTTTATCACGCAGAGTCTCGCAGCGGAGCGAGAACTGAGGTGGTTCGACCCCCGCTCGTGACTTGCGGATACTGAGCCGGCCGCTCAGAAAGCAATGGCAAACTACTGAGCGTAATCTTGCCAAGAGATCAACAGACAGCTGAAAGATGCTGCTGTTGACAGCTAAGTCCTGTAAAAGGATACGCAAAACATTGAGATGTGGAATCCAGACACAGGCCTCTCTAGTCACCTATTTTCAGGTTTTCTCGCTTGTTCTATCCAGTACCAGTGTCTTTTCTTCACCTCACTGGTTCATTGATGGTGTCAGAATCTCCCTCGCCCTGACAGATATTGATATCTGTCTGGTTTTCTTCAAGAGCTCTAATTGGTGATTCTGTCATACCATTTTATTCCTTCTATTTTGCGCAGTCACCAGTTAGTAAATGCTTGTAGTTTATTTGTAATCATTTTCATTATTCTTCATGCTTCTGAGTCATAGAATAGTGCTGATTGAAAGTTACAACTGAATATTCTAAGTTTGGTGATACGTTTAATTTAATTTGACTTCCATTTTCAATGCTTTCATTTAATTACAATTCATACTGGTGTGCACAATTCTATTGCTTCTTGTGTGAATAAAATGATGTTTTAGTTGTGTACTAATTTATGAATAACTTTTTTTCTTTAGTAACATATAATAATCTTCTTTGCAGCAACAATTTATAATGTCTACAGCAATAATTTAAATTTTCTCCTGCTATAATAATTTATGATAATCTCTGCAGTAAAATCGCACTCGTGAACAGAAAGATGTAGCCCGGAATCAAACCCACAACTTTCGGAGCGCAAGGCAGACGACCTGACCACTACACCATGGAGACTCCTCCTTCTTTTTCTGCAGTAATAACTGCTGATAATCTTTGCAATAATAATTTATGATGGTCTGCACGGTAATAATTCACGATAATCTCTGCAGTAATAATATGATAATCTTTGTAATAATAATTTCTAATTAATTCTGCAGCAGTCATAATAAAAAGTCTGTTCTGTGGAAACAGAGTGTAAACTGTTTTTTGCATCAATGATTTTGACTAAATCTCCCAAGTACAAATTTATGTTAATCTCCGGATTAATAGTGGGCATGTTAATGCAGTTGATAGGGAACTCATAATGTCATGCGCACAGTCGGACGTCGCTTACAGCAACAATTGCTATTAATCTTTGCTACACAAAAATTTATATTAATTTCTACTTCAAAAATTTCTATTATCTCTGCAGCAATAATTTCTATTAATTTCTGCAGCAACAATGTCTGTTACTCTCTGCAGCAAAAATTTATGTTAATCCCTGTATATTAAATTGTTGTCAATTTCCGCAGTAAAAATTGATGTTAGTCTCTGGATCAATGATTCCTAATAATATTGTAGCAAAAATTTCACGTAATCTCTGCAGCAAATATTTCTTCACCTCAGCAGCAAAAACGTTGTTTAGTTTTTGTGGCAACAATTTATGTCAATCTTGCAGCAACAATTTTCGTTATTCTCTGCATTTCTGACCAAGCACTAACAATTTCTAACAAATCTCTGTAGAATGATACCCAAGAAACTTCTCAGTAGCAATCCCGACCGCAACCAACTATAACAATGCGGAAAATAAAACAAGGTGCTGTAAAATAAAGCAATATTACAATGAAGACTGAAAGGATCCCTCGGTTGAAATAACATTAAGACAGTGGCCTACCTGAACCTATTTTGATAAGACCGTTATGCTGGATGTAGATTGTGTCAGACGTCAGGTTGCCATGAATTATAGGAGGGTCACATGAGTGGAGATAACTGAAAATACAATCAAGTCAACAAGTGAGGCTGTAGCTAAGTACAAAATTGATACATGAATGAAGAGAAGTGATAATAAACACTCAAATAAATAATAAACAGTAATATTTCATTCATTAAGATAAATTATACTTCTTCGTGAAGCGGCTGGCCGAGTGGCTAGAATGCCTGACTTTCCTTCGGGAGACCCTGGTTCGAATCCTCGGTAAGGTGTGGAGTTTTTTCTATCCAGGACAAAAAGAAAACCTGCACAGTTTGCGGCGACTGCACTAGCCATGCGGCCTTAATTCCTCGGGCTCAAGACCCCCTGTTCTACACCGCAAGGTACTATAGGCAGTAAATGACAGTTTTCAGATACTTCTTCTTTTTCTTTCTTCTTCTTCTTCTTTTGTGTTCATCCTGAGTTTTTTTCAGATGTGACTGCATTGTGCCTGTTTACAGCGGGCTGTGATTCTGCGCCTTTAGGCCGACACATCCAACTTCTGCGGGCGTTTGTTGACTAGGTTAACCTTCCCGGGGAGATAAATGATACTGAAGCTACAATAAAACAGCGGTCACTGCACAAATAAGTGATAAATAATATATAACAAACAAGATTTTAAAAAGAGAGTTAATTACAATTTATATGACTGAAAGTGACAGAAAATTCATTAAACTAAAGTAACACTCTCATTAATTACAAATATGTTATTTGGTTGAAGGTGATACAGAAAATACAATAATAAAAACGTGTGACTGCCATTAAGTACAAATATGTGACATGGCTGAAGATGATATAGACAATACAATAACAAACATGTGACATTAAGTGATAGTTAGGTAGTTTTAAGTTATTTTAAGCTGCTGCTGCTTCTCCTCCTCCATCATTCAAGTCATTATTTATCCTATACCACGGTACTGCTTCTAGAATGAGGTAAACTGTCCTCTCCAATTCACTATGGAAGTCATAGTTTTTGTCTCAGCTCTGTATCTTCTGGCTGTGTCTGGTAAGGCTGGCCTTGGAAAGCATAACTATTCTGAAGGATGTGTTCAAAATTCTGAACCCTGGTTCAAAATGAAGATTCATAAGCATTAGAGACTTTGAAGATGTGGTATTAGTGGTAAAGTAATGTGCAGTTGCAAGCTCTTAAATGAAGGAGGGTTGTCCAAGTCCTAGTAGCTAGACAGACAGGACAGATCCTGTGAGAGTGGCAGCACATGACAGGACAGTGGCAGCACATGACAGGACAGTGGCAGCACATGACAGGACAAGTATGCTTAAGGACAGACAGTAAACATGAGTTAACTGAAAGACTGCAATCAACGACGGACTGACTAACCCCGGGTTAAGGACAAGCAAAGGTCAAGACGGAGTACCTGCAACGGAGAACAGGAGGAAACATGAAAACACAGGGCGTCTGGACACTGACGCAAAACGCTGAAGACAGACTGGACTGAGCGTTGGATGTGGACGATGTGTCTGAGACTGTAGAGCGATTGTACAGCTGAATTGAACAATTGATAGTTTGCGCTGTGAGATGAATAACTGAAACAGTTTGTGTGAGCCAGCTTGGAGTGAGACCATAGTGATGTTATGTATGATCGGCTGAATTGCCGCATGTGACGACTGTTGTAGATATGTTGATATGTTAAAACTCAACGATGTATATAAACAGATTAATGTATTAAACCTGTTCAGTGATCTTTAAGAAACGGCCATGTGTACTGGTCTTCGACTGATCTAGATTTGTGTGAGACGTCAGGTCTCAGTGGATAGAATTAAATAAATATAAGCCAAATTAAATCCCAAGGCTCTGACAAGGGTGATTTGTTTTTTGCCTTGGACTTTGTGGACTGAATCAGATGTGTTGTTCTATGTGTGTTCACATCCTTCTTCCAATAGGAGATGAACTTGTTACGGTTCCCTAGGTAGGACAGTATATGACTGAATGGTTTTATTCTGCTGCTTTTTCTAGACAAAGCTCTCAAATGTCAACCTGCCACCTGCTATCGTAACGACTACATCCAATACAATGTTTGCCATCTCTCTGGCAATGGAAGCAATTCGTAATCCCGCATACCGAGTTTGAAAAACAGCTGGGGGCAATTCGGCAGCAGACCACCTTGCGTTGGTTTTCATAAAATGGCATGAGTGCTGGTCGCTAAGAACCCAATGGCAAACTACTAAACGTAAACTTGCCGAGAAATCACAAACAGCCAAACAATGTTGGGGTTGCTAGGTCTTGTAAAGGATATGCAGCTAACTTTTTTTTTTAAAGAACAGTGAATAGTTTTCAAAAGAATAAAATTACTTTAGCCCCTGGGAAAGTTAACCCGGTCAACAAATGCCCGCAGAAGTTGGATGTGTCGGCCTAAAGGCGCAGTATCGCAGCTCCGCTGTAAACAGGCACAACACAATCACATCTGAAAAAAGACTCCGGATGAATGAAGAAGAAGAAGAAGAAGAAGAAGAAGAAGAAGAAGAAGAAGAAGAAGAAGAAGAAGAAGAAGAAGAAGAAGAAGAAAAAGAAGAAGAAGAAGAAGAAGAAGAAGAAGAAGACGAAAAAGAAGAAGTAACTTTAGCAAGAAACTATACTCTAGCCAATGTATCATGGTTATTAGTTGCCCTTCAACACAGTGGTCTGGACTCAATCCCTAGTAAGGCTGGATCTGGCTGGCACAGCCTAGTAAAATTAGTACCAGCGATCTTTCTGGGCATGAGAGTAGTGATAAAAGAAACTGGTCACTTCAACTCATGATTTATATACATGAGAACCCCTGAATTCATCCCTCTCTTCTCCTAATCCTAAGGGTCTAGTGCCATGTGCCCAATGTGCCATAAGGCGTGTAAAGGTGTCATTTACTTTACCTGACTTGTTGCTATCACAACAGTGTCATCAGCATAGTATCAGTTTGTTTACATTATGGCTACCAAACAAGATCTCTGGCCAATTTATACTTCTGCTAATATTCACACCAACCCTATGCTACCAATCTCAAACTTTGACATTATCCAAATCATACTTTCATAAAATCAACACCTGCGAGATGAGATACCCGAGTAGAGCTGCCAACTTAACAATCCGAGACCGAGTAAGAAATGCTGTTATCAGACAGACAGTGGGATCAACACCTTGTGCCACATTTATTGAAAGACAAAATATCAAGTGGTTTGGCCATCTCGTTAGAATGCAACACCATCAACTACCATCACTGGCCCTACATCAAAGATCATCTGCCGCAACGAGAGCAAGGGGACACCCGAGAAGAAAATTGATTGATGACATCAAAGACATTGTACAATCACACGGAATGACACTATCAAATTCCACTTATCGGGCGCTGGAGCACCAATTATTCCTCCCCACGACGCTTGACGGCCAAAGTGTAAGAAGAAGATGATGATGATGACTAATTTGATAATTTTTAACATCATGCCTGAAACAGCAAAAATAAAGCATAAAATGAACTGTTCTCTTCAGTTTACCTTAATGCTGACAAAATTTGTGTGCACCATCGTTTCCATGCCTAATTAAAACAAAAAGAGAACAATCAGAAATTAGTTATGGAACAATCATTTTGGTAAACACTTCAACATGTTGTGCACTATTATATATTTCGATAAATAAATAAATGTTTGCATATCCTTTACAGGACATCGCTGTCAACATCAGCATCTTTCAGCTGATTGTTGATTTCATGGCAAGATTACGCTCAGTAGTTTGCCATTGCTTTCTGAGCGACCAGCTCACATACCCCGTAAGTTACTGACGTGATTCGAACCACTGCTGATTCTCACCATCATCACATTACTTACAAGAGTATACGAGATTACGGAGAAAAGTCGCTAACCTCTAGGCCAGGAAGCCGGCATATATTTCGATAGCTAGAGAAAAATTCACTATAACCATTTAAATGTCTAAACTAACTGTCTAAGAAATTGTCCCAAAAGGCAAACATTGAAGTAAAGAGTCAAAAGACATGAATTAAATGTAAACAGCGATTATGAAATATTATAAATGTATTTAATCGTCATAACCGTATGCCTTCACAATTCGTAATGTTATAAAGTGAGGAAGACATGATTAAATAAATGAAAATGAATGAAGATAGTAGTCGATACAGACATTTAATACACAGATAAAAATGCATTCAGCCATATTTGACAGACATTTAATACACAGACAAAAATGCTTCGCTTGTATGCTGTCACTGAAGGAATGGACATTCAACATGCAGAACAAACAACTGTAATGTCCATTCTGCTAGACTGAAGAACAAATGCTACTGCTGGAGGACCAGGTAAAAAGTGATTAAAAATAACTACCCTCAACATGTAAAGTGAAAGACGAGGAAGATTTCTCCGTGACATATCTGAATACAAAATGTCTTCATGCAGTCTGCTCTAAAGTTATGGATGATAAAATTGTCAATGTAAGACATGAGAGTTCAAATTTAGAACAACTGAAAATAGAGCAGCATTTAATAAGATGGAGAATATCCCAAGCAACAAAATTTTTCAATGTAGGTGAAAAAAGAAAGAGTTTTATGGAGGGAATTCCAATTATGGAAGTGAGTCGTGGACAACAGATTAGTGAGAAATTACTTGGAGGCTGCTGAGATGTGGTTCCGTGGATGAAAATTGTAACACTCTGGAAAATCAAAAGAGTAATGAAGTTGTTTTAAAAGAAGCCACTGGTGAAATGAATCAGAA
Organism: Cepaea hortensis; assembly: GCA_963921405.1. NCBI lineage: Eukaryota > Metazoa > Mollusca > Gastropoda > Stylommatophora > Helicidae > Cepaea > Cepaea hortensis. The sequence continues at coordinate 36,207,623 of OY992893.1, forward strand.
GTAAACAATATTCTTTAGACACATGAGATGGGGAAAGCTGAAACACATCATGACAACACAGTAACAGGGAAGATGTACAGGGAAACGTAGACAGAAGATGCTAGATATTCTAGAATGGAGGAGCATCTACACTGAAATGATTGGCTGTATTGCTTGACAAGAGGTTATAAACACACACATGATAATTAATATGAACTACAAAAAGAACATCATCCCCGTTACATCTAAAAATTTATTTACACCTCAGAAGATCAAACAAGTAATGAAGGTGTTTTGAAAGATACCCACCGACTAAGAGAACTGGCAACATGTATCAGAAACAAACAATCCTCATTCTTTGGACGCATGAGAAGTTGAAAGCTGAAATATGTCATGACAACTGGAAAGCTGAAGTGAGGATATACAGGGAAGTATGCCCAAACTAGGCCTAATTTCAGCCAGTCAGTATGTGCAGTGCTGAACCTTGACCTGGTTACATCCTAACATTCCTCTCTACTGATGTGAAGTTCCAGGACTGGTTTTGTGCATCCAATGGATTTTTCAGCTTGGAAAAGGAAAACAGAGTTCAGCAGCCCAACCCCAGTGAAGATGGTATTTTGATCTGTGGCAGGAGGAATGATCTTACTTCACAAGATGCAAACTATTTGAGCAGAGTCAAGAACTGACATCACAGAACTCAGAAGAATCCCATACCCGCTCCGTCCTTATCTTCAACAATCAGCGAAGCGTTCCAATACTAATGGTACTTGATTATCTGTCTGTCTGGCCTTTTCTCAGAGTACAGAATGTTGGCCAGATCCCCTGCCCCACCATTCTCTCCAGACAATGATGGTGTATGTTTCCTCCATACTATACACATGATCCTAACGGGCCTTGACCATATCTGCCTTATCATGCACCAATATCTCACCCAGGGGTGCAGATGCAGCCAATTTGTCCGCCTACTCGTTTCCCAACACACCAGCATGCCCTTGGAATAAAGTCCAATGGATACTCCCTATCTTTGATCTTTTAATTGAAGCATGCCACTCTGCATGAAGTATATTGTTGTGCACATCTTGTTTATGATTCCTATTGAAACAGGTTAAGCATCACAAGAAAAAGAAGCCATTTTCCAGCTCAAATGAGATGAACATCAATGCAACGGACTTGAGACTTTAGACTCAAAATCTTCCTGAGGATCCACCAACATACCAACCAATTCCATTTTCAGTACATAGCTAAGTAATAATAAGTTAACACTACATTCTTCTTTTTTTTTTCTTCTAGTGCTGCATGTTTGCTGATTAAGGTTTGTCATCACAAAGTCCTTTTTTTTAACTGTATTCTTATCAGTTCTTAACATCCAAGAAAACTGGCTCATAAACAGTAACATGTCACATACTTTGAGATGGCTGCTGTGTCAGAGGACTGAGCCCGCATGGGAATACCGGATGTGTGGGGATGTTGATTGTGATAACATACCATAATATAACATCATGTCACAGAAACTGAAATACTTGAAGTGAAGGAAGGTTACTGGAAGAGGAGGCAGGGGTCAACCAGCAGGAAGATGGACACAGGAAACTGCAGACAATTTAGGCAAGAGGGAAAGTAAGGCAGAAGAAATCGCACGAGATAAAGAAACGTTTTGGCCGGTCGAGATGAGAGCGACCTTCTGGAAAAATCCTGCTAGATAATGATGATGATTCTTGTAAAGCTGACCTCTACACTTCATGTTTTTCCAACTGTTTACACCTAGAAATGTGACTAACTGTATGTATTCATAAATCTAATTTCTTTTACTTTTCTTTTCTGTGTAGTTGATCACCCATTTATTTCACACAACCTACTACACTAAAAAAGCTATATCATTTTACTTAGACTTTTACTTAGATTTTACAACTACCATCTACTTAAAAAAAATAGACGTTATTTCTCTATGTGCAATAAGAAGTTCACAGAATCTGAAAAACAAAAAACAAAAAGAAATAGGGAAATCAAGTTAGGCCTTTATATCAGCAATCACATGCTTGATATTCAGAAAAGCTTTGATGTATGTACTAACCTTTAATTGGAATGTCTTATTGTTCTTTTTCGTTTTCTTTAGAAATTGTTTCAAGTTCCCAGAAGACATGTATTCAGATATGAATATGACCTAAACAAGAAACACAAAAATTCATGGGTGAATTTACAAATATGAAAAATTAACATTTTGAAATAGAATATATTTCTCAACAGCAACACAAATGCATATTTTAGTATTATAAGTCATGAAGATACATATTCATACAAGTCTCTGATCAAATAACCTCACACAACATGACTTATAGTAAATTTATCAAAATAATAAATAAACACAAAATAATATTAACTAAAGTTCACAGATATCCTTTTGAATAAGTACTGGTTATTGTAATCCATAATCTAACCATGTTCTTGAAAAAGTCAACAACTTCACATACCTAGGAAGCAAAATGACATCTACAGGGGATTCATCACCAGAAATATTATCTAGAATCGCACTGGCATCTGGTGCCTTCAATAAACTGTTAAACATCTGGAAGTCAAAGTCACTCAGCCAACATACGAAACTTAAAATCTTTAATTCTTGTGTGATTCCAGTGCTAACGTATGGATGTGAGAGTTGGAAATCATCGGTAGCTTTAGATAAAAAATTAGACAATTCTGAGAACAAATGTCTTAGAAGAATTCTAAACATCCAGTGGACAGATTTCAAAATCAATGCGCAAATAAGACAAGAGACTAAGCAAGATATTGTATCAAATTTTGTAAGAAAACGCCGTTGGAACTACATCGGCCATGTACTCAGAATGGACAAGACAAGATTCCCCTACCAAGCCCTCATATGGTCACCAGTAGGGAAAAGAAAACGGGGAAGACCAAGAGAGACCCTGCGTAGAACCATCATCAAAGAGGGCTCATTCAACGGCCAAGTAGACATCCAGGATCTACAACAGGTAGCAGCGAACCGCCGGTCATGGAGAGCCATGACTTCTGCCCTATGCGCCGACTTAGGCTCAAGAGGAAAGACTAACTAACTAATTGTAATCTGTATGAATAATACATAACTCTTAGCAAGGCACATAAATAAGAAGTATGAATAATACTTCTTCTTCTTCTTCTTCTGCTGCGTTCATCCGGAGAGTTTTTTCGGACATGATTGCTTTGTGCTTATTTACAGCAGAGCTGCGTTCTTGCACCATTAGGCTGACACATCCAACTTCTGCTGGCATTTCTTGACCGGATTAAGCTTCCCGGATGTATGAACAATACAACAGTGTCCGCACAAATAAATGTTTACCAACTGTAAATGATAATAAATAACAAAAATGACCTCACCCTTGGTTTGTCTGCTTTTGTATCTGTCCAGTATTTGTGGAATTTGATAATATTAGGGTGATCCAGCTGACAAAGGTTATCAAACACTTGTCGGATTTTGTCCTACAAAATAGAAATGAACCCATTGATAGGAGTTAATGCAAAATGTACAGACTAATACTGAATCACCTAGGTATGCAGCAAATGTAGCTGAAGTAGCTAGTTCTCTTTAGCATACAATCTCTAATTTGCTATGTAGTTAAACAAGATTAATATCAACTTAAACTAGAGTTAAATAGTACACTGCACAACTTATTGTGAGGAAAAGAGTTCTTAAGAGCTATATTGAGTTAATCCTGATGTATGGAAGCTAATCATGGACAATTAGCAGATAAGTGGGGAATTATGTGGAGGCTGCGGTGATGTGGTTTTATAGAAGAATTATGAGAACACCATAGAAGAATAGAAAGAGCAATAAGGATATCTTTAAAAATGTTACCTCACAGAAGGAACAGGTTACTCACATCAGGAGAAGGCAGTCCACACTCTTTGGGCATGTCATGACAAGGAGAAAGCTCAAGGATGTCACAACAGCAAAGTGCAAAGTTGGAGGAGAAGAGAAGCAGGGAAAGACCAAGAGAGACGATGCTGGACAGTCTAACATCATGGCATGGAGGAATATCAATATCAGAAATGATTGGCAGCACACAAGACAGAAGGCTGTGGACAGACATGATCATCAACGCCACACAGCAGGGACTAAAAGAAGATAACTTCTTCACATGCACCAGTGATTGGCACTTTTCGTGACACTGTATTCTAATCATTGCCATCATCATTAAAATTACTGGTCTAATCTTGATGTTCTTTATAGTTAGGCTGGTATAGATAAAAAGGGTTTGTTGCTGCCAAGTGTTTATGAGAATCCAAATAAAAACATAAAATATGGCTGAGGAGCTTAACGGATGGGAAAACACATTCTGATACAAGCAAACATTTAGACCGATATGTCTGCATCAATGGAACAATAAGTACGAAACAATGAAAAATGAACAACACAAAACAGTACTTCCCTTAACAGTTGTCCAATACAGGATACTGTAAACTCTGGATTACGAGATAAAACAACACTAAAAAAAGATTAGCAGATTGGTTACTAACAAGCTAGTACCACAAATTAAAGTCTTAAAAATTGACTTCTTCTTACCTGCTGTGCCCTGAAATCCCTTTTCTCTGAGAACCGTACTTCATTCCATACAACTTCCACTCCTTCCTCCGTGTCCATCGCAAGAAAGGCACTGTCAATACCTGGCACATCCCGCTGATCCACCTGATAAACATTAGTATATCCCAGGTAAATAATACATAACAAAGTTTACATCACTAGCAATAACAATGTCAATATTAATAACAAGGGTTAGTTCTGTCTATAACTATTAGTGTTACATCATTAGGCATCAACTAGTAGTCACACACTGATAATTGTAAAGTTAGAGTCCAGAGTGAGTGAGTGAGTGAGTGTGAGCGTGAGTGAGTGTGTGTGTGAGTGTGTATGTGTGTGTGTGGGGGGTGGGTGGGTGGGTGCGAGCGTGTGTGCGTGTGTGTCGTCGTCGTTTCCCCCCCCCCCCCCCCCTCATTATCTACCCTCCCTTATTCATTTTTTCCCCTGTAATTCACCATGTTACAATTTTCTAAGCATAATATATTAAAGCAATCTGATGTAAAACAATGGCTTTGAATGTTTATGTGAAGTTTTGCTGGTTTCTAATAATAATATTTACTTAATTCATTCTGAAAAAATGGGATATCACTGTTTTAAAATGAGCCAATTTGGCAAGCTCCTAAGTTTAAAAAAAAAAAAAAAAAATAAGGCTTTAGCTATTTGACCAGCAACAAGATATGTGAACAATATTTCAGCAAGGGGTTTTCTATATTCACCCAAATTAGTATGTATGATGCTTTCAAAAAGTCAACAGGAGTTCAGAAATGTTTACAAATTCTAGCAACAATAAGGATCAATGATTTGCAAAAACATCTTTAAGTAATGTTTTGGTAATTTCACTAATGCATTTTTTATTACTAATCTAATATTTTAACAGTTAAAATTACACAAGTGTGTTAGTGTTAATTATGCCAATGCTTACTTAAAAACTCATTGTCTATAATAAAGGTTTTTGACAGGACTCAATGCCAATGTCTAAAAATGTATCAATGGTCACTCCCCTCTATGAGTCATCCATAAACATTAAAGCATGAACATTTCAGCGCCACAACTATCTCAAGCAATGGGGTTTGTTTAATTGGTTATAATGGGATACAAGAAAGTCCCGGGAAGGTTAACCCGGTCAACAAATGCCCGCAGAAGTCGGATGTGTCGGCCTAACGGCGCAAGAACGCAGCTCTGCTGTAAACAGGCACAACGCAATCACATCCGGAAAAAAACTCCGGATGAACGAAGAAGAAGAAGAAGAAGAAGGATACAAGAAAGTGAAATCCTTAATAATCCACTTTTGCGCAAGGATATTATTATTACAGAATGTAATATTTCTGCATTTTCTGTATACTTATATACATTTTTGCAATAGGCTGATAATTAATTAATTTGTCCTGAAGCAGTTTTCTGCTATGGGTCTGTGACATGATAGTGCCGTGCCATGTTCTTCTTCTTCTTCTGCATTCATCCAATCCAGAGTTGTTGTTTTTTCGGACGTGATTGCGTTGTGTCTGTTTACAGCAGAGCTGCGTTCTTGCGCCGTTAGGCCGACACATCCAACTTCTGTGGGCATTTGTTGACCAGGTTAACCTTCCCGGGGATGCCGCGCCATCTCATTTTGCAGACCTGAATGCATGGAGGAATATGTGGCCAATCTTTCCCTCACTTTTGCAGGTGACGAGTCCAAGTGTCGAACCTGTACCTAGTTGTGCTCATGAAATTATCAGCGCAGTTTCAAGTTTGCTAAGAACTTCACAAACATGCCTACTAATAGGCTGATAAGTTATAATGTATCACATTTTACATGTCAATGACTAAGTGATGTATTATCACAATGCAACATTACAGCTACACACACACAACACAAATGTGCATTGACAAAACACACTTTTGCAATCCGGTAGCTGAGTTTTTTCTCTACCTCTCATTTATCGACTCCTTTACTTATATTGAGCACACAAATACTAATTAATTCGCACAAAAATATTTCTGCCTCCAGCCAACATAAAGTCTTGAATAAGGTATTGTTGGATTTATTATCAGCTCTGTCCAAAATGATATAACTATACTTATCTATCAGGTATTAAAACCTTAATCCCCCGGGAAGGTTAACCCGGTCAACAAATACCCGCAGAAGTCGGATGTGTCGGCCTAACGGCGCAAGAATGCAGCTCTGCTGTAAACAGGCACAATGCAGTCACATCCGGAAAAAAAACAAAAATTCGGATGAACGCAGAAGAAGAAACCTTAATCTATTTGAAGAAAACAAAAACACTATATAAAATAATTAATGACATTAGACTAGTTAATCACTTAATCCTCAGTCTATAAACACCAACAACTGAGGGAAGATTTGAGATTATTTGGTGATATTGTTAAAAGGCAATGTGGATTATTTTCAAACAGTTATATACACAACATTAATTTAAACACATAATTTGAAATCATACTCATTTTATTTATACCAGATCGGTGAGATCGCTTCTCAAAGAACCCTCCTTCTCTTCTGAGTCTGACTGATCCTCTCCTCCTAATAATGAAATAAAACAACACAATCCAGCTATCAAAAAATATACAATAAATAACACTACACCACTAACTGCTCACCTCCTCTCTCCTTTTCTGCCATCTTCCACACGGACTCTCTTCTAACACTTCTTCATCATCAGATTCTTCCCCGCTGTCTTGCTTTTGTTCGGATTCTTGTTCGGCCATTTCTGTATTACAAGCAGACGTCAAACACCTTTTGCCGTGGTTCTAGCCAAGTTCAGGTGCATCAGTGCCATTGAGAACAATTGTACTTCCGTGTTTCCGTTCCCGAAACTTGCAGCATATGTGCTATTCAAACGCTAATGTAGGAACGAGAGCACATGTGGTCAACACCAGGGGTAACCTAAATAAAAGTGTACGGTAGCTTGAAAAACTTGCAGTGGGTTACAGGTTTTTTTTTTTTTTTTAACTGCACTTATGTTCGTAGTTGAGAATCTACGCAGCAGAATAAGAAGAAAACGAAAAAGGAGCTAATGAGTTAAAAGTAGATTAAAATTTTAAAAATGAAAACATCATTGCAGAAAAAAAATACATGTAATGAAACGAATATTGAACACATTGCAAATGTTAATCATATAGAATTTTTTTTTTTTTTCGATTCGATTTCACCATTCTCCTACCCCGTTCAACCTCAGGGAGAAGTTATAGTTATTAATATATTAGTAGGGTCCATCACCGACTCAAAATGATAACTAATGATGACAGAGCTGTGACTAGTCAGCCACCAAAGCAGCCGCCCACAATCCTTATTATTTACTAATCCGAAGGTGATTGTTGTCCATATGAGGTAATAGATGTAATTTGCAAACAGCACAACATATGCATTTTAAACAAAATTATATAGATTTCTAAAAATACTAATTTAGTTTCACACTTTACAAATATATCGTGGTGCATGCACAATTTGCGAATCCAGTCAAGCTTTCATTTATACATTTATAATATTATTCAACATGCCATTTCCTCTGACCCTTGAGTCAGTAGAAATAGAAATAAATTCATGGGATAAATTTGTGTAAGCAAAGGATTCTTTCCTTGGCATGGGGCATATAAAATATATGGTGCTAGTCCAGCATCCTCATAAACAATTCGGCATCCGACAGGTGCTGGCAATACCACACCGACCGTCTTTACTGCCTATTTTCTGGAACTCATTTTAAGATAGGTGGACCTGGGAGCATAGTTACATTTTTACAAAATCCCACGAGATAATGAGGATTCGAACAATTAACTATCGGACCTGTGGGCTAACTATTGTGCTATTGCGGCACCCTAGCTCCTATATTACAAAAATTTTAAAGTATAATTAGAACAACCTATACCGTTGATTTGTCCATGACGGAGTCACCATGGAAATGTTAATCGTTACATTTATTATGAACGAAGCCACCTTTGGTAGCAAGTGTGTGGGGTTGTTGTCTATGTGTTTTTAGCACTAACTATTCAGTAAATAGTCAAAGAACTAGACCAGTACTCAATTTCTCTATATTAAATGTTTAAATCTCAGCTCATCTGGTTCCTCTTGTACCTTGCGGTGCCGAGGTGAAGCATAAACAGCGGGAGAGTGCCCGTTTATGGGCTTCGTGTATGATGTATCAAGATTCCCATGGACTCTGCTATTCCATCTGTACTTCGTTTACGTGGCCGGCCTCTTCTACTGCTTCCATTTGGTCTGTACATCATTGCTTATTGTGGTATACAGTTGGTTACTGTTTAAATGTGAAACTATAATTATTATTATTTTTAAATGAAAGATAGGGAGCATCCGTTGGATATTTTCTCCAGGACAAGCTGGTGTGGACAGATTGGCTGGGTCTGCGCCGCGGGTGGGGTATTCAGTGCATGATATGGCAGATGACCACTCAGTGCTCTGTGGGATCACGTAAACAGTGTGGAAGAACTGGAGAGATGCAGGGAATGACCAGAGGATCGGCAGCACTCCGATAAAGACCAGACAGACACATCGCAACTGTTCGTTGGTTGTTGAATCTGAAGGCGTTTCCTGGCTAATTCAACTCTTGTTTTGTTTTGAAATCCTCTTTCCGAATATACATACATACAAGGAGGTCAGTATGGCGGTTCTTGAACAGAATCAAACACATACACATATGAATAAGTCTGACCGCCTCTCTTCTTTCGTGCTACTTTGCCAATCCATCAAGAATGTTCTGCTTATGCCGACCTCTTGTTTCAAATACCTTCAACCTAAGAGGTATTCACAAGGTTCTCTATTTTCGTCATGAATATCAACATCATGTGGCAAGTCTTTTGCAGGACGTCGTTCTCATCATAACTTGCCTGAAAGATGTTAGATCTCTGACTAGTTGCATATTAATACCCTATGTGTCTTTAGATCCCCGTGTTCACCGTCGTTTTGGTAGATCCAGCTGCTTTGTCCAGAGACCGTGCCTTCCATTAGTGTTATATAAACCAGTGTGGCATTTAATACAGCCAAATAAGTTTAGTTTCTGTGACATAATATTGTTTATGAGCCAATCAGCTACGATTTTCACATCTTTTCAGTATCTTTCTTATTTTCATACCCGGTATTCTAAGAATTCGTTCTGTGATATTTAAGACCAAAAGCCTTAACTGTTATTGTTTAATTGCCCCCCCCCCCCAACTTTTTTCGTGCACTCGCTTTTACCCCGAGCTGCTGCTACTATTTTTTTTTTTTGTTAAGCTGCATATCCTTTACAGGACGTTGCAGTCAACACCAGCATTTTACTGCGTTGTTAATGTCTTGGCAAGTTTTTGTTTTTTGTTTTGTTTTTTACGTTTAGTAGTTTGCCATTGCTTTCTGAACGACCAGCTCCCATACCAACACGTTAAAACCAGCGCGACAAGGCCTGCTGCCAAATCGGTCGCCGCTGTTTCGAACGCGGGTAAGCGGCATTACGAATAGCGTCCGCTGCTGCTATTACTACAACTAATGTTGCGTGTAGCTGCGACTAGCTAATTTTTGCGGTTATGTTAGCTTTCCCTATTACCAGTGTCGCCCCGACATCAGGCAAATTGATGATGGTAAATGATTATATTCTCGTAACATATAAGGTGGCGGGGGCGGAAGGAGAGTGAGAGAATGAGAGAGAGAGAGAGAGAGAGAGAGAGAGAGAGAGAGAGAGAGAGAGAGAGAATTATCTTTCCTTGGCATAATAGATATGATTGTCTTCCCTAATGTGAGTAAATAACTGTCTTTGTGAACCTGCATTTGTAATGTTAGTGATTAGACCAGGGGTATGGAGATGACTGAAACAACCGAGAAGATCGAGGGTGTTAGAGAGATGATTGAAACAACCGAGAAGATCGAGGGTGTTAGTGACCGAAGTCAAAAAAGGAGGAAACTTGCTGAATGGTTTCACGGAGTAGAGCGAAAAATAATCCGTGGTCACGCTTAACAAAAACACAGAGGAGAGAAGTTTATGGAGTAACAAGATCGTCTACAAGGATCAGCTTGGCACGTGATTATGGTGATGATGAGGGCTTGGGTGCCGGCATTCCTGTTCGCTTATTTTATTCATAGCATTTGGTGAAGAAACAGTGTCTCCACTGCCCCTAGTTATTTTTTTTTTTCTAATCTCGATAGTCGAGACCCATGAATCATCCGAATAGATGTGGGTGAAAGTAAAAAGTAAAAGACCCTTTCCACGCCTTGTCTTGTGTTGGGCATATAAATTTTAAGGAGCACGTGTGTGGACTATACTTGAGGTCAAAGCAGGCAAATGAAAATGAGTTAAACAATACACTTACGGCTTTTGAACTTAAATGTCACAGAACCAAATCTTTACAGGATGTCGCAATCAATCCCATCATTTAGTGGCCGTTTGTGATTTTCTAGGTAATTTTACGTTCAGTAATTTGCAATGTACTCCATCCATCATGTGCCATACCGGTAAGCGTGGGCGGTCATGACTCGCCATTTCACTGGATCACCAGAGTCGTGGATCAGCTCGGTTTTCTTGTCTCGACCATTCCACGTGGTCAAGCCATCCAGGTATTTACTTCTGTCTTCTCCTTGTTTTCTTCCCCACGATCTTGCTAGTTGTCACCATGTTCTCCAATTTATTTCTTCTCATAACATGTCCTCCCCCCCCCCCCCTCCCTCCCAAAAAAAATGTGACTGTCTACGTCTAATTTCTCTAATCAGTTTACGATTTTCATTTGTTTCCTGTAGTACTTGGTCATTGGTTTTTTTTTGTCTGTCCATGGTATTCTTTGCCTTCTCCTCAGAAACCACATTTCTTCAGCCATCAGATGTTTTTTTCAGCTTGACTGCTCATTATCCAAGCTTCACATCTATACAAACGTACAGATTCTATGTAGCACCTCAACACTCTTTTTTCGTTTCAATTGACATCTTTTTATTGTTCAGTATGTTTTTCATCATGCTAAAGGCTACTTTCGCCATGATGATTCTTGTTCTAATTTCTTGATGGCATCTCCCATCAGATGTTATTACTGTTCCGAGATAACTGTACCTATTTACTTGATAAAGAATATTCCCATTTACTTGTATATATATATGTATACTTCGCCCTCCAATGAGGATTCAATTTATATCTTCTACATTTCTGAAAATGTTTTCACTGTACAGGGAAAAAAGATCTGGAGACATTACACATCCCTGTCTCACACCTTTCTTAATAGGCTGATATTAACCCACTTCATTATCAATACTTATGGCAGCTTGTTGTTTCCAATATATGTTTTTTATATGTCTAATGTCTTTCCCATCAGTTTGTAGATCTGCAAGCACCTCTAAGCCTTCATGTAGTCAATATAGCACAGATGTATATCTTTGATTACTTCTCTAGAACGTTAAATTACTGATCGCAGCATATACACAGCATTTACTGTATCCTTTCCTTCTATAAACTCACATTGTTCTTCTCCTATTTAAGGTTGTATTTTCTTCCTCACTCTTTGCATAATATTTATTAGCAAAATCTTCGTGATGTGACTTATTATACTAATTGTTCTATGTTGATCACATTCCAAGGCTCCTGATTTCTTTGGGAATGCAATAAATACAGAATTACATATTTCAGAAGGTATATCTCCAGTATCATATATAGTGTTCAGCAGTCTGGTGACTTAATCTATTCTATATTCTTCTAAAGCATTAATCATTTCTGTTGTGATGCTATCTTAACCGGGGGTCTTGTCAGTTTTCATATGTTTAAGAACATTCAGAACCTCCATCTTCAAAATTGGCGGTCCTTCATTATTAGAATATCATACTGTTCATCTCTGTTATCATCATAGCGGTTTTTCACATAATCTTATCATACATGTAGAGTCTGATCTTTTTTCTATTAAGGTGTTGGCATCTTTTGTTTTTAGACAGCCTGCTGATGTACTTGTTCATTCATTAGTAAGCTCCTGAGTTCTTTTGTGCATTGATTTGGTATTTTGACTGTTATGTTGTTTTTTCAATTTCTATGCAATTTTTCTCAAGCCATGCTTCTTTTTCCTCCTTACATAATATTCTGACTTCTCTGTGAATTTCATAATATTTGGCAGGATTATTTTTGTTGAGTCTTCTTGTTTCCATTAGGTGTAAAATTTCTCCAGTCAACCATTTCGTACGATCCACTTTCTTTAATTTTGGAATAGTTGTTTCTGCAGCTACACTGTTTGAATTCTTCAACATTTCCCATTGATCATCCACATCTTCAAATAGGATCTCTAGATCAGACAATATATCAAATCTATTCTGTACTTCTATGTTGAATTTGTTTTGTATTTCCTTGTCATTTCACAATGTGCACAGATCATGTTTCCTGTTATATATTTGACTTTCTTCAACTTTATCCTCAATGTACCTGTAAGTAAACCGTGATCACTATAACAACCAGCACCGGTAACTGTTTTTGAAATTGTTAACGCATTTCGATCAGAATGTAATCAATCTTGTTTCTAATCCTGCTATTAGGACTCCTCCTTGTCCATAATCTTCTAGGGTGTTGTTTAAACCAGGTGTTTCCTACAATCATTTCCTGCTCTTTTGTCCATTCTACAAGTCTGTATCCTCTTTCATTTCTCTCTCCCAAACCATGGTTTCCTACTGTGCATCCATCACCTTGAACGTAAACTTGCCAAGACATCAACAACGGCAGTAAAATTCTGGTGTTGACTGCAACGTCCTATCGGGATATGCAACTTAAAAAAAAAAATTGCAATGTGGAACTCATTGAGAGGACTAAACAAAGACCAGTGAACCTAGAAGTAAAAAAAAAGGACGCTATTTCTGGATAGGACATAGATTGAGATAGCCTGAGAATGGTACAACTAGAAAGATCTTTCTCTGGAATCCGAGAGGCAAAAGAAGAGAAGTAGAAATAGAAATTAATAATATGGGGAGGAAATCAATGGAGTTGCATGGGATAGCTAAAGATAGGAGGGCTTGGAGTAAGTTGGCTGATGAGATACGCCCCAATGAAGGATAACGGATGAAAGAAGTTTACATTGCTTTCTGGACAGCCGACGTTCATATCATTGTGGAAATGAACGTAAAACAATCTTTTGTGAAACAATCTTTTGTAAAACAATCTACTCCCAAATTTTCTGATGTTGGTTTCGAACCCAGTATGAGGGGATTGTGAAACTGTTTTCACTACCTCTAAGCCAGTGTATGATGACACAACATCTAGCTTAAGAATGGAGGTGGAGGCGGTCAGTGCAGCTTTCCGCTGGATAGAGAACACGATACATACACACATTGTGATTGTAACTGACTCAGAAAGCATGCTGAGTATGGTGAGGTCAGGCAGGCTTCGTTCAGAGTGGCTTGCTTCGCTTCGGAGGTCACGGGTAGCAAGCATCACCTAGATTGTTTCTCCGGGGCATGCCGGTGTGCTGGGGAATGAACAGGCGGACAGATTGGCTGGCTCGACAAAACTTGGTGGAGTATTGATGTATGACAAGACAGACGTGGTTGCGGCCTTGTGGGAGCACGTGTGCATCTCGGAGGAGCAAATGGATCACCATAGTCTGGTAAGAATGAGGCAGCGAGGTGTGAAGAGGGGATCTGGCCGACGCTCGACGCTCAGAGGAAAGGCGAGACGGACATATAATCAGATTGCTACTGGAACTATTAGTGTTGGAACTCTTCGCTGGCTGCTGAGAATGGGGACGGAGCGCTTATGGGAATGTTCCGAATGCTGTGATGTCGGTTCCTAAATCAATCAATCAATCAATCAATCAATGGTTCTCAACCTTTATTGGCCCATGCACCTCTTCACCATATGTTCAGAATGGCCACCCCCCCCCCCCCCATTCGTATTTCCTCACGATAAATCCCCCCTACCCGCCGCTACACAGTATACATAAAAATGGAAGCTAAATTTAATAATACATACTAGAACAAATCTAGACGTCTACATAAAACATGATTTGCGGGTCTACTTGCGGTATAAAACGAATTTCGGAAGGGCCAGAAGTACAGAACCGTAAAGTATGGAGGGAAAAACATTATCAATTAATCGGTTCTTTTATTAACGCGATATTGAAATAATCTTAATTCCGCCCCCCCCCCCCCCCACCCTGAAACCGTAAAATTCCCCTCTGGTGGAGGGAAGTCTCCACTGGTTGAGAACCACTGCTCTAAGCCACAGACACCGATAGGTATATGGTGCTGGCTTGATATTTTATTGACCAATCGGCACTCCATGGGTGAAGTAGTCGATATGATGTTCATCATCATCATCATTATCTTCCACTTCTGCCGTCAAGCGTCGTGGGGAGATATAATTTGCTCTCCCGCGCCCGATGGGCGGCACTAAATAGTGTCATTCCGTGTGATTGTACAATGTCTTTGATCTCGTCAATACATTTTCTTCTTGGACGTCCTCTTGGTCTCGTCGCAGATGATCTTTGATGTAAGACCAGTTGTGACATTGATGGTGTTGCATTCTAATCACATGGCCAAACCACTTAAGCTTCTGTCTTTCAATAATGTCCTGAGTGCAGTGATGTCGGTTCTTGACTCAACTCAACTCAACTGTCTTTCAATAAATGTGGCACAAGGTGTTGATCCCACTGTCTGTCTGATAACAATATTTCTTACTCGGTCTCGGATTGTTAAGTTGGCAGCTCTACTCGGGCACCTCATCTCGCAGGTGTTGATTTTGCGAAAGTGTGATTTGGATAAAGTCCAAGTTTGAGATTGGAAGCATAGTGTTGGTGTAAATATGTTGTTTATTATCTGTCGATTTGCGGATATGGGTATATTTGGATGTTTCAGTTGATATGTAAGTGCACTAGCTTTTTGACAACTGATTTCGATTTCTCTGTCCAGTCTGCCATCTTCTGCTTGCTTGCTTGTGTTCGTTGGCTTGAGCTCCAACGCGAAGTCCTGTATGTCGGATGAAGGCATCCTGTTTTCCAACATCCGTGTGATGTCATGCAGGACCTGAGTTTTGCGTGAGTATCCGTTGTCCCATGTCTGGCTTATTGGTGTGTAAATTGGTGGTTCCTCGCCGTACAGGCAGACACTCTCCGACTTTGGAGGATGCCACCTTCTGTGATCATACTTCCAAGATTTATCTTTATACTTAGTGGACCCGGCGATCTGCTAACTTGCATTACTTCGGTTTTGGCTGTATTTATACTCGTATCTGCTGCAGGTTGAACTCAGGTTAGTAATATGATTTTTTAGTCTGCCCTCATCGCTGTAAAACAGGGACTGATCGTCTGCAAATAGAAGTTCATTTATTTCCTGTGGGTCAGTTGTTTCGTCTGGAGTAAAGAGTTCTAAATTTTCTGAATCTGTTCTGTCAAGGATATTCTGTCCATGTATATATTAAATAGCAGAGGAGAGAGCACACATCCCAGTCTCACTCCTTTATTGACTGTGAACAGATCTGATATACCTTCTTGTGTTCTTACTGCACTTTGGCTCGAGTGGTACATGGCTATGATAATGATGTGTTCTAGCAGTTGCCCTTGTATCCCATAGTCTTCAAGGTTGGTCCATAATTTGTATCGCGCTACAGCTAAACATGGAGTGGATTGTTTTGTTACATCCAGAAAAAGCGAAAGCTATTATCAACCGTTACCGTCTCAGTGGCCAAAGACTTGCGAACGCGGTTCGTGAGCCGGGTACCAGGCCATCGAAGCTCAGCTGCGACCAATTTATGCAGCAGACCGTGTCGCGTTGTGTTATAACTTGCTGGTATGGGAGCCGGTCGTTCAGAAAGCAATGGCAAACTACTGAACGTAACACTTGCCTATAGTGTGTTTTTTTCCCCTCTGCCTCAATATAAAATTCAATATCTCAGTAACCAACTGAGGGAAAATGATGAGATTTAGCATATAACCTTATCATTATGTCCACCCAACAAAAAAAAAATTTGTTCTGGAGATTGTACAGCAGATTTCAATATTTGTTTATATGCGGTATATAATTTACGGTTCGGGGATTAATACCATCATTTTAAAAGTATTACAGCTTCAGCAAGACACATCCCCGCTTTTTTTTTTTTTAAATTGTCTCGCGGTTTTCGTTTTGGCACAAACAGCGCGAAGTTAAATGGTATTGTTCAGAGTTGTCTCCAATGGGGATTCTTTCATGAAACGTGATTATATAAATAAACTAGCACACCTCGGAGGAGCAAATGGATTACCATGGTCTGGCAAGAATGAGAAAACGAGGAGTGACGAAGGGATCTGGCCGACGCTCAACGCTCAAAGGAAAGGCGAGACGGACTTATAATCAGATTGCTACTGGTACTATTAGTGTTGGAACTCTTCGCTGGCTGCCGAGGATGGGGACGGAGCACTTATGGGAATGCCCCGAATGCTGTGATGTCGATTCCTAAATCAATCAATCAATCAATCAATCAATAAACTAGCTGACTCGGCCAGGCTTCGCCCAGCTCCTAGCGGGGATCTATCTATCTATCTATCTATCTATCTATCTATCTATCTATCTATCTATCTATCTATCTATCTATCTATCTATCTATCTATCTATCTATCTATCTATCTATCTATCTATCTGTCTGTCTGTCTGTCTGTCTGTCTGTCTGTCTGTCTGTCTGTCTGTCTGCCTGCCTATATATATCTACCTACCTACCTACCTATCTACCTACCTAGCCATCCATCCATCCATCCACCCACCCACCCGTCTGTCTGTCTGTCTGTCTGTCTGTCTGTCTGTCTGTCTGTCTGTCTGTCTGTCTGTCTGTCTGTCTGCGCTATTAAATATTGATAAAAGTTACTGGAAAAAATGTGAGGACCATGTGTTGAAAGAGGAAGAGGACTATTGGAGAAAGGATGGATTGACCTTAATCTACGTACACACTTACTGGGATATTTTGCTCCAACTATTCAGACGAATTGCAGGCCCTAAATATTACAGCATCAGCATAATGTCAATGGCAACAGTTTGTATTACACAGTGTGAATTTTCAATTCCGCAAGCCCTCAGCGGTGACAAACAACTGTATTGGAGGGGGAAAAAAAAAACACACACACACACTAAACGCATTGAATACCAACAGAAGAGTAATATTGCGGTGGAAACTGACATATTGTGGCATAACAAGAAACGTGAGAGCAAACACGTTGTCAAATTAGGGGACAACACACGTGCATACGAATCAATCTATAAACTTCAATGAAAAGAGGACCAACATCTTGGTCGTTAAGAAGAAAGCCCACTACAAAGACACTGACAACAATTTTCATAGCGCAAAACAGGTAATCATGTTCCGTCTCTGAACGGTAAACAGCAGAGTAGACAGTCTTTCACGAAGACACAAAGCGGGCCTGTCACCCATGTGTGCGTGTGAACAAACTACACAGACAGCTGAACAGATCCTTAAAAATGGAAACATGATGACTAAATTGCGGTATCATTTCTGGTCACTCCATACGCACATTAACGCACAGCTATTTGGAAGCTTTCACGAACTCAATATAAAAAGCCAACATGAATACTTGTGTACACTTTATTAACCAGCAGCTGAAGAAACAAGAAGGAAATGAAAAATAAGGTAAGAAATATATTACTTCTACTTTCCTGTTAATTTACAAATTATTTACCCCATGCCTCTGTAAATTCTCTGTCTTTACTAATATTACACATTGCACCCCTCTCGGGATTCTCCGTGGTGAAGTGGTCAAGCCATCTGACTCAGGCTCCGTGGGTTGTATGTTCGATTCCGGGCCGTGTCCTTCATTTCACGAGTGCACTCCCGAGGGTCGTCGCTGGAGCTACAGAGTTCGTGCTTTGTGCGTCGCTTTCCGCGCTGCGGAAAGAAACTGAGTCGTATGGGATAAAAGCCCGGTTTTAAGCGTTTAAGCTAGTTCTTTCATTGCACCCACTCCCATACGAATCCGGATACGCCTTGTGTGTTATCTGAATTGGCGGGGCTTTCCTTACTGTAAACATAAATTTGTTAGCGAGAAATCACTAGTTTTTCAGCAAAACATCAAAGAAATGTCGCCGCTTTCGATGATTTAAGTTGTTTTTGGACCTATCAAAGACATATTCCTTGGGTGGTGGTAAATATAAGACGGCTGGAAAATTTCATAACGATGCGACAGTTTTCAAAATAATTGATCGTGAATGAAGGCATTCTTTGCGGGACATACTACTATAGTACATCAACAGCAGCTGAAAAATGTTGGTGTTGAATGCAACGTCCCGTAAGGGATACGCAACAACAACAAAATTATCAACACTAAATTTATATCGGAAAGAATAATAATATGATGTTAGAACATTTTAATACCAATTTTAGACTGGGTAAACCTGGAAGCCAAAGTCAAGTTAAAAATATCCCAGTATCGGTGTGGATTCGAATACACGATTACGGGGCCGGCGGGCAAGCGGTCTAGCTACCGCAGCTCACATGCAGTAGTGTGAGCATTATGCGAAGTGATGGATACTGATACTTTGTGTGCTACAAAAACATTCAAGAACTCTTAGAATGGTCATCATCGTGTAGGTCAGCGTGGCTCAATGGATAAGAACGTGTGTTCTTAAACATCTGGTGTACTGATGCCGAGGTATGGGGTTCAACCCTTCCTGTGG
Source organism: Cepaea hortensis (assembly GCA_963921405.1). Taxonomy (NCBI): domain Eukaryota; kingdom Metazoa; phylum Mollusca; class Gastropoda; order Stylommatophora; family Helicidae; genus Cepaea; species Cepaea hortensis. The sequence continues at coordinate 36,226,750 of OY992893.1, forward strand.
AGCCTGTCCTCGCCAGCATAGCTCTATTAGCTGGTGGATATCTAGAGTGTGTATGTCTTGCCCACTTCTAATAGCATCTATTGGAATCCCGTCCTTACTCGGAGCAAGTTCATTACTATAACTTTTGTTATGTTGGGAAGTGTGTTCTGGTGGTCTAGCGCTGGTTTAGCCTCTATGGCGTTTAGGGCATCATCCGCTAGTTTAGACTCCATTGAGTAAAGCTCCATCTATTCATCTGCTGTTTCTTATCAGTTATATTTCCTGTTAAGGTTTTCAATGGTGCATGTCTTCTAATTTTTGAAACGCATGCCTTCTTTATCCCTTCAAACATGCCTCTGATGTTTCCCTTATCACTTGCGTTTTTAATGCACTCACAAAACTTGATCCAATTTTAATTTGCATACTGTCTGGCAGCCCGTTTTTCTCACGTTGTCAGTAGCCTATTCGTAAGATCAGTGGTTCTTATCTTTCAGGTTGCAAACCGTAGCTTGAGGTTTCTTTCTTTTTTTTAAATAGTGCCTGGTGCATTGGTTTTACAGCCTGTAATTCGGAATTTGTCTTAGTTTCCAGTACCATTTGAAGCAACAGGAAGAGGCTGATAAATTAGCTGGGGGATGAACAGCTTGAGGCGGGCGGTAGGTGTCTCCCATCATCAGAGGAAACCTGTGGCGATCCTGTCTACGCCAATTAAGGAATTATAATCCGTAACAGCTTTGATTCCGAGACCAGTTAAGACCATGGATTGAGTTACACCTCTCCATAGCATAAAGTCTGGGCTGAACAGTAGAGACCATATTTTGTCAATGCAGCATGATCCAACTCTCGGTCTGCCTAGTTTACTCAAGAGGAAAGGTAACACCAATACCTGTGGAACAAGACAAGCCACAGAACCTGCTGGGTCATTGCTCTAACTGTTCGCCTGTCGGAGCTTCTATTCTAGATAAGTTGCTGACCAAGGCTTAGGGCCTGGTCTGCCCTGCCTTGACATTTATAAAATATAGTCTTTAGGTTGCATTTCATCACACCAGCGTACGGCTTGTACCCTCCAAATTGCCCCCCCCCCCCCCGAAGCCGTTAGCACAATGTGGGGTGTTGGATTTGCTGTCCAACATTCGGCGCTAACAGAAAGCAGGTAGTATTGTTTATTGTTCTACGGAAGCTCAGTCATATTTGACTAAGACCTGACTTTAATACTCTCTCTCTCTCTCTCTCTCTCTCTCTCTCTCTCTCTCTCTCTCACACACACACGCGCGCGCGCACAAGTTATAGTCAATTTTTCGATGTAGAATCTTGTTCAGAAGCAAAGAAATTAAACAATGCAGAAAATTAACATCAAATGTAAAATCTATTAATAGTATTAATTATTATTGAAGACCATGGACCGAGATCTGTGGAGACATGAGCGAATATGCCAGTTGTCTGGCATCATGGTGATAATGATGAATATTATTATTATTTAAAAAAAAAAAAATTTTTGGAAAGATAATTCTGTATTTTCTGAATTATGTGGTTGCAACTGTGTATGTTTTATAGGCGGGATAGATAATATATTTGGCGCCAAAATTATATGAGACAATTTCTTTTTTTTTAACAAAAACTGATGATATCCGGATGTCATCCATCTTGGCAACTTTTACGCTTTTCTCTCCTAAAGAGAGTACACTTTTGGTATACTTCCGGTTTAGGCAGACGTTAGCGTGCGTGCAGTGTTATTTTATTTCAAATCTTCTAACTGGGATGTTCACGACTGCACAGGATTGAAACACGATTTTGTAAAACAACATGGGCGTATATCTATCTTCTCCCATTACTGATAAAGAATCAGTTGATGGACAGTGTGAACGGTTTGTTTATGGCGCTTCATCTATGCAAGGATGGCGGATAACACAGGAGGTTGGTAAACCGTAAACTTTAAATTTAATTTATTTTATAATTTGGTTGTGTAGTTGACTTGGCATCACAATTCACACCACACTTTATTATTTATATGAATATAATCAGTTTCTTATTTAGTAAATTTATAGTTAATATACACTTTATAGTTAGTTGGTACCCTTTTTCGCTCGGTGGTTAATATAATTACAAATAATAATAGTGTAAAAAACTGGCACATTCACAATCTGAAAATAAATATGTGAAATTAATTTTAAAGAAGTATAAAAAGAAAACAAGTTCTGAAAATCTGCGTGCCATTTGACAGGCAGGTAACAGCCCCATAAATACATTTTTTGCCGAGAGCTGCGCTGTGGTAAACGCTCCCAAGGCGGCCAGAGAAAACGCTTTAACCCTTTAACAGGCATAGCGCCTGATAGCGTTCGATGCGTTAAACGGGCATAGCGCCCAATCGCGTCTTTGACGACTAGTCGTTTTAAAAATGCGATCTCTCGGTTTTCCGACACTTCCGATGACTACTTTCACTTTCGCCGATAGCTTGACAACGTGGCCGCCATTTGTAAACGCGCTACAATGACTTTGAACAGACTTTAACAGACTTTTTTTGATAGTTTTTTTTTACGCTGTTTTTCAAAATGGATTTCGGCGATTCTTCAAGTGATAGCCGAGATTTCGCTCTGTTCAATTTAAATGACATTAAAGGGCACGAAGTTGATTATTAATCGGAGCTAGATATCAGTGCAAAGCGTTACTTTGCATTAGCAGTCGTGAGTCGGACTTTAAAGAAAGTGATTATGATTCTGAAAATGTGTTTGTAAATTGCCGTATAGATGACGGAAAATCACAAACAACATGCCGTATTTCGTAAATATTTGTGTTCATATATGGATTACCGGCAACAATCACGTGAGTAACATATTCTGCATGCTTTTCCCTTCATTGTGTTGTTTATTTAACTAAAATCGGTTGACTAACACCGTATTTGTGATATTTTTACTAACGCAACCCGAAATTTTACTGAACCTGAAAAAATCTTGCCCGTTCAGGGCTAAAAAATGGACAATCGTCTGCCCTGTAAAGGGTTAAAGACACTCTGAATATATCGCTTAAAGCTTTTGGCTTTGGAATTCATCACGAAACAATAATATCGGCACTCTTCCGAATTCCGGTCCCAAATAGTTCTGCAGTGAATAAGTGATTAGGGTTAGGGTTAGTTATATAAAATTATTCACTGCAGAACTATTTGGGACCGGAATTCGGAAGAGTGCCGTAATATCTGATGGGAGATGCCTTGAAGAGATTAGTTAAAAAGAATTGCCATGGCAAAAGTAGCCTTTAGCAAGATGAAAAACATACTGACCAATAAAAAGATGTCAATAAAATCGAGAAAAAAGTGTGTTGATATGCTACATAGAGCCTGTACTATTATATGGATGTGAAACTTGGACAATAAGTAGTAAAGCTGAAAAACATCTGATGGATGTGGGCTGAAAAACATCTAATGACCGTGGAAATGTGGTTTCGGAGGAGAATGCAAAGAATACCATGGACAGAAAAACCAACGACCAAGTACTACAAGAAACAAATGAAAATCGTAAATTGATTAGAGAGATTAGACGTAGACAGTCAACATTTTTTGGACATATTATGAGAAGGAATAAATTGGAGAACTTGGTGGCAACTGGCAAGATCGAGAGAAAGAGAACAAGGGGAAGACAGAAGTAAACACCTGGATGGCTTGAAAACGCGGCACGGTCATGACAATAACACTGAGCTGATCCACGACTGGTGATCAAGTGAAATGGCGCATCATGACCGCCCACGCTTACCAGCATGGCACATGATGGATGGATTGCAGCATGCAGCATAATTCAGTTTAGATCAGATGCTGCAAATATTTATGAAATACCCCAACACAATGGGTTTTTAAGTTTTCATAGACATGTGATAAGCTTCAATGTAGGTACCATGCCGCAGAGTTCTACGAAGTGACTTCACAATGGAATTGCGAATATTAAAAAATTATATTCGCAATCGAAGTAGGTCACGTGATTATTCCTATGCGTGTGTCCATATTACAATATATTGTTGAGATCAACATGTCCTCGGTAGCTTAGTGGTTAGTATATCCACCTGGTGCACGGGAGGTCGAGGTTCGATTCCCCGCCGGGGAGGCAACATTTTTTAAAATTCATTTTCAGGAATTAGGTGAACCAATGCTAGTCTGATGATTTCGCTTTAGGCATATGTTTTCTACGGGTTTTGTGTATTAGGTGTTGTTTATCTTGCTGCACAAGAACCTGCACACTTGTATTTCTGTTCTTATCTGTCCTCTACTTTTGTTGTCTTGGGAAAGGCACTTAGCCACCCGAACACGAGTTGTTCTCTCTCTCTCTCTCTCTCTCTCTCTCTCTCTCTCTCTCTCTCTCTCTCTCTCTCTCTCTCGCTCTCGCTCTAAGTCTCGATCTCCCACCTCTCCCTTTCTTGTCTTCACCACTCTTTAACTTTAATGTCTTTCTACACATCTTTCTCATATCTCTGTCTCTCACACTATCTTCGTTATCTATCTCTCTCCTCTCTCTTTTCCACCTGCCTCAGATATACCGGGTTTTCCTGCACTTTATATGCGTAGCATTTCCTTTTCCTTGTTTATTAATTAATGAGGCCAGTCAATCGAAATCTGGTGTTTGAATTGCCTAGTCATGCCTCTCTGAGGCGAAGCATATTACTGTCAGCTTGGACCAGAACAGAGTCACTCAGAGAGGATGCAATGGAGGCCATAGAAAGTGTCAAATTAAGAGAGAATCATCACTGCTGCGATATTATCAGGACATAAATAGTAGGACGGTAACCTAAACAAACATGGATGCCTGGTAACAGTAAGTGTACAGAAACGAAAGTTAACAATTCTTGAACTCGCCTGGGGACAGAATTATTTGTAGGGATCGTTATTTGTATTGGGGATACCTGTTCTGAACAATTATTCTTGATATTTAAACAGGACTAACGTAATGTAAAAATAAAACGGGATGCCAAAAGAACGGACAGAAGTAAGAAGAAGAGTGATTCATTAAAAAATATGGAAAATTCGGCAGAATTAAACTCGCAACAGTGAACATTCCTATTTAAATTAAACACCTTCTTAGACTTCTTAATGGCCCAAACTAAAATTGACTAGTGAGCAGGCGCTGTGACATGTTTGTTACTTCCCGCAATTCGATTGCGAATATAATTTTTTTCTATTCGCAATGGAATTGCGAATAGTGCCTCCCGAGTTCTATCTAAGCTGGGGGTAGGTTGCTGCTGATGTGGTAGTGGAGTTCAAATAAAAACACAACATATGGTTAATACCTTTGATGAATGGGAAAACGCACACATACAGGTGAAAGTTTTAACCAAAAATGCCAATTTGATATCAAGCTTCTCCGTCATTTAAAAAAAATTCAGATCTCGGTCTTTGGTGTTGTGGATCAAATCTGCTGATGATATTCCTCCATGCCACCACCTAAATCCATCCAGCATCATTCTTATTGGTCTGCCTCTACCTTTTCTCATCTCGATCTTTGCAGTTGTCACAATGTTCTTTAATGCCTCTCTTTTCATAACATGATCAAAGAATGCTGTTTTGTCTTTTTCTTAAGAATTATGGATGTACATAACAATGGAAATCATGAACACTAAACTGGATAAAAGGAGGCCTCATCTGTGGATGAGTTACCCAAGACATGACAGATGGTGTGGTCAGCAGAACAAGATTTTAAGACAGTGATATAAAATTGTTGTTGATCGGAACAGTCATAACATCTGATGGGAGATGCCTTGAAGAGATTAGAACAAGAATCGCCTTGGCGAAAGTAGCCTTTAGCAAGATGAAAAAACATTCTGACCAATAAAAAGATGTCAATTGAAACGAGAAAGTGTTGAGGGGATACATAGAGCCCGTTCTTTTATGTGGATGTGAAACTTGGACAATGTGCAGTCAAGCTGAAAAACATCTGATGGCTGCAGAAACATGTTTCTGAGGAACATGCAAAGAATACCATGGACAGACAGAAAAACCAATGACCAAGCACTACAGGAGACAAATGAAAATCGTAAATTGATTAGAGAAATTAGACATAGACAGTCAACATTTTTTGGACATGTTATGAGAAGAAATGGATTGGAGAACTTAGTGACATCTGGCAAGATCGAAGGGAACAGACCGAGAGTAAAATACCTGGATGGCTTGGCCACATGGCATGGACAAGACAGGAACACTGAGCTGATCCATGACGCTGGTGATTGAGTGAAAAGGCGAGTCATGACCGCCCACGCTTTCTGGCATGGCACATGATTGATTGATATAAAATATCTGCTTCATCTAGCTAGTGATCTAATTAGGAGGTTACTGTAATTAAAGTGATGAGGAAAAGTCTGGGAGCCTCTTTAATGGTATCTATGAGATATTCTCAGAACTGATGCATTATCTTCCTGTCTGTTTCAATGATGTATGCCATGCTTCATATTTTAACAATGATGGCAAAAGCATAAACTGATAGCAGAGAGCTGGTTGGTAGACATGCTATTTATAATTTATCACTTCATTTCATGATTAAAAAACTGGTAGTAAGTATATTTATAACAGCTATTGTGTGATTACTTAAAATCCCAGAATTAGAGCAAATCGATGATTGTATTGTGATTTGTAACGTGCCCTACAAATTAAAGTAACTGTATAATGAAATAATGTGTATGTATGCATACTTTGTTTCAGGATGCTCACAACTGCATTCCCTTGTTTGATGAAAAAACAAAAACATCATTCTTTGCTGTTTATGATGGACATGGAGGTACTTTTAAGATTTGTTTTCTGCTTTTACCGTCTGTTGTAAATGTATATGATTATATACACTGATTATCATTCTTAGGCCTGCTACTTAACATTGATGTCATTGTACTTTGATATATGGTGTATGTAGTAGTTGCCATTGTTATGCTAAATTTTAAGGGGGTGCTACTAATAGGCATTAATGTCATGAGCATACCTGGATGAGGGTTTGACACCTGAGCTTGTTATCTGCTAAGAAAGGGAGAGATTACCCCGCTGATAGCCTCAGATTCCTCACTGTACTCAGGCCTACAAAATGTAATGGCCATATTATATTACATACCCATAACAGGAAACTTTCTGGACACATTTAATTGTAATTGAATAGGCAGGTTTACCTTGAGGTTAACCTGCATAGCAATTACAACTTACTGATATGTTATGGATTGTTTTTTTCCCCCTTTAATATGTAACATATAGCAGGAAAAAAAAACATCCCGGACAACATGTTGCGGAATATTGAATTTAAGAATCAACATCACTGCACTCAGGACATTCCCACCACACATGATCCATCCCTGTTTCCAAAAGCCATAGAGTTCCCTTGCTAATCATTCTAGTGGTAATCTAATAGTCCACCTAGACATACATTACCATACTATACAGCTGTTAATGGGCTATGGGTTAATGCTCGCTCGGGTGATGTAATTATCTACACAGATGGGTCAGTGTTGAGAGGTAGTTCTTGGGGGTTCTTAGCAAAAGCTAAAGGTCGACGTTTGGTGCAGGAGAGCCTGGCATATGATACCACAACATCTAGCTTAAGAATGGAGGCGGTCAGTGCAGCTTTCCGCTGGATGGAGAATACGATACATATACACACATCATGATTGTAACTGACTCAGAAAGCATGCTGAGGAAGGTGAGGACAGGCAAGCTTCGGGCAGAGTGGCTTGCTTTGGAGGTCACAGGTGGCAAGCATCGCCTGGATCTTTTCTCCGGGGCATGCCGGTGTGCTGAGGAATGAACAGGCGGACAGATTGGCTGGCTCTGCAAAACTTGATGGAGTATTTATGCATGACAAGGCAGACGTTGCAGCTTTGTGGGAGCACATGTACACCTTGGAGGAGCAAATGGATCACCATGGTCTGGCAAAAATGAGACAGCAAGGAGTGACGAGGGGATCTGGCCAACGCTCAATGCTCAGAGGAAAGGCAAGACGGACATATAATCAGATTTCTACTGGTACTATTAGTGTTGGAACTCTTCGCTGGCTGCCGAGGATGGGGACAGAGCACTTATGGGAATGCTGTGATGTCGGTTCCTAAATCAATCAATGAATCAATCAATTAATGGGCTATGCCAGCATAGTGGTGACCTGCACCACTGTGAATTATTTTCTTTCCACAACAGCATGGTTAGTGTTTCAACAATCATAGTTTTGAGGTGGAATTGTTCTTGTGAAAAAAAAGGGTAATGTACACAGTCTGCCACATTACTGACTTTTCCGTTACCAAACTTCAGACTTCCGATCTACCTTATTTCATTAGCTTGTGATAATTTATTTAACACTGAGCTAATAATTAATTTCATGCCTGCCTGATGGTTTGGTGGTCATGTTTCTGAATCTGCATCAAAACGGGGCAATTTTAAATAAATTGACCTGGAATCCCAGGTTTACCTGGCTAAAAATGAGCACCGGGAAATAATATAGGGAGTAAAGACTGTCAACACAATATTCATGTCACTAACTTTTTTGATCGATCTATAAAGATATGGCATTATCACCATAAACCCAAGATGCCAAATGTCTAGGTTTGTTTACTGTTTTTAATCATTAACTTGGATTTTTCTTATCTACTTTATAATTATTAAATACTTCTGCGTTGTGTTATGTGATACCTAAGTGTGGTTATACTTATGTTTTCTTTCATGAAACCAACAGGTTCTGAAGTTGCAAAATATTGTGAGAGGCACTTCCCAGAGTTTGTGAAAAAACTGCTGGACACAGAAGGTGGAACAGAAGACCCGGCCAATTTTATCAAAAAAGCATTCCTGGAGTTTGATGAAACCCTGACAGATGATGAGGTTGTCAAGGAGCTCAAAGAGTTGGCTGGGAAAGATGATGACAATGAAGAAGATGATGATTGTATGTAATATTATATAGAATATATTTACTGCAGTTATTATTGCCAATAAGATTATATCTTATTTATTTTTTTGCTATATCTTTTTTGCATGAAATGGGGGGTATGCTGTGTAGGAAAATAGTGGCTAAGATATTCATACTGTAAGTAGTCTTTTAGGGTCATAATTGTTAGGAAAGCAAAGAATAGTAGTGAGTTAGTTAGTCCTGGCTCCAATTTCGCAACAAAGGGTCGCCCCATTATGCTCCATTCTTGTGCCAGTGAATATCACACTAAATGTTGCTCACTGCCCCGTGTGAAAAATAGAACAGACAGGAGTTTCGACAAATCAACAGTCAGCACAAGCATACATGCATAAGGCCACTGCCAGAATGCCAACACAACAGTCCACCTCTAACATTACAGTTCATTATTGATGAAAGCAGCAGTCACTAGAAAATCAGCACTTACACACACATTACTGCATAAGGCAAAAACCAGCTAGTTCAGCAAACCGACCGTCCGCCATTTTTCTGAACATGCAGTTCACAATACAGTGTATCTCAGAATCATACGTGCTATAGATATTCTGTAATGGGTTGATTTGGTGTTTTACTGTGCCAGCTCTGGCCAGTCCTAATCCTATTGTTGCATATCTTTTACAGGATGTAATAGTCAACCCCAGCATGTTTTGGCCGTTTGTGATTCCTGGGCAAGTTTACCTTCAATAGCTTGCCGTTGCTTTCTGAACGACCGGCACCCTTACCATTCCATAAAAACATCAGTCTGCTGCCCAACCGCCACAGAGTGTCTAATCCTGTTAAAACAAAAAAATGTTGTTGCGTATCCCTTACGGGACGTTGCAGTCAACACCAGCATTTTCAGCTGCTGTTGATGTACTAGGCAAGTGTTATGTTCAGTAGTTTGCCATTGCTTTCTGAATGACCGGCCCCAATACCTTTTTAGAAAAAACCAGCACCGCAGTATTTCGAACCCGAGTATACGGGCTCACAAACCGCGTGCGCAAGCCCTTAGCCACAGAGACCGGTTAGTCCTGTTAGGCATCATTAATTATATGCTTTAAATGTCTGTAATACGTTCTTGCTCATTATTTTTACAATGCTTGCAGGAACCGTAAAGGGTAAATAATTGTGACTAACAAAAACATGGACAATGGAGGATACTTAGAATAAAACAAAGGTCTGAGAATACACAATTTGAAGCTAGAGGGAAAATAAATTTCTCAACAAAGTTTCAACAAACCAACAACCCACAGAGGTATATTATGCATAATGCAGCCGCCAGAATGCCAACACAAAAGTGCGCCCCGAAAAATACAGTTCACCACCGATAGAAGCGACAGTCACTAGAAAACCAGCAGCCACACATTACTGCATAATGCAACCCAGTTAGTTTTGTGACCGGCTGCCCGCCATTTTACTGAACATGCAGTTCATGTCGCAAACAACCATGGACAAAGGATAGTAGCATTGTAACCTGGCACAGATGTTTGAGGCCTGTAGGGTTGGCCTGGTACTGGCTACCTCATTCTATAGAGAACCGCAAAGTCTATCCCGTCATGGATAAGACTACAAAGGGCACAGCATGAGTTGGTTGAGTGCCTAAGCTCTACTGTGAGATGGCAGAAGGAAGAACTAATATCATTTGTTAATGCAGAACTTTCCAACTTTGTTTCTTCAAAGTCATTCCTTATTGTCTACAAAGAAAACCAAATCAGAAATGTACTGAATGTCTTCAGTGAGTTTGCACCATCCTCAGACAATACCACATTGCGAGAAAGCATTAGCATACATTCTAGCATTATTCTTAACTTGTTTGAAATTTAATAACAGTGCACTTTTGGAAAGATATTTATTAATTGTGCTTTATTTTATCAAATTTTGTTTGTAGGTGATCCTCTTGGTCGTTCTGAAGCTGAGCTGTTGAAAGAAGAAGCCAATATGCCACTGGATCAACTTTTGGCACAGTATAAGTGTTTGACACCAGACAGGCTTCAGAATTCTGATGACAGTGCTCTCCGGGAAAAATCTGAGGCTTGTAGCCCAGATGGGGAAAATGGACCCTCTTCATCTGTATGCACCTCATCCTCAGGAACATCATTAAAACCTCACACACGTAACAGTTCCTCACAGTGTTCCAATGGCGAGGAAGGTGCTAATGAGTCCAGTCAGAACAGCCAGCCTCAAACATCAAATTCTATTGATACAGTAAAAGACAGCAGCAGCAGTCATACTAACTGTAAAAATGACAGTGATAACACAGCCGATTCATCAACACTACCATCTGCGCCACAGGGGAAATCACCTACTCCAGCAAACGACATCAGGGGAGAAGCAGATGGTTGTTCCAGTAGTGAATCTGCAGCATATATAAACCAGACAGGGACCCATGCTATTTCTCTACGATCTGCATTACCAGAGCCAGATGGGTCAGAAAAAGGGCCACTAAAAGATGTATGTGTTATTCATTGGTAGATGAATTGCATCGTTGCACTGTTGCTTAGATCTTACTTGTATATTTTAATAATACATTCAGATGTAATCATTGGCACTCATAGAATTAGAGATTAGAGAACACACTAGTAAAGGCTGTAGTGGCCATGCAGGGATTCGAACCCGTTGCCTCAAAATGATATATGTGCATTGAAGTACAGTAGTTATTTTTTTTTTCGACTTTCATCATTTCAAGATATGATGTTTGAATCCTGGGTGGCCATTATAGCTCTTAATTATTTTGGGGACACTGACTCGCTTTGAACTCAAGCGTAATCCATACACACTACTTCTAGTAGCACTGGACTGAGTTTTATATGTGGAATAGGTTTACCTGGTACCTCACCACAAGGCTAACCCACTCCGACTTCAGAGGTACTTGTAATGTACGTCCCAAAGTCAAGGATAAGTCAACATTTTAGTCCAGTCTAAGGGTTGAACCCCTTACCTCGGCATCAGATCACCGGATATTTAAGAACTCATATTTTTATCCATTCAGCCATGCTGACCTCTAATTAATGTATTGCCTAGCTTGTGTAATCAGTACTACTTTGAGTGCTGATCAATATTTGTGAATGCACTTCCTGAAAGCTCACTCTGTGGGAATCATCAAAGGTGGAAACGGCGCTCTAGTGGCACGAAATGGAATATTGCCTGCTAGCAAATCCATTGAGGAGCATCTGGCAGAGTGACTAGAATGTGAAATTGTCCTTCGGGAGACTGGTTCGAATCCTCGGTAAGGTGTGGATTGCATTTTCTGTCTGGGGGGAAAAAAGACATTAATCCATACCTGCACAGTTGTGGTGACAGCACTAACCAGCTGGCCCTAATTCCTCAGGCTCAAGACCCCCACTGCAATGTACTATAGGTAGTAAAAGACAGTTTTTTTTAAAGCAAATCCCTTACATGTAAGTCTGAATCGAAAGCTCACTGTGTGGATGTCATCTGCAGACTACATCCCTCTGGTTTCTGGAGGTACAGTCTGTGATGAATGGAAGGATGTGGCAATTCCTTGGGTGAGGCCATAACCAGAGTGCTATGTGTCGGGTCTGCAATTATGGAAACTTCCTTGGATGGCGAGGAATGCCAATGGTCTGCCCCTGCCTTCCTATAATGGTTGACCAGGATGTCTTCAGCTGTCCTAATTGCCAGTTGGGATGGAGATGACACAACACTGAAAGCCGAGCTGTACAAAACACCTGGCAAGGTTAACCCAGTTAACAAATGCCTGAAGAAGTTGGATGTGTCGGCCGAAAGGTGCAAATATCGCAGCTCTGCTGTAAACAGGCACAATGCAGTTACATCCAAACCAACATTCCGGACAACTGTCAGTGGAACTTTTCCTGTAAAAAAAACTTTGGGGAAGCCTTTGTCTGTCAGGGATATCTTCAGTCATGATGGTACATAGAATTGTCTGACTGTTGAAAAATGACTATTTGATGAAATAGCGTATTCACCTAAGTACTTAAAGTTAAAACCCCCGACAAGTGCTGATTTAACAGTAGGTGGCTAGACATAAACATTTAGATTATTGGAAAATATGAAAGTTATGTATAAAAAAAAACAAAAAAAACATGCAAGGCCAAAAAGACTTCAGCAAAGTAGTTTGCACAAGTGGGGAAATTTTATTTGTGACCCCAGTGGAATCCCTGCTCAATTGTTACCATTGTGCATGTTTGCAGCATGTAGAAATAACAGTATTATTTTTTTTAAATAAGAGGGAGAAACAGGACATATCCAACAGGTTATTGGCGCACATCTTGAACCTAGCATTAAGCTAAAACAGTTTGTTTCTAATATTGCATGCTTCCCTAATCTATTAGGCCATGATATTGAATGCCTAGAATGAAACGGCCATGTTCTTGGTATTAATTCATCTTGACACCTGTGGAGAAAGAAGAACACTGAGACCCTAAAAGACATTAAAATTCCCACAGCGGTTGAAAATCACAAAGAGGAAAGACAATCTACCTTAGGATAAAGCCTGTTAACTTTGATGGTGTCGATCTACAGGAGGTGTGAATAGTGTGGGATAATGTTGAACCAGTACGGTCACTACTGCTATAGAGGAGAGCAATGGCAAACTACCTCTTTAAAAGTGCCTAGTACATTATGATTCGCCACTGATCATCGCAAGACACGGACAGAGTCATTAAAATTAGCAACATGGAACGTTAGGACGTTAAACGACGGCGAAAAATTATTTGAACATAAAACAAGAAATGGAAAGAGAAAAAATATATTTTAGGGATGTGCGAAACGAGATGGACAGGAGCAGGCATCAAGATACATAAAGATTTTAAGATTATTTATTCTGGAGGTGAAGATCGACAAAGGGGAGTGGCAATTATTTTGGACCGGAAAACATCAGAATCTGTTCAAGGATATTGGGCAGTGTCGGACAGAGTCCTACTAGTTAGTGGCAGACCTTTTAGCATAAATGTTATTCAAGTATATGCTCCAACAGTGTAGAGGAATTTTATAATGACATTGAGTCTGCCTTAAAGAAATGTAAAAATTCAGAAATAAACATCATAATAAGGGACTTCAATGCAAAAGTAGGAAATCAAGGTGATAGATACACAGTAGGAAACTATGGTCTAGGAGAGAGAAATGAAAAAGGATACAGACTCGTAGAGTGGGCAAAGGAACAGGAAATGATTGTAGGAAACACCTGATTTAAGCAACACCCTAGAAGATTATGGACAGGATTATAAACCAGATTGACTACATTCTGATTAGCAGATTTAGAAATGCGCTAACAATGGCAAAAACAGTTCCCAGTGCTGATTCTTATAGTGACCACAGATTACTTACAGGAACATTATGGATAAAGTTGAAGAAAGTCAAGTATATAACAGGAAACACTAAATATGATTTGTGTACATTGAGTAATGACAAGGAAATACAAAACAAATTCAACATAGAAGTACAGAACAGATTTGATATATTGTCTGATCTAGAGATCCTATTCCAGGATGTGGATGATCAATGGGAAATGTTGAAGAATTCAATCAGTTTGGCTGCAGAATCAACTATTCCAAAATTAAAGAAGGTGGGTCGTAAGAAATGGATGACTGAAGAAATTTTACCCTAACGGAAACAATAAGACTCAACAAAAATAATTCTGCCAAATATGAAGAAATTCACAGACAAGTCAAGAATATTATGTAAGGAGGCAAAAGAAGTATGGCTTGAGAAAAATTGCATAGGAATTGAAAAACAACACAACAGTCAAAATACAAAATACCACATTAGTGCACAAAAGAATTCAGGAACTTACTAATAAAAGAACAAGTACATCAACAGGCTGTCTAAAAACTAAAGATGGCAAAATCATAATAGAAACAGATCAGATTCTACATGTATGGACAGATTATGTGAAAAACCTTTATGATGATAACAGAGAGGAACAGTATGATATTAGATTTAATAATGAAGGACAGCTTTAGAATTTGGACTAGAGCAAGTCACCAGACTACTGAACACATTATATGATACTGGAGATATACCTTCTGAATTATGTAACTGTATTTTTTGCAATCCCAAAGAAATCAGGAGCCTTGGAATGTGATCAACATAGAACAATTAGTATAATGAGTCACATCACAAATATTTTGCTACGAATTATCATGCAAAGAGTGAGGAAGAAAATAAAACCTGAAATATGGGAAGAACAATGTGGGTTTGTTGAAGGAAAGGGTACAGTAAATGCTGTGAACAATTATTGAACGTGCTATAGAAGTAAACAAGGATATACATCTTTGCTTTATTGACTACACAAAGGCTTAGTTAGACATGTCAACATGGTGGATATGCTTGCAGATCTACAAATTGATGGGAAAGACGTTAGACTTATAAAATACATATATTGGAAACAACAAGCTGCTATAAGGATTGATAATGAAGTGGGACAATATCAGCCTATTAAGAGAGGTGTTAGGCAGGGATGTGTAATGTCTCCAGATCTTTTTCCCTATACAGTGAAAATATTTTCAGAAATGTAGAAGATATAAATGGAATCAGCATTGGAGGATGAAACATCAATAACATTATGCAGATGATACAGTATTGATTGCAGACAATGCACAGGATCTGCAACAACTAGTAGATGCGGTTGTTGTACACAGTGAGCAACTGGGGTTAGAATTAAATTGTAAAAAGACACAGGTTATGGTCGTCACTAGGAAGAACGAAGTACCACAATGTAATATACAAGTAAATGGGAGTATTCTTCAATAAGTGAATCGGTACAATTATCTCGGAACAGTCATAACATCTAATGGGAGATGCCTTGAAGAGATTAGAAGAAGAATCGCCATGGCGAAAGTAGCTTTTAGCAAGATGAAAAACATTCTGACCAATAAGAAGATGTCAATTGAAATGAGAAAAAGAGTGTTGAGGGGATACATAGAGACTGTTCTTTTGTATGGATGTGAAACTTGGACAATGGGCAGTCAGGCTGAAAAACATCTGATGGCTGCAGAAATGTGGTTTCTGAGGAAAATGCAAAGACTACCTTGAACAGACAGAAAAACCAATGATTAAGTACTACAGGAGGCAACTGAACATTGTAAATTGATTAGAGAAATTAGGCGTAGACATGTTATGCGAAGAAATAGATTGGAGAACTTAGTGATAACTGGCAAGATCGAAGGGAACAGACCAAGAGGAAGACTGAGAGGAAAATACCTGGATGGCTTGGCCACATGGCATGGACGAGACAGGAACACTGAGCTGACCCACGACTCTGGTGATCGAGTGAAATGGCGAGCCATGACCGCCCACGCTTTCTGGCATGGCACATGACTGATTGAATGTTGAACAGCATTCTGTTTGTCTTAAGGTTAGGTGGGGATTAGATGAGAAAACCATGTGACATAAGATAGTGTCCCGGAAGAATTTTTCTGTCTTTTAAGATGATTTTAGTACTGTTATGTGTTTAAAAGGTGTAAATAGACTGAGAAATCTGTGGAGTCATTGTGTGCAATAGGTCTTGTGGATTTGGAGTCCCCGTGAAAATTTTTTACTATATGATTTTTCCTTTCTTATACCTGCACGTAGGGTGGACCTTCAGGGTCAGGAACCAGTGCTAAACCACGCAAGAAAGTGGACACTACTGAGTCTGTAACAGCCCTCGATGGATACTTGGACACAAGTGACGATGATGAGGATGATGATGATGATGAAGAGGACTTGTGGGAAGACATGAGGTGGGTCACGTTATTTGTTTACAATGTTGCTTGCAGTCCGCTGCTGTTAAATATATTGTTTATCAGTGTTATACATGGACATATCAAAACAAGTCTGAGGTTAGCATGGCTGAATGGATGCATGTTCTTAAACATCCGGTGTGCTGATGCAGAGGTAAAGGTTTGACCCCTACACCGGACAGTTGGACTAAAATATTGACCTCTTGTTCTTGACATAAATTACAAGTGCCTCCGAAGTCGGAATGGGTTCGCCTGATGGTGAGGGTCACTGTTAATAGGGAAAGCTAATCCACACACAAAATTCAGTCCAGCACTACTAGAAGTGTGTATTCACTCGAGTTCAAAAGTGAGCGAGCGTCCAAAAAAAAAGGCAACCTGTTAACCAATCTTCACAAATCTAAATGCTTTACAAGGGAAACTACTTTTAGTAATCGGATACAAATTGGGTACAAAGGAAAAGCATATTTTCTGTTTTAAATATGTATGTTTTGGCTTTCCTTTGAAAATCTATTTAGTTTTCTCATTCAGAACAACCAGTTTTGGCTATGCTTCATATTGTCAATTTAGGTTTCTTTTGGCTTAAAGATGCAAATTCATAACGTTCAACATTGAAAGTTAGCTTCCACTTACTGTGTAATATCCATTAGTATACACAGAACCTATTATTATCACGTTTAAGAAGCAAAACAAAAATATTCTGTTTTTCACTACCAGGTTTGAAGAGTAGTGTCTAATGTAGTATGTTGTACTTTGAATTATTTTCAGTGATGATGAGGATGATGATGATGATGAGGAGGAAGATGAGGCAGAAGAGGATGCACCAATGATGCATATGTCGGATGAAGAAGTAAGACACTGGAACAGATTGTTTAATTGTTTAATTATTTAAGAACCAATCAGACAAATGATTAAGATACTTAGACATGATATGACAATACAATTGTGATAATAACATAAGGGAGATTTGTTAGTGTTCTGTGACTTCTGAGTTGTAGACTAATAAGTGTAGTCTAATATTAACTTTAGCTGTACATATGTGATATTTATACATATGTGCATATTTTCCAGTCCTTTCATCAACTCGATGTATGATGATGATTACTTGGGGTACCGTATTTTACGGACTATAAGACGCACCTTAATTTTTAAGCAATTTTTTTTTAAAATAACATTTTTTTACCATTTTTATATTAATTTCGAGCATAAGACGCACCTGAATTTTGGAGGCAATTGTTTGAAGAAAAAAGTGTGTCTTATACTCCGTAAAATACGGTATATTAATTTTTGTTGGCGTATTACCGAGTGCAATTCCATAACCAGAGTATTGGATCAGGTCTGTGTTCTTGTTTCAATTATGTCATATGGCCAAATCATCAAGGTATTTATCTCTACATGCCACTCCCTTGCTCTTTCCATGTCAGTTTTGTTAATGAGTTTGTAAGTTTATTTCTCCCTGTAATATGCTCAGAAAGTCTGTCTACGTCTGATTTATTTAATCAGGTGGACTGCATTGAAGGTCAGCCTCATAAATTCTTTTGGGTCCATCTTTGGTGTTCTATGCATTTTCTTCTGAAATCACAATGGTACTGTCATTATATTCTGTGTATACACATGAATAGTCAACACTTTTTTACTGGCAGAGGCAAACAGCAAAGCCCTGGTTAAACGGTTCATCAACTTTATGTAGCAAGTCCATGTGTCATTTTTCCTTAAGAAAAACATCTGTGGTCAAAATTTTGTATTTTTTGTTGTTGTTGCCATTTTTGTGAGAAAGTGATGTCCCCTATTTGCAATTCTGGCATTTGAATTCTGTTGACACTGCCTTAACTAACCTAGAATGTCAGACTGTTTCCTCTCTTGCCCTTTAACCCCCATTCGGTTTTAGCACTCAACCAACTCACTCCAAGCTGTCTATCTTTAGCTTTCCCTTCCAACTTCTGACCATGTAATCCCTATATTATGCATGTCTGTTATTCTGATATCCATGTGTTTTTAGGTATTTTTCCTGTCCGTTTGTTTTGATGTCTTTAGCTATTTTGTTTGCTCTGTGTTGGTTCCAGTGGTCCTTTCCTCACCTATTGATTCATTGGTGTTTGTTGAGTTCTCTACATGAGCTCCACATTGGTGATTCTGTCATGCTATGTTAGTCCTTTTTTGTGCAGACATCAATTAATAAATGCTTGTAGCTTATTATTCATCAGTTTAGTTGTTTTCCATGTCAGGTCCATACAGTAGTACTGACTTAACATCAGAGTTAAGTATTCTAACGGGACGCAGAGGTGTTTCCAAGGCACCAGGGCTGGGTTCTATACTGGCCAAGACCTATTGATGTGTCCTTGCCGAGCGTCCTGGCAACAGGTCCCTTCGGGGTCCTGGATGAAGTCAGTAGGATCGTTGATTCCTCCGAAGTCGGAGAGTGTCTGCCTGCAAGGAGAGGAACCACCAGTCTGCACACCAATAAGTCAGACATGGGACAACGGATACTCACGCAAACCTCAGTCCTGTATGACACTGATGTTGGACAACAGGATGTCTTCATCCGACATACAGGACTTCACGCTGGAGATCACAGCCAGCGAACGCAAGCAAGTATTCTAACTTTGGTGCTAGGTTTAAATTTTATTGATTTCCACATTTCCTAGAGCTTTAACTGTTTCTATTTTGCTTAATTAGTGTTTGTTAATGAAGGAAATTTGTTTCTTCTACAGCCTGGCTCTGATAGTGGTTGCACTGCTTGCGTTGTCCTAATGCAAGGAAAGAAGCTTGTTGTTGCCAATGCTGGTGACTCTAGATGTGTCTTGTCGAGGGCAGGAAAGGCTGTGGAGCTGTCCTTTGATCACAAACCTGAAGATGATTCAGAGAAGGAGAGGATAGAGCATGCTGGCGGCAAGGTCACGGCTGATGGTCGTGTCAATGGAGGCCTCAATCTGTCACGTGCTATAGGTAAGAGTGCATGACAAGTTTGACTTCTTCTGTGCTGGGATTGTGTATTGATATATAGAAATTGTAAAGAGAAGTAGCATATATCTGAGTATTACCTTTCTTCCAAGCTTTCAAGTTGCTTATTTCGTTAATCCAGTACAAGCTTAGCAGCAGTTATCTCCCTTGTTTTGATATCCACTTTTGTGTGTGTTTTTTTAGGCCGCAAGCCTTGTCCATTATGGAGACGAATTTCATATCTGTCTAGTCTCCCTCCCATTTTCAATAACAGTTAAAGAGCAAATAGTGCCAGAGTTGTGAGGTATTTAACCTTTCATATAAAAGTCGGCAGGGTCGACTTCATTGCACTTAGTTTTACCCCATATGGTTAGGTCTCTTTCCGCGGCGCGGAAAGCGTCACACCAAGCACGAACTCTGTAGCTCTAGTGACGACCTACAGGAGTCTCCGAAAAATTTCACTCGTGAACCGAAGGACGTGGCCCAGAATCGAACTCACAACCTTCGGAGCCCGTGTCAAACGGCTTGACCACTTTGCCACGGAGACTCCCTAACCCTTCATATAAAGTGTACCGCAACATAATGAGGTGTGAGATATTTAACCCATCACATAAAGTGTACTGCAACATAATGAGGTGTGAGATATTTAGCCCATCACATAAAGTGTACTGCAACATAATGAGGTGTGAGATATTTAGCCCATCATATAGTGTACTTTAACATAATTAGGTGGAATGACCATGTCCCTTTCTTATTTCCCATGTTTATTTCCCTTTATTGCCATATTAGCTACCTATTGCCCCGGGAAGGTTAACCCGGTCAACAAATGCCCGCAGAAGTCGGATGTGTCAGCCTAACGACGCAAGAACGCAGCTCTGCTGTAAACAGGCACAACGCAGTCACATCCGGAAAAAAAAATCCGGATGAACGCAGAAGAAGAAGAAGCTACTTATTGTGAGACTTCCTCTGTCCCCACATTTACATTGAAGCACCTCAAACCCCTGTATTACCAATCTAGGTCTTACTCCAGCTATTCCATTGTTGGCTGTCATGAATCATGGCTTAATTACATCCTATGTCTCCTCACTGATGGGATATTCCTATACCAGTCTTGCACACCCCACTGGTGCTATAGCTTGGGGAGAAGGAACGCTCTGTAACACAAATCACATTGGAGATGGTACTTTGGTACCCAGGGATGGGGCACAACATTTGAGTCTCTAAGACATAAATATTGTTTTAAATTTTTTGTTTGAACCACAAAAATAAGTGACAGTGAAATAGGCATCCTTTTTTTTTTTTTTGCTTATCTATTTTCAACCTCATAAGCCTCCAATGCAATGACACTTGCTGGTCAGTTTGTATGTATTCATTATTATTTTGTCAATTTGTCTATATTCATGATTACCTTGTGTCAATTTGTCTGCATTCATGATTACCTTGTGTCAATTTGTGTGCATTCTTGATTATCTTTTGTCAATTTGTCTGCATTCATGATTACCTTTTGTCAATTTTTCTGTATTCATGACTACCTTGGTGTCAATTTGTCTGCATTCTTGATTATCTTTTGTCAATTTGTCTGCATTCATGATTACCTTGTGTCAATTTGTCTGCATTTATGATTACCTTGTGTCAATTGTGTCTATATTCATGATTACCTTGTGTCAGTTGTGTCTATATTCATGATTACCTTGTGTCAATTGTGTCTATATTCATGATTACCTTGTGTCAATTTGTATTCATGATTTCATTGTGCCAGTTTGCTTGTATTCATGATTATCTTGTGCTATTTGTGAGTACTGATATCAATTATATCTCACTGATTTCTTCTTAACAATCTATTATGTCATTTTCTGACACTTCAGGTGACCATGTGTATAAACGCAACAAAGATCTTCCACCCGAGGAACAGATGATAACTGCCTTGCCTGATGTTGAAACTGCAGAACTTTGTGACGACGACCAGTTTCTTATTATTGCTTGTGATGGCATTTGGTAAGTTTATCAGAAGAATTCTTTCCCTTAAAACACTTCTGGTTGAAAAGTAAATAAGCACAGTTTGGCTTTGTTTTGTGAAGAGAATAGAGCTTATTGAATAATACAATGTAAATTTTTACTTTTAAATTATTTTTTACGATTAGAAAATATGATGGTGGTGGTGGGGGAAGGGGATTACTTCTCAAGTACACACATGAAAATTAGAAATAAACACATGAACTAGATGAGGGACCACTTTCAGTGCAAGAGGGTATCACAATAGCCTGAACACATTTTGTGCTGGGAAGAGAATAAACATATGTCCTAGATATTGAAGAACAATGTAGAGACAAATAAGACAAAGATTGCGTACTCTGTTACTTTGGATTGAATCCATCTGGAAAGGATTGGTTCCGAAGGAAGTACGTAGAGATCGTGGATGATACCCGAAGCGTAGAGGAAAAGTCCTGGTATTTTTGCTTACACAGTTGCGAATAGCAGATGCCTAGGCTTATCTTAGTTACAGTTGGTTATTTGTAGTAAAGAGCACATGACCAATTATGTTACCTGGTTTGTTGAAGATGGTGGCTCCTTCTAGTGGTTACTATCCTTGGCTAGATTGCCAGAATGTTTCACTGTTGGCTTCCTAATCAATTTAAGGATATGCTTTGGTATTCTACTTTCTATCATTCTGTTCTGCCTATGTAAATGAACTGGCATTTGCATTGAAATTGATATAGGCAATTGGATTTGTGTAGGTGGTGAAACGTATGACATTGTGTTTTCTTGTAAGGATTCATTAAGCTACTTTATATGTTATATATATAGTTATTTATGTTATATATATTATACTAGCTGCCCGGCTTCGCCCAGGCTCTGGCGGGGATCTATCTATCTATCTATCTGTCTGTCTGGCCCGGCTTTGCCCAGCTCCTAGTGGGGAGCATCTCATTTAATTCATATAAGTAGTCATATAAGCTCCCATTCCCGACTATCTGTCTGTCTGTCTATCTGTCTGTCTGGCCCGGCTTCACCCAGACCCTGATTGGGAGCATCTCATTTAATTCATATAAGTAGTCATATAAGCTCCCGTTCCCGACTGTCTGTCTGTCCGACCCGGTCCGACTTCGCCCAGGCCCTGGTGGGGAGCATCTCATTTAATTCATATAAGTAGTCATATAAGCTCCCGTTCCCGATCGATCTGTCTGTCTGTCTGTCTGTCTGTTTGCCTGTCTGTCTGTCTATGTATGTATGTTCGGCCCGAACATAACAATAAAATATAGATAGAATAGAAGAATAGATAGAAAATATGATTGGAAGAGATCTATCTAAAGTAAACTTGGCTCCCGTTCCCGACTGTCAGTCTGTCTGTCTGACCTGGCCTGGCTGCACCCAGTCCTTGGTGGGGAGAGCATCTCATTTAATTCATCGTCAATCAACTCATTTAATCAATAGCCAGGGGACTTAACTTAGATATAACAATGCTACTAAAAGTTATATCCTTTTTTTTAAATATTTTCTTATGTTCAGTCATGTAATTACAAAATTAAATTTTAGGAAGGTAATAGTTGATAGATAAAACTATGACAGTTGGTTGCACAGGAATGAAAGGAAAACGTGTAGAAAATTTCATCTCAATCGGACGGGCCGTTCGCGAACGCATAAAGGACGGATCCACATACATACATACATAAAACGATTTTTATAGATCTAGATATAGCTTTTTTCTGTAGTGTACACCTCATTAGATAAACAACACATGCCAGAAAATAAATTGTGTAATATTTTGTTTGTGTCTTCGTTATTCAAATTTGCAACCGGAACCATTTAATTTTAAATTTCTGAAATATTAGTTGTCATTGCTGCAGGTTTCTCCCATAAGTTGACTGTTCCCGGCTACAATAGACAGACATATATTGACTTACAAGGTGACCATTTAAAATGTTAGACTTTCATATAGATAATTAAGTATTTTACACATCAGTCATGGATAATGTTTGCTTCTCTGCCTCTGTAGGAATTACCTGTCAAGTCAAGAAGCTGTGGACTTTGTTTTAGAGAAGTTCAAAGATCCAGAGCTGAGGAAGAAGCCATCTGCAGTGTGTGAAGCGGTAAGAGTGGATATATTCTTAATGGTTTTTAATAAATTATTTAAGTTGACGTTATATAACTCGGTTTGTCACTACTAAGTGCCAAAGAATAATAAATCGCCTAATGTGACATTTCAATGAGACAGAAGGACAATATATCACCATGTTAATTTTTTCCTACTTCGGCACTGAATTTCACTTAATTTGACACAGCTTTGGGTGAGACTTAACTTATCAGAGATCTAGAGGGTAATTTTAATTTAATATAGAATTCTGTGTCTTTAATTTTAAGAGAAGATGTTGGCGTAGCCTTTTTAAAATATGGCTTATATCACTTTAACTTTTGTAGGGAAGAATCTGTTTACATCTCAGGGAAGATGCAGAAGCCAGGCAAGACATTTATCAACAATTATGTATCATTTTCTGTTGCAGTTGTTTGATCATTGTCTGGCACCCAACACCGCTGGTGACGGAACCGGCTGCGACAACATGACCTGCATTATTGTTGTATTGGATACTTTCCTGAAACCGTCGACGGAGCCATCAACGCCCAAAGCAGCGAATACCCAAGAAACAGTTGTGAAGAACACAGAGAACAGTTTAGAGACACAGCTGCCGACTGTGGATGAAAGAGGAGATGCGGGAGCAGGAAGCTTAAAACGTCATGCTGATAATGTTGAGGTCAGAGAGAAGAAAAGAGTAAAAGTTGAAGAAGAAGTTGTGTGAGTGAATGACATGTAGGTTGTTGTTGCTGTTGTTTTGAGCGGGGACGAAACAAAATGATCAGCTAAATCTGTAAATAAAAATACAGTAAATCACACAAATCATGATATGCATACCATTATGTTGATAATTTGTTATTTTTGTTTAGTGAAGCAAATTCCATTCACGGTAATGGACTCTTTATACCCATGGGTAGGTTTTCTTTCCTAACAAATATATAATGACATGGAAAGACGTCTGCCGTAAAGTTAATTCTCTGTTTGTTAGGTTTGAGATAACCATTGTTGTTGAGTTTATTTAATTCAACACCTCAGATAAGTGACTGCATGGATATGGTTGTATTGTGGGCAAAATACCTATTCTAGCGTGCATCTTTTGATTAATTTGTTTTTAAAAAAAATTTAAACAAGTGTCGTGTAACTTGAATAGGTACAATAGAGACAGAAAGATTGTGATTTGTTTTGAACAATTGAGTTTTTCTGTTCTTGAGAAGGTGTTGGGGTGAAAAAATGTATCTTGAGATATGTTTTTATTACATATTGGTCATTGAGCTTGATCTCGGCATGTCTGTTTTTTTTGTTTGTTTTTGGTTCATTTGTGAGTGGCATATACAGCATCTCCTGTGTATTATTTTAGTGGGGAAATATATGCAAATGTTGACCAGAGACGTGCTAGTGACATGGGTCTAAATACCAACCCAAGAAAGAAGAAAATGCTTTAATCTTTTCTACAGCAAAAGAAAAGTGGTGATCCATTTTCGGTATATTTCAGTACACAAGGGCATTACATTGTCATGAGCCTATAATAAAGTGCAGTTGCATTTTTCATCAGGCATGTGTCAGTTATTTTTCCCCGCCAGTTTTCAATAATTATGCCTACCCTAGCCTTTGACTGTCCCCAATCTACCCAAAAGGCAGCAGGTTTGTGACTTTAGTTTGGTCCCTACCCTTTGACCTATCCATCTTTATCAACCCTGGCAGTAAATACACATAAAAATGGAGACGGGATGCATACAACTAACATTTGCGATGATCTTTTACATGGTTTGAATATATGTAAGCTATTCATATGCTAATTGTATCCAAGAGTATCAATTTAGCATAATCAATTACGTTTTGCATCCTCGCTTATAACTTGCAGCATCAATTCTTTGAGTTATTGAGGCCAGCCTTCATTTCATGGTTGCGTTTTTATTTTGGTACCGGTGCTTTTGCTCAGTGGCGGTGCGATAGAGCAGTGGCTTGACTGCCAGTTTGGTGGTCGTCTGTTCAAATAACCCCTGGGAGGCGGTGGTTTTGTATAAAATTGCAATGGGTTCCCAGGTTGACCCAATCTACAATGGATAGAAGGTGTTCTGGGAAGCAAAATTAGCCAGTATGATTTTGACCATATTGCACATTGGGGACCAGTTGGTTAGCACCATGTATCCAGTACACCCCTGGGCACTGACTTTTACTTTTGTTGACCCCTCGTGATTTGGGGCACAGTGGTCATGTCTGAAATTCCATATAGCACCCGGTTCAAGAGCACACTGAGGAAATACTGTCAAAGCTTTATGGCATTCGATTGTATTGATCTGTAAATAAAATTGTTTCCTCAACGTTAATTCTTTCTTGTACTTTTGTATATATATTGAACAGTCGGTTGCCGGTGTTGTGTGCCTATCACCCGTCATTCTAGCATGATGCTGTACTGTGTATCTTGCCAGATAACAAATAGTTATCACAAGTGAACAATTTTGTGACATGCCAGCTAAAACACATGGGTTTTATTAAGCAATATGGCTGCCTAGTAATATTTATAACATTTCAATGTCCACATTAAAGACATAAAATTATGAGATAAATTCTACTCTATTACTAACAGTTGCTGTTGCCTTCGATGTCATAATTGAGACAGTGTACCAGGATGGCATGCCAAGAATTGCATAGGGGTATGTGAATTTCACCTGCCTGTGCGAGCGATGTAGGCAAATAAAACATAGGTGCAAGAATTCAGTTTTGCTTCATCTTTGGTGACACGTTTTCACATGATATTGTAGAATGTTGGTATATAAATTCATGCTCCATCTGAACTGCCTGGGTTAGCAACCTCAAGGAGATTAAGAAGTTAATAAAGTTTTGACCCAGAAGTACGGTATCCACTGTAACTCACAATGTGACATCCAGTTACACTTTCCAGGAACATTTGATTCAATGATACCTAATATTGAGACATGCAGATCCTATTTGCACGTTATAAAATGACGTCGCGAAAAAACGGTGATGAGGTTCTATATAGAATCTGTACTTTTGTATGGATGTGAAGCATGGGCAATGAGCAGACAAGCTGAAAAACATCTAATGGCATTGCAGATGTAATTTCTGAGAAAATGCAAAGAATACCACGGACAGACAGAAAAACCAATGAGCAGGTCCTTGAAGAAATAAATGAAAACCGTAAAACGATTAGAGAAATTTTTGATATCTGGATGGCATGGTCGAGTCGTGAGATGGCAAAACATGACCACTCACACTTGTAGGCATGGTCCATGATGGTGATGATGATTATTATTATTAGCATGTTAATAATTCCTCCGTGGTTTGAACTTTTCAAGAGTCCCCTTGGGAAAATCTACCCACAGCAATGTACTTATAGTAGATGTATTGGGATCGATTCCAATGTTGGTACTCTTGTACTGAGCTCCTGGGAAGGTTAACCCGGTCAACATATGCCCGCAGAATTCGGATGTGCCGGCCTAACTGCGCAAGAGCACAGCTCTGCTGTAAACAGGCACAACACAATAATGTCCGGGGGAAAAAACTACGGATGAACGCAGAAGAAGAAGAAGTACTGAGCTGAGTTGCACTAATTTGAATGTTTTACATTGCATTGAAAATGACCCATGGACATAAGTGATGTAATATTTCATCTACCATATGTGTTGTGTGCCTTTATGTTTGAGGAGTGTGGGTGATGCCAGTGAACTATTTAAAGATCACACAAGAAAGTAGGATACGTTAGGGGACACGTAGTGATTAAATTTACATGCTCATTGCACTAAAGGATGAAAAAAAGACCATATCTAGATAGGACAGATCTGTGAGGACTGATCTGGTTGACAAGATTAGTCCTGCGTCTGGCATTTGTTGTCTCAGTTGGCTGTGTGAGGCGCACCCAATCGGGAACTTCCCAGTTGACGCGAGTTAGCGAGGCAGGCGTTTTGAGAATGACCGCAGCGCGAAGCCAGAGTCGTGGTTTGAGTGGGCGAAACCAATTTTTGTACGACCATTGAACAAAGTCTTGATAAGCGCCCACTCTCTCTCTCGATGAGTAGTGGGCCTGCAGTCAGTAAGCTGGCATAGCTTTTCTGTCAGTCCTGCCTGGAGTAGCTTGAAAGCTCCTCAGTAGTTGTCCAGTGGTTTTGCATGTATCACCGGGTACCAGGGGAGTGTGCTAAGTGATTGCTACTCTTGGCCTTCGTGTGCGTGAATAGTACATCTGTGCGATAGATATCTGGTTGATCCCGCAAGTAATCATATGCTTGTCTCAAAGATTAAGCCATGCATGTCTAAGTTCACACTGTCTCGTGAAACCTTGAATGGCTCAATAAATTGCTTGGCCCAGACAACTTGTTCTACGGCATTTAGCTGAGGGATATGGCTGATCGCCTCTTAAGTCAATATCCCCCGGATGTGAGGGCCTGCCTGTTACTCACCCTCTGCTGCATGCAGGTGAGATGCTGAGCCTGCTACATGCTTGGTCCAGTACTTGTTCTACAGCTCTCAGCTGAGGGATATGGCTGAACACCTTTAAGTCAATATCCCCCGGATGTGAGGGCCTGCCTGTTACTCACCCTCTGCTGCATGCAGGTGAGATGCTGAGCCTGCTACATGCTTGGTCCAGTACTTGTTCTACAGCTCTCAGCTGAGGGATATGGCTGAACACCTTTAAGTCAATATCCTCCGGATGTGAAGGCCTGGCCATTACTCACTCTCTGCTGCATGGAGGTGAGATGCTGAGCCAGCAGCACCTGCAGCCTACCTCGTGAGCGTTACCAAAGATGGAAAAAGCATCCCGGGGGCACGCAATGGAATATTGCTCAAACCCACTTCATGAAAAGTCCTAACCGAAAGCTGGCTGAGTGGCTGTCGTCTACAAACTGACCATTCCTGGTTTGCGTGGGGGAGCAGCCAGTAGCGAACGAAATGCCCAATATGAGGAAGTGAAGCAGCCATGTGCGGGACAGACTGTTGGTCAGTATCATGGTGGCTGCCTTTTGTTTCCCAAGACATTTCTTGGTACCCATTTTAGGCTGGGAGCCCAGGTCAATTTTTAAAATCTGAATATGCCTTGATACAGATCGAACTCTTGACCACTGGGCCGACTGGCAAGTATCTAGCCACTAAACTACCACCTTCTCTACAGGTTTTGCATTAATACAGTTAACATCATTGCACATCAAACAAACCCACTCTTGTTGACACCCACTCTCCATATGTATATAGTTATGCCAGGACTCCCTGTCCAATATGGTGGATGGGCTGTTGGGCCTCTGTAGTTTTTTTTACTTCTAGCTGTGGTTTGCTTAGGCATTTTCCTCATTTTGGACTGGTAGCCCAGCTGTTGAGTTAAGTGTGACACTGAGATGTGGATTTCATGTGACATTCTGTGATTCGTACTGTCAACTGCATATTTGGAAACATGGTGGGTGGCTGGTTACTGAACTAGCTGGTTTTGCCTTATGCAGTAATGTGTGTGAACCTGCTGGTTTTCTAGTGACTACCTTTTCCATCAATGATGAACTGTAATTTTAATGGCTGACTGTTGTGTTGGCATTCTGGCAGAGGTCTTAAAGCCTTTGTCGGGACTGTTGTCTGTTGCGCTTTTCACACGGGACATTGAAGAGCATTTTGTGGGACACTGGTAATAGGGAGATTTAATCCTCATGCAAAAATCAGTCCAGTACTACTAGAAGTAGTAGCAGGTGTATGGACTATTCTAAAATACAAACACATATGTGCATTATGTTATATATATATATATATATATATATGATAACAAAAATTTTAATTAGATAAAAGGGAGCAAACTGCTACCGAGCTTATAACGGAATGCTAAAGAAACGCTAAATATGACCGTTTTTTCTTGTCCTGTTGAAGAAGACTTCAGTAGAAACGGTCGTCTGTATCTGCGTTTTATTAGTTTTATCTGTGTGTGTTTTATTTATCTGCCAAGCTTCTTAGACATATTTAGTGTTTCTTTTGTATTCAGAAATGTCAGTTGTTGGGAATCCTAACCTACGAAGTCATTGAAATAGCAAGAGAAATTAATGTTATTAACACCAATGATGGAATAAGAATGAGAAATTACAGGACACACTAGATAATATGAAACTGTAAGCATTAAAGCTATAGCGACCACACAGTAATATCAGTCTAATATTTATTTATGGTATTTGATTAACGTTGTTTGGATAGAAATATACATAAAGACTAGTACTAGCGAGAAGAGAAAACAAGAGATCAAAACACAACAGTGGGAGGCAAAGGTCCATTACACCCTAGTCTCTTGAAGTTGGCACTTGATATAGGTGTTATTGTAAAAGACCACAAAGGCATTAAGTTGGACTTAAACGTTGACTCTTTCTTCTAGAAAGCAGTGGTAAACCATTGAAATTAACATTGATTTATTTGGTTGTTTCGGGATTTGAAATTTAAATATTGAGCACAACCCACTACTGACAACGCTGATCGCACTCGGTATGAACCTAAGGCCTATCCACGTCAATATGGACCATTCATATATATATATTCCATATTGACGTGGATAGGCCTTAGGTTCATACCAGAGTGCGATCAGCGTTACCAGTAGTGAGTTGTGCTCAATATTTGAACTTAACATTGCCTAGAAAATTTACCATTATTTTGTTTTGGTTTATTTTTGTTTGTTCGCTCGCTCGCTTTGAACTGAATCTTATTGCATACTCATGCTACTACTTCTAGTGCACTTTTTGCTTGTGGATTAGCTTTCCATATTACCAGTGTCCCTTGTCTTCAGGTGAACCTACTCCGATTTCTGAGGTACTTGTAGTTTATTTACGTCCCCAAGTCAAAGATAAGTCAACATTTTAGTCCAGCTGACCGTTGTAGGGGTTGAACCACAACCTCTGTATCAGCACACCGCAAGTTTAAGAGTGAATGCTCTTATCTATTTGGTCATGCCATGCTCCAACCTCTGGTTCATCGTAACATCCTGCAAAAGATGTTTATGTAAATAAGCCTAAATAAAACAGTACAACCCCATTCACAATGTGTGTCTTGTACACAACTTCTTGGCATTGGTTTGACGTCTGCTGACTATGAAATGCCTACAACACGTGGAGGAAACATTGCTCATCTTGACCTATCCCCAGCCTGTCCGGGCGTGCCGTGCCGACCTGGTTACATCTGAATATGTAAATTGGCAGCTGTGACATTTCAGTACCGACTTGCACACCCCGGTGGTTTTTGAGAGGCGGAAGAGCTCTGCTTCAGAGCTCCCATGCAGATGGTACACTTGTACCAGGATGGGAGTAGTCTCTACACCAATCTCACTCCTACATTTGCCAGCCTTTGAGATAGGCGACCCGATCAGTTAGCCATTACATCGAACTTGGGAGCTAAAACTTAACAAATTCAGTGCCAAGCAAAAAGTAGATTTAGACCAAACAAAACTGGATGGCGGGAAATGGGAAGTTCTGACCTTAAAGTTGTTAATATGGAAGCAGACATTTATTATATATCAAACTAGCTGACCCGGCCCGGCTTCGCCCAGTCCCTGGTGGGGAGCATCTAATTTAATTCATATAAGTTCTCGTTCCCGTTACCGACTGTCTTTCTGTCTGTCTGTCTGACCCGGCCCGGCATCGCCCAACTCCTGGTGTGGAGCATCTCATTTAATTCATATAAGTAGTCATATAAGCTCCCGTTCCCGTTCCCGACTATCTATCTGTCTGTCTGATCCGGCCCGGCTTCGCCCAGCCCCTGATGGCGAGCATCTCATTTAATTCATATAAGTAGTCATATAAGTTCCCGACTGTCTGTCCGTCCCTCCCTCTCTGTCTGTCTGTCTGTCTGCCTGTCTGTCTAATCATTTATTGGTTGCAGTTAGAACAACCTTAGATAAACGAAGACCAACTTACAAAAAGCATTAGAAAGAGCACTTGAAAGATCTTTACATCTTCCCCAACAATTAACTTGGGTAAATGGAGCGGCGGCAGCAGCATCAGCAGAAGAAGGAAAAGGAGGAGTAGACAACTGCAGCGAAAAGGTGGGTCTGTCTATCTATCTGACCCGGCGTGGCTTCGCCCAGCTCCTGGCGGGTAGCGTCTCATTAAATTCATACAACAAAAAAAGTAACTTAAAAGAATGTCCTTCCACACACCATCCATTATTTTTAATGAAAACTCGTTCTAATCACCTGCATGACTACAGTAACTTCTTAAGCAAAAAAAGATGAGTTACAATGTTATGCATTGTGCATTATTTTTATGAAAACTTTGAAAATGCCTTAAAGATTGTATCATTATTTATTAACTCATATGCCGGTACATAACTATGGACAAAGAGTTTATAAATCTTTGAAAACGATGCCACAATATGACTATAAGTTATACAGAAAAGTTATTCCCCTTGAAATAACTTTTACAGAGTTAAGTCCCCTGAGATATATGAAATTATAATGAAAAATTAAATAATATTGGGTAAGCAGCCGATTTCACACTAAAAAAATATCACAGTGGGATGCGCTGGAATGAAAGGAAGGCGTGTAGAAAATTTCATCTCAGTCGGATGGGCCGTTCGCGAGCGCATAAAGGACATAGGGACGGACGGAGATCGCCTATTATATATAAGATTAAAGGAGGTTGCTTTGGGAAAACTATTGTATTTATATTTTGTTTGAGACATTTCACAGTGACAACATTTCGTGCTTTATAAGCCTACGGCACATACGAGAAGTCACTTAAGACGATTAATCATCCCATACCACAATCAGTTAAATTTCCATCCAACGAATACGTCCTGGCAGCTGCAAGTGTTGCTAAATCATCTTACAAAGTGGCAGGAAATGTAGGGGCATATACCAACAGAACATTGAATAGAGAAATTATTCGGCACTCTTCCGACAGACGGGTCTAAATAGTTCTGCAGTGAATAAGTTAGGGGTTAAGGTTAGTGTTAGTTATATAAAATTATTCACTGCAGAACTATTTAGACCCGTCTGTCGGAAGAGTGCCTAAATAACAATGTCAGCAACACAAACTTGATTAAAACATCAGATGAGAGGGATGATTGAAAAGTTATGATGGCCGATGTGTGCTTGAAACTGGACCCTAAAGAAAATAAATCTCTTACGTTCTTAAACATCCTGTGTGCTGATACTGAGGTAAGAGGTAAGTCTTCTCGTCCTTGACTTGGGAACGTAAATTAAAAGTACCTCTGAAGCCGGTGTGGGTTCGCCTGATGGCGAGGGACACTGGTAATAGGGAAAGCTAATCCACACACAAAATCCAGTCCAGTTCTACTAAAAGTGTTGTGTAAGGTCTACGCTTGAATTCAAAGATAGCGAGCGTAAAGAAAGAAAAAAATCTCTGGCAACGCTGGTTGCTATCTAAAGTGCTGATATTTCTAAGCCACTTCAAGTGTCGAGTGGGATACTAAAATGTAAGTACATGGTAAGGATACAGTATAGCCAGCAGCATGTTTCTGATTAGTGATCGTTCTCTGAAGTTTTCGCTGCGCGGGAAAACCAGCACACGTGGAGTCTGCACGCGCTATGTGCATTCAGGGAAGCAGATTGCGATCCAGAAGCATAAATCAATCACTTAATGTCCATGACTCTTGTCTAAACAAAGGCCCTACTTTTGCCCCTTTCTTTTTCGGTCCAACTCTCCTTAACTTAACACATTGAGTTTCTCTGCATGTTTAGTTTCGCTGTATGTTTAAGACATCGGTGAACTGGTGGTGAACGGATGAAGTATGGTGTAATTGATTCCCCGCAGGCGTGTGGAACATGCTTTTCTTGGTCAGTTAAATACACGAGGTACACTGAAAGAGACGCAAGGCTAGATAACTAAATAGCATAGCGAGTGTAGCTGTAGAAATAGAGAAACGGTAGATGGAAACGGGGAAATAAAATAAGTGATAGACATATATACATTTTTTTTTTAGCATATCCTTTACAGGACTTAGCTGTCAACACCAGCATCTTTCAGCTGTATGTTGATCTCTTGGCAAGATTACGCTCAGTAGTTTGCCATTGCTTTCTGAGCGGCCGGCTCATACCCCGTAAGTTACCGATGCGATTCGAACCACTGCTGATTTGAACCGTCATCACGTTACCTGACGAGAGTATACGAGATTACGGAGAAAAGTCATAACCTCTAAGCCACAAAGCCGGCCATATATACATTTACAGTTAGAATAAAACAGTGGTTACTTATAGAAATAGTAGTGGTAGTAGTACTAGTAATTTTCTACTTCTTTCGTTCTCGTGAAATGTATTTCTTATATCTGCAATGTCCCCTCTGACGTGTCTCCACCTTGCCGTGGTAGAGGGGCTTGCGTGTCCCAATGACCCCAAGAGGTATGATGGCGGAAGCACAACTACATGTCGGACAGGTCTTGGGATAGGGACCAGACCAAGAGAGACACAACATGCTGTTCTACAGGTAGACTGAGGATAGGCAGTCAAAGTCTGAATCAGGCGCACGATGCCACTAATTCTTGGTCCAGACACATACTCTGAGGCTCGCAGCTGAGGGATATGGCTGAACGCTTCTAAGTCAATATCCCCGGATGTGACGGCCGGGCCGATACTCACCCACTGCAAGTGGAGGAGATATGCTGCACTTGCTACATGCTTGGCCCAGACACGCGTTCTACGGCTCCCAACCGAGGGATGTGAGCGATCCCCAGGATGCGAGGGCTTGGCCGATACTCGCTCTCTGCTGCATGGAGGTAAGGTGCTGAAACGACAGCACATGTAGCCTACCTCGTGAGGGTTAGTAACGGTGAAAAAGCAACCCAGTCGCACGCAATGGCTACTATGCAAGTCTGTACTAGATCTCATTGAGTGAGCGTAGTCGAAGGTGGAAAAACGTCTCATTAACACGAAATGGAACTCTTGGCTAGCGAACCCATTGCGTGGGAGTCCGAAGCGAAAGCTTGCTGAGTGGATGTCTGCAGACTGACAGTTTTTGGTCTGTGCGGGGAGCGGCCAGCTGACGAACGAAATGTTCAATATATGGAAGTGAGAAATTAAAGCAGCCACGAGCAGGACGTGGCTATTCCTTGAGTGAGCCCAGTCTCAGAGCGCGATGTACTGGCTCTGTAATTATGGAAGCCTCCCTGGATGGCGGAAAATGCCCATGGACTGTCCCTGCCTTCCCTTGAGGGCTGACCGTAAAGTCTTTGGCCGTTCTAACTTGATCAGCAGAAATGTGGACAACACCACAGCGGTAAGAGTCGAATGTCCCTTGAAACCACGGGAAGGCAAACCCGTTTACCAAACGCCCGCTGAAGTAGGATGTGCTGTCCTAAGGGCGCAAATAAATCAGTCAAAACGCAAAAACGTCAGAGTGAAATGTTCCTCGTGCCTGACTAGTTTTGTCTTCAGTCCGGAGCAGCTCTGACTTTCTTGTTTTCCGACAGGAACAGCTCTGACAATCTAGTCTTTCGGGCACAACGTCCGTATACGTCCGAACCGAAAGCTCGCTGAGTGGAAGTCATCTGTAGACTACCCGTTCCTGGTTAGAGCGGGGAGCGGCCTGTGGCGAACGAAATGCCCAATACACGGAAGTGAGGAATTAAAGCAGCCATGCGCAGGACGTGGCGATTCCTTGGGTGAGCCCAGCAACAGAGCGATATGTTTCGGCTCTGCAATTACAGAAGCCTCCTTGGATTTCAGAAAATGCCTATGGACTGTCCTTGCCTTCCCTTGAAGGCGGACCGTGAAGTCTTCGACCGTTCTAACTTGACCAGCTGGGCTGTGGACTGCGCCACAAAAGTAAGAGTCCCCCAGGAATGCTAACCTGGTTTAAAAAACGCACGCAAGAGTCGGATGTGTTGGCCTAAGGGTTTTCGCCCAAGGGTGCATAACAAAACACGCCGCAATTACGTCTGAAAAAAAAAAAAAAACTCCAGATGAACGCAGATGAAGAAGAAGATCTGCAATGTTATCTTGTATAAACTTTATTTTCTAAAGTTGACACACTGGTCCACTGAGTTTACCGTCCACTTTTGTTTCTGTAGGCCAGAAGATTTGCCTAGATATGTCGCATTCGGGGTAGTCTTGGGGTGTGCAATCTGCTGTCTGCGGCGCCAATCCACATGTGCATATGGCTGATTTTCATCCATCATCCATCACGTGCCATGCCGGTAAGCGATAGCGGTAATGATTTGCCATTTCACTCAATCACCAGAGTCGTTGATTAGCTCAGTGTTCTCGTCTAGACCATGCCACGTGTTCAAGCCATCCAGGTATTTACTTCTCTGTCTTCACCTTTTTCTCTTCCCATCGATCTTGCCAATTGTCACCAAATTCTTCAGTTTATTTCTTCTCATAACATGTCCAAAAAATTTTGATTGTCTACGTCTAATTTCTCTAATCAATTTACGATTTTCATTTGTTTCTTGTAGTACTTGGTCATTGGTTTTTCTGTCATTCCATGGTATTTTTTGCCTTATCCTAAGAAACCACATTTCCACAGCAATAAGATGTTTTTCAGCTTAAACTGTTAATTTGCCAAAGTTAAGTTTTGTGAACACGCGGAGGCGTAAAGGATTGTGCCCTGTTCTGAGGCGCAAAATAATGATTTGTTCTGGCATGTCTATAAAATGGTAATCATCTTATGCTGGTGTTGGTGGCTGTCTGATTTGTTGATTCTTTTCTTTTGGTGATAAGTGCATCTGTTTACTTTTACTTTGCTCCTTCCTTATCAGCTCTCGATTTCCACACTTCTTCTTCCTCTTCTTGTTCTTCTTCTTGTTCTTCTTCTTCTTCTTCTTCTTCTTCTTCTTCTTCTTCTTCTTCTTCTTCTTCTTCTTCTTCTTCTTCTTCTTCTTCTTCTTCTTCTTCTTCTTCTTCTTCTTCTTCTAATTGAGCATTATGTTTTCAACCAACTCAAGCCAAACTTGTATAGACTCGTTCATGATTGTTTAGATTTTTCTTCCAAAGTTTTTTGCGAAATGAGGTAGACAGTTCGCGACAACCTCCTTGGTCGCCTCTTACATCATGCACAGTAGGGTACAGTGTTATTATTTGTTGCTTCCCTTATCGACCCGTCAACATACAGTTGTTCTTGCATATTACGAGCATTACAAGCAAAGATATGATTGGTTGGCTGGTTAAGAATTTCTCTTGTGATTTCAATGGCCAAAATTTCAATTTATATTGGGCTTCTTAAAAGTCCATACAATTTTCTTTTCTCAGTGACAGGTACTTCTGTGTATTACGTAAACACACCGGAACCCACTCCAATTCCAATTCCAATTTTCCAAAAAAAATTCCAAATTCGGTCTCGTCTAACCTGCTTCGTCAGCTGTGGTTATTGTTGAGAGCCGTAGTTGTGTGGATTGTTAGTCCTAATTGCCACTGGTCTTATTGGTTCCGCTCTGTTCGTCGGATAGATTTGTTTTGTGCTGGTCCTGGTAAAGACCGGTCCTTGGTTGGGCCTACTGGGGCCCGCATTCTCTCGTTTGTTGGCTTCTTTTCTCTGTTAGCACTGCTACGTGCTTGTCGCTTCTTGTGTTATTCTCATCGGGGCTAGTCTCGGTCATGCCCAGTCCTCATAAGGACTCGATGTAGGCAAGGGCAGAGCATTCAAATGCAAGGCTCAAGTTGTCCCCCCGGTCAGCGGCCCGAACTCCTTTACGTTTGTGATGTGTGGCGTTTTTCTTCATCGCGTGTGGGTGTGGTGTGGCAGCAAGATGACCAGGTCTCCCTGTCCTCCCAGGTCAAGTGCTCTACCGGAGGAGCCAACCCACCTTCCTGCCATTCACCCCGCGTTTGTTTTTTTTTTTTGTTTTTTTAATATTTTTATTAAAAAAATTTTTTTTAAACATATATAAATATGCACAAATACAAACAAACACACATATACATATAACCGGAACCAACCAATCAGCACGTGCTTTTATAGCACAGTGTGAGATTGTTAGTAGCAGACCAATCAGCTTTAGTCGCCTTTCACGACATTCTCAGGCGGTCTACAGTGTTACTACTCTTTGTTTTCAATTCTGACCCCAGTAAACCACGGGCCACTTAACATTGACTCCATTCGTAAGATAGTTCTTAACTCCCGTACATCAAGTGAATGATTTTGTTGTTGTTTGTTTGTATATTTTTTTTTTTTGCGGGGGGGGGGGGGGGGGGTTGAATCAACAATCGCAGAAACAATTAATATACCAGTGTGTTCTGGATGTTTGTCCTCTGTACAGCGAAATAAGAACATATCAACATTATTTAGAACCTTCTCTACAGTGAATTACAGTGAAGAAGTTCGATAATATACTTTCAGTAATTCCGCGTTTTTGTGGTATCGTATTTTGATGCTGTCTCTCCATGACGCCTGTGATGCTATCTAGCACTTTCGCTCTAAACTTTTCACTGGAGTATGGTTTTTCAGTAATCTAATATGTCGTTTTATGTTTTACTGGCCCATTGAATCAAACTAAAATACCAGTCAGCATGGAACAAAAGAGAAATCTAAACAACAAACGGTCGAGCTTATCACGAGGTGTTATAATATCACAGACATGATCGCAAGAAGATGAATTTAAAGTGAAAGAGGAGGAGGTGGAAGAAGAAGAAGAATGGACGGATGGAACGGGATAAAGAGATTAAGACAGAAAGAAACATAAAACAGAGTTACATACCACCAAAAGAAAAGAATGATCAAATCAGTCAGAAAGCCACCAAAATCTGCTCAAGATGACTACCACGTTATGGACAGACCAGAACAAGTCATTATTCTGCGCCTCAGAACAGGACACAATAGATTACGCAACCACATGTATACAAAATTCAAGATTGGTGAAACAGCCACGTGCACATGTGGATTGGCGTCGCAGACAGCAGAGCACATACTCCAAGACTGCCCAAAATATATCATATCTAGGCAAACCTTCTGGCCTAGAGTGACGACAGTGGAAGATAAACTATATGGACCACTGTGTGAACTGAAAAAGACAGTTCAATTCATACAAGAGACGACATTGCAGATATAGACATATTTCAAGCGAACGAAAGAAGAAGAAGAAGAAGAAGAAGAAGAAGAAGAAGAAGAAGAAGAAGAAGAAGAAGAAGAAGAAGAAGAAGAAGAAGAAGAAGAAGAAGAAATAAAAACAGAGACAAGTCAAGGGGGAAAAAAAAGAAATGTAGATAACATTAAAGATACAAAAGATATGCACAGACAAATCAGTGAGCTCACGGGAAGAAAATAAGAATAAATACATGGTGTTTGAAATCAAAAACAGGAAATATATTATTGGAGGAAGGTGCTATAATGAAGAGGTGGAATGAGTATATAAGAGAATTATATGACGGAGAAAGAGAAGAATTAAAAGAAGAAAGTAACTTAGAAGGCCCACCTATTCTAAAAGAAGAAGTCGCTGACGCTATAAAACATATGAAGAAAGGAAAAACAGCTGGGCCAGATGAAATCTCAATAGAAGAATTAGAAGTATTGGGAGAATTTGGAGTAGATACTTGTCGCTTGTCGTCCCGGGAGGAACGTGGAATGAACAAGCACACTTTATTTCTTCTTCTTCTTTGGGATTCTTGACTGACTTCTGTCTACACTCCTCCCTTCTGTCTTCCCTTCCATATATATATTCCTTTCTCTCTCTCTATTATTCCTTCCTCACATACTCCGACAACAGTTTCTTTCAACAATTAATACAATACTTATTAAATAAAACTATGTCTGGTGTATGGATGGACTGTGTATATGTAGTTGGTATTGTCTACTAGTGTGAATGCAAGATAGGACTTTTGATTTCGTATGTGCCGTAGATTTTCTCGACTCTTCTGTCGGCCAAAACACAGGACAGCACACATAGAAATGGATTGATCTCACCCTGGATGATCTCCTCCTGCTTGAGTCTGGACTTAATCCAATTCTTGAAGAAAACAACTGTTCAATGTCTTATCACCAGAAAATAATCCGATTTGGTAAGTCACTGAAGTTCATATATTTCCCGTTTTGGAAGGTATTATAGTCCACCTCTGAATACACACCGCCACTATCCAACATTGTCTAGAGTTACTATAAATGTTCTACACAATGTCTATGGTTAATAAAGTTTAATGTTTCTGCACAGTGCAATTGCATGCAGTTTTAAGTATCCCTGCTGGCCACAGGTTAACGTCTTTTCCTTGTAAGGGCTTTAGTTGTATATTCGTTTGAGCATACAGTGTTCTGTATTTGACGTTACGTTATCACTTCTTCATATTAAAACATGTCTATGTTCTTGTTGGTTCTAAGTAGGTACTTTATTTGTTCAAGTGCCGTAACCTTCATTTCTTCTCTGATTTCAAAAAGGGGATTGGAACCTGTGGAGAAGATAGGTAATCTGGTGATATGAGTCTGCTTCATATTATTTTCTTATGTGAGAGTCCTTCTCTAGCCATACTGAGAAGCCTCCGAAAAACATACGGACATACGATTTATGAGTGCACTAAAGTTTACAC
Source organism: Cepaea hortensis (assembly GCA_963921405.1). Classification (NCBI taxonomy): domain Eukaryota; kingdom Metazoa; phylum Mollusca; class Gastropoda; order Stylommatophora; family Helicidae; genus Cepaea; species Cepaea hortensis. Next base: position 36,266,746 of record OY992893.1, read on the forward strand.
GATTAGATAAACGAATGCAATGCCACAAATCAAGAACAAACACCTATATCCCTATGCTACTATTACGCTAATATTATAATACCTTATATACTCTATCGGACTCCGTGAATTGAAATACACTAGCGAATAACACACTAATATCCCATCCTCGTTCAACAATCAGGGATGTGTATTTCTTTCCACCTACAGGAGGCATAGAGATTTCTGCCCAGTTTGGGAACACATACTAAAACATAAAACCCAGTTTCTACTATTTATATTGGGCCTCCCGTTCTTCCGTTATTGTTTGATGTTCATACCTCAACACTCGTCTCTTGACGTATCCTGCTCATCAAAAGACGGTGAAATCACGTAGTGGCTAGTTGCTCGTTTCCCTGGGTTCCCCTTACGCTAATCAAAGCATCCGAACCGTTGATCGCCTTTCTCCGTTCATTTTTCCACAACGCGATCTCCCGTTTCCCGTGTCCGTCCGATCAGATCGTCTGGCAATGACCTCTGCGAACACCTGTCCCTGATATTCGGTCAATAACCTTCCATTTATCCTTCTCTCAGATTGTAGTACACGATTGTTAACCCTTCTCCTATATTGCCATTAATGTTACATTTAATTTTCTGGGAATCACTAAACTATCATCATTCTGTGACAATACTATTAACCAAAATGTTGAATGATATTTACAGCAGTGGATATTTACCGAGCAATATGATGAAATCTGTATTTATAGCTATACCAAAAAGACCAGGAGCAATTGAATGTGAAGATTTTCGTACAACTAATCTCATAAACCATATCACTAAACTTCTACTCAGAATCATAATGAGAAGAACCAGAAAGAAAATAAAAATGGACATTAGTGTAGAACAGTATGGATTCGTGGAGGGAAAGGGCACAAACAATGCAATATATACATTACGGACACTAATAGAAAGGTCAATAGAGAAACAGAAAGACATATATTTGTGCTTCATAGATTATACTAAGGCATTTGATAAAGTAAAACACGATGAACTGATTAAAATGTTAGAAGATATCAACATTGATGGGAAATATTTAAGAATAATAAAGAATATTTACTGGAACCAAGTAGCAGCGATTAAAATGGGAAATAAAGAGGGTATTTACGAACAGATAAAGCTAGGAGTACGACAGGGGTGTGTCTTGTCAATAGATATCTTCTCCCTATATAGCGAAGTCTTCTCTTCTTCTTTGCGTTCATCCAGAGTGTTTTTCCAGATGTGATTGCGGTGTGTCTCGTCATGCACCCTTGGGCTGAAACCCTAAGGCCAACACATCCGACTTTTAGCGTGCATTTTTGACAGGTTAGCATTCCTGTGGGACTCTCACTTTTGTGGTGCCGTACACATCCCAGCTTGTCAAGTTGGAACGGTCGAATGCTTCACGATCAGCCCTCAGGGGAAGGCAGGACAATCCATGGCATTTTCCGCCATCCAGGATGGTTTCCATAGTTGCAGAGCCGACACATTGCGCTCTGGTACTGGGCTCACTGAGGGAATCGTCACGTCCTGCTCATGGCTGCTTTAATTCCTCACTTCAATATATTGGGCATTTCGTTCACCGCGGGCCTTTCCTGCACAAACCAGACCGGTCTGCAGACGGCATCCACTCAGCGAGTTTTTTTTATTCGGGCAAGTGCTTGTCGCTGTGCCCGTCAGAGCTGTTCCGGGCACAACAGACATTCGGAAAACTAGCTAGTCAGAGCATTTCCGGACACGATAGGTATTCGGAAAACTATGTAGTCAGAGCTGTTCCTAGCACGAAAGACATTTCACTAGGGCGTAATTGCGTAGTGCCAATTTTTATTTTGCCACCCGTAGGACGACACTTCCGTCTTCGGCGGGCATTTTTAATGAGGTTAGCCTTCCTCGGGTTTCGAGGCACGAGCTGGTCAAGGTAGAACGGTCAGAGACATCACGGTCAACCCTCAAGGGAAGGCAGGGGCAGACCATGGGCATTCCCCACTATCCAAGGAGGCTTCCATAATTGCAGAACCGGCACATATTGTTCTGAGACTGGGCTCACCCGAGGAATCGCCATATCCTGCTCATGGCTGCTTTAATTCCTCACTTCCATATATTGGGCATTTCGTTAGCTACTCACCGCTCCCCGCACAAACCAGGAACGGTCAGTCTGCGGACGACATCCACTAGTTAAGTTTTAGCTTCGGACTTCCACACAATGGATTCGCTAGCCAAGCGTTCCCTTTCGTGTTAATGAGATGTTTTTCACCCTTGACTGCACTCACTCTATGAGTGAGGCTTGTCTTGCTGTATTGATACAGGCTTGTCCATGTGATGGGATGGAATGGGACAGCAAACATTTGTATTTCCCATGGGACACATGGGACAGTAGCCATGTCACAGTAACTTTAAAAAAACACCTTTTAAAGCCTTTTATCCTTCCTTTTTCTATATATACTTGTATCAATTCTTTATCTCGTTGTGGGACACCGGATAAATTAATAAATGCGCGCATGCGATCATGTTACCAACGTTTCAATGCCTATATTAAAAAATACTCGCATTACTTTAATGAAGATGATGAAGCATTCTTAAACCACATTCCGAATATTGTTCAGATCAAAGGAATGCTGTACATACATGAGAAATTCAAAACTTTTTTTTTACAAACTAGAAATTGATGGTGCTACATCTCATGTAATTTTGCTGTTATACTTCCTCCTAGACTATCAGTTGTACACAGTTATTGTTGATATTGACGAAGAAACTTCCAGCAGCATGGTAAAGAAATATTGTCAGAATTTTCAGAAAATTATTGGAGAAAAACTCTGGCCATATTGCGGCAGTTCTTTGGCAGTTACTGCAACATTCCTTACTGGAGTTGACATTAAAGCCTAAATAGAAGACATGGTCAAGTCAGTTGTAACTAAGAAGAAAGGGAATGTGAACACCAATAAATGGGCCAATGATTGGATCGTTATTTCTAAGTCTGTTGTTCCAACTGTTATTTAATTCATCAAAGATTTAAATCTTTCTTCTGAATCATCTGCTGTATGTGAAATAGCAGGAATTGTAGAACAAAAGCCGGAAAGTGATTTTGACTTTTTTTTTTTTTATCCTCCACCAAACAAAAAACTTAAGTTTGATGACCCCAAAAACAAATGCCTTGAGGATGAAGTCATCATGTTTAAAAAATTACGGCAACCAACTTCACAACCATGAAATTATTGGAAAAATGAACATAGGTTTCCACTGCTAACAGCAAGTACGAAAATTGTTTTGGCCATACCAGTGTCCTCAGCGGCAGTAGAGCGCTTATTTAGTGCAGCTGGATTGTTGTTGAGTAAGTTACGAAAACGGATGTTACCAGCTATCGTTATAAGCTCTGTGTATATCAAATTTGCATGTAAGATGAAAATTGTGAAAATGATTCAGGGATTACCTGGATTAACTGAATTATTAGAAACAGTCGATCAGCAGGAAATTGATAATGTACTGAATGAGCAGAATAACTCAGAAACAGAATGAGAGTGTCAAAATGACACTGAATTGTCATATTTAGATTAAACTTTGTTTTAATAAAATACTCTTGAATATTAAAATTGATAAATTCTGTTGTTTTACATATCTCTTTGTAGGGAGACTGGGGAGAAATGGACCAGCAATTTTGTAGTTTTTAATTTTTGCTCATCACTGGAACAGATTTTATGGAAACATAACAAAACCATGACTAAAATGTTGTACATTCATTTATTTTAAAAGGGGAAAACATTTAGCAATCTATTTCTATATGTTTCTTTACAAAATGCATTTCAAGAATGTATATGAACATGGGGAGAAATTGACCACCATTGGGGTGAAATGGACCAGCACGTGGGGAGCAATGGACCATAGTGGGGAGAAATGGACCTTTTTTAAAAAAGAAGCAGCAACAACTCACCCATATTGCTATAAGAAATAAATAATCATTAAAAGGATATTTGCAGTTTTTTTTTTATTATTTTAAGCGACAGTAAAAAAGTTTAATATGATATATTAATCTAATATAAAGTTTTATCGAACATTTATGCCTGCAAGACTTTCTTTGAAGACAGCCATCTTTGGTCCTAGAAGTGGTTCCAGTGATTGTAGATCTAGTAAGCTGTGCTTTAATACATGTAATTGAGACACTGGCGACATCTTCTACCTTAGGCTTAACAAATTTACCAGCAACCTTCTCACTCTTGCGCAAGAACTCTACCTCAACATCACCATCATCATCAATGTCTCCCCTTACAATTCCTACATAGTAAACACAAGTCTTCTTTGTTCCATATTCACATAGCACACACTGGCCTTCAAAAACCTCACGCACACCAGTCAAGCTAACCGTACACTCCTCATTTTCACCAAATGAAACATCAGAATCTGTGTCATCACAAAACGAAATGTCAGTTTCTGGATCTGAATAAACATCAAGTTCTTTCAGCAGCTGTCTCTTTGCCTTTTTGGGTGGAACTTTTGCTGCCTTTTCTTTCATCACCGCTCTTTCCCTAATTCGATCCATTTCTGGCGTAGAAGTAGCCAGCATAGTTTTTCCTCTTTTCCTCATATTATTTGAATCTTTTCGCGGACCAGCTTTTGGTAGTCCTCTGAAAACATGAGGCGAAGTAAAGGAAGAAGTAGCTTTATGTTGAAGACTCCCTGATATTTCCTGCAAGTCATCTACAAGGTTCTCAACATTACACTCTTTCTGATTTTCATGAAATTCTTGTGCAGTTTGATCTGTGCTGGTACCACAATGTGGAGATGCTGATCCTGTCTGTTCATTGCTTTCTAAAGTGGCATTTTCAATGTCCTTGCTGATGGGCCTGTTCGTTATTTCTGAAGGCATAAAATCATCTTCTGTAAAAACATCTTCGTTAAAGGGCCAAATACCTGACACTGCAAAGCCTGATTGAATGTTAATGGGAGTTGCCGCTTTAAGAAAAGCGTGGCCTCCTAGATTTGCAACTTGATAGATTGTCAGTGGTGTCCCAACATTTTTCATCATCTATGAATCACACGCATTGTTGTAGACCGACTTCATGGGTCCAAAAACTGAACGGTCCAAGGGCTGAGTTTTAGATGAGGTGTGTGGTGGCAACGTGATCACATGAATGTTGTTTTTCTTGCACAGTTCAAGTGATTCAAATGAAATGTGGGAATCGTGATTGTCCAAGATCAAAATCAAAGGGAAGTCTTTGGAAGGTCTTGTATGCTTAATGAAGTGATTTATAACTTTGACGAAATTATCACGGGTCATCCAACCTGATTCATTCGCAAGGCCAAGGGAACCTTCAGGTGCTCCAGCAAGCATAAAATTCTTAAATATTTTTCTGGGAAACACAAAAACTGGAGCTATAATGTGACCCGCAGCTGACACAATGCAACAGATTGTGACCAGTTCTCCTCTTTCTCTGGATGTCACCTGGCCTATTTGCTTCACTCCTCGTGGGGCAATTACTTTTGGCACTTTCTGTACAGTGGTCAGACCTGACTCATCCAAATTGTAGATTTGAGCTCCACTCACATTTAGTTTTGTAATGGTTTCCTTCACAATGTTGAAGAAGGTGCAAATATTATGTTTGTTGAAAGCTGTAGCTCTAGCCAGAGATGTTGCCTCAGGTTGCCTTATGGTCAGCTCGGGATTCCGTCGCAAAAATCCACAAAGCCAGTCATTCCCTGCCATCATTTGCTCATCCCAGGTTAAAGGATGTGCAATGTTATTGACTTTCGCCATCTCGTACGCCAAAATACGAACGTTTTTAGTTGTGAGTCCATGGAACATTCTTGCACAATCTTTCAAGTAACTAGCAAAATCAGCTTCTTGCTTAGCTGTGAAAACAAGGCTATGCCTATAATTTGGTACGAGTCTAGTAGGCAGACCATTTCCTTCTCTGTCTTTTGTAAGATTGTTATTGAGGGTAGAGCGAGCAATGCCGTACTCCCTTGCAGCTTTCCTCACTTTCATTCCATTTTTCACAGCATTAACAGCTTCTCTCATACGTTCCTCCGTAACGAGACCCTTGTTGGTGTTTCTGATGTACAATCTTGGCATCTGAAACAAAAGAGTGACAGAATTATATAACATTTAGAATGGTAGGCCTATCATTTGCAAAGAAATACTGATCATAGCACGAATGGCGTGCATCTTTAATAAATCACTGAAATCAAATTTGTTAACAGTTTTATTGGTCTAGATTTAGACCCCAGTATTAAAAAGAATCAATAATGCTGATATTCGAATGCAATCTTCAACACTTTTAATAACAACAGACTGTCTTGTCAATTTCTTCTATGGGGAGAAATGAACCATGGGGAGAAAAGAACCGGTCCATTTCTCCCCCATCAATGTATTAAACTATTCAGCCATAAAGTCTCTTAAATCTAATATTATATGCTATATTTTTTCTATGAACTCTTAAATAACAAGTAAATAAAGATATTAACGTAATTACCTTGTCCTGATTCCTGACTATGCGTCTGCTTTACGATGGTGTCTGGAACTGGAAAAAGAAACTTTAGTGCAGAAAATTTTTCAAACTTTGCGTGGGAACGACCTGTGCGGGAAGTCGATGGCAAATGAAAAATTCGGACTATGTTTGATGTGGAAAACAAACTTATTATGGTTTCACTTTCATTGCATCACAGCCAGGGGCCAGAGAGGGGGTGGTCCATTTCTCCCCTATGTCCATTTCTCCCCAGTCTCCCTACATGTAATCATATTTAGTAGACACTAACCCTAAACGTTCATAAATTTCATAATTTTATTTGAACTGTATTCCATGTTAGTATTATCATGGGAATCCCATGGAATGGGAAAGGCAAAATTACCGTGGGATGGGATGGGAATGGGACTGAAAAATGTGTTCCATGGACAAGCCTGAGTATAGATATAGACATTTTCCGTAACCATTTCGTGCGACTGGGGCGCTTTTCTACCTTTAGTACTTGCTCATAAGGTAGGCTACATGTGCTGCCGGCTCAGCACCTTACCTCCGGGCATCAGTGAGCGAGAGACGGCCAGGCCCTCTCATCCGGGGATCCCTCATATCCCCCAGCTGAGAGCCTTCGAACAAGTATCTGAACTAAGCATGTAGCGTGCTTAGCATCTCACCTCCGTTTTGCAGTATGTTGATATCGGCCAGGCTCTCACATCTAGGGGTTAGTGGCTTAGAGGCGGCCAGCCGTATCCCTCAGATGGTAGCCTTAGGGTATGTGTCTGGACCAAGTATTAGTGGCTTCGTGCACCTGATTTGAGCTTTTGACTGCTATCCTGTCTATCTGCAGAGCAGCAGGTTGTGTCTCTCTTAGTCTGGTCCCTATCTCAAGAGCTGTCCGACATGTAGTTTTATATCCATCGGCATAGCGCTTGGGGTCACTGGGACACTCACGGCCCCTCCCCCCCCCCCCCACCACCGCGGCAAGGTGGGGACACATCGGGGAGGGGAGTATAGCGAAGTAATAATGAGAGAGATCAAAGAGATGTCAGGAATACTAGTTGGAGGTTATAATATAAATAACTAGCTGACCCTGCCCGGCTTCGCCCAGACCCTGGTGGGGAGCATCTCATTTAATTCATATAAGTAGTCATATAAGTTCCCGTTCCCGTTACCGACTGACTGACTGTCTGTCTGTCTGTCTGTCTGTCTGTCTGTCTGTCTGTCTGTCTGACCCGGCCCGGCATTGCCCAGCTCCTGGTGTGGAGCATCTCATTTAATTCATATAAGTAGTCATATAAGTTCCCGTTCCCGACTGTCTATCTGTCTGTCTATCTGTCTGCCTGACCCTGCCTGGCTTCGCCCAGTCCCTGGTGGGAAGCATCACATTTAATTCATATAAGTAGTCATATAAGTTCCCGTTCCCGTTACCGACTATCTGTCTGTCTGTCTGTCTGTCTGTCTGTCTGTCTGTCTGTCTGTCTGTCTGTCTGTCTGACCCGGCCCGGCATCGCCCAGCTCCTGGTGTGAAGCATCTCATTTAATTTATATAAGTAGTCATATAAGTTCCTGTTACCGACTGTCTGTCTGTCTGTCTATCTGTCTGCCTGACCCTGTCCGGCTTCATTAAATTCATACAACAAAAAAAGTAACTTAAAAGAACGTTCTTCCACACACCATCCATTATTTTTAATGAGA
>OY992893.1:36282383-36519883 GCA_963921405.1 Cepaea hortensis
CCACTCAGCGAGTTTTCGGACATGTGCTTGTCGTTGCGCCCATCAGAGCTTTTCCAGGCACAACAGACATTCGGAAAACTACCCAGTCAGAGCTGTTCCGAACAAGAGCGGCATTCGGAAACTAGGTAGTCAGAGCTGTTCCTAGCACGAGAGACATTCGGACGAGACAATTCACTCGGACGTAATTGCGTAGTGTCAATTTTTAGTTTGCCACCCGTAGGACGACACTTCCGACTTCAGCGGGCATTTTTTAATGAGGTTAGCCTTCCTCTGGTTTCGAGGCACGTTGAACTGTTGTGATATCGCTAACATCTCAGCTGGTCAAGATAGAACGATGAACGACATCGTGGTCGGCCCTCAAGGGAAGGCAGGGGCAGACCATGAGCATTCCCTCGCTATCCAAGGAGGCTTCCATAATTGCAGAGCCGGCACATATTGCTCTGTGACTGGGCTCACCCGAGGAGTTGCCACGTCCTATTCATGGCTGCTTTAGTTCCTCACTTCCATGTGTTGGGCAACTCGTTTGCCACTGATCGCTCAAGCACACACCAGGGACGGTCAGACTGCAAGCGACACCCACTCGGTAAGCTTTTGCTTTTGACTTCGGACCACGCAATAGGTTCGCTCGCCGTGCGTTCCATTTTGCGTCATTGAGACGTTCTTCCACTTTTGTCTACACTCTCTATGAGTTAGATACAGTTTTCGCAGCCATTTTCTTCGACTGGGGCACTTTTTTGACTTTTTGTACTCGCTCACGAGGTAAGCTACTTGTGCTGCCGGCTCAGCATCTTACCTTCGTGCAGCGGTGAACGGGAAACGGCCTGGCCCTCTCATCCGGGAATCTCTCATATCCCCCAGCTGAGAGCCTTCGAACTTGTATCAGACCTGAGCATGTAGCTTGCTCAGTATCACGCCATTATTTTTCGAAAGGTGGGTATGGACCCGGCTCTCAGGTCCGAGGGTTTGTGGCTTAGAGGCGTTCAGCCACAGCCCTCGACAGGGAGCCTTTAGTGTTTTGTCCGGACCAAGAACTTCTGCCTTCGTGCGCCTGATTTAAATTTTAGACTGCTATCCTCAGTCTCACCTGCAGAGCAGCAGGTTGTGTCTCTCTTAGTCTGGTCCCTATCCCATAAGCTGTCCGATATGTAGTTTTTCATCCATCAGCAAGCAAATGGGGTCGATGGGACACGCAAGCTCCCCCACCACGTCAAGGTGGAGACACATCGGGGGAGATCACATCTATATGATACTGACCACATTTATATTGTACTGATCACATCTATATGATACTGACCACATTTATATTGTACTGACCACATCTATATGATAATGACCACATCTATATGACACTGATCACATTTATATGATACTGACCACATCTATATGATACTGACCACATCTATATGATACTCACCACATCTACATGATACTGACCACATCTATATGATACTGACAGCATCTACATGATACTGACCACATATATATGATTATGACCACATATATATGATACTGACCACATCTATATGATACTGACCAAATATATATGATACTTACCACATCTATATGATTCTCACAACATATGACATTAGTGCTTAATGCCACCAACGACAGATGTGGTCAGTATCATACTGACCGTCTCATTTTCCAGAACACTTTCTGGTACTCTATAGATGGGTCCTTATGAGGCTACGTGGCACGTGTATCTCCAGCCTCGCCTTAGAATTCCAGATCACCAGATCCGTCAGCGATTACACTAGTCACAGCACTATTGCGGCTCCGAGAAATCTTCTGGGCACTTGCCTTAAGAATGTTGATGAGAACCGTTGTCTAAATACTAACACACGCACACACACACACACACACACACACACACACACACACACACACACACACACACACACACACACACACACACACACACACACACACACACACACACACACACACACACACACACACACACACACACACACACACACACACACACACACACACACACACACACACACACAAGTTGTAAAAAGAAGGAGGCAAAGAGTAGGAGGGGGAGGAGAAGACTGATAAAAATAGTAAGTTAAACGTACAAGCCAATTTATTGCCTGGCATATTTCGTTGCATCACGTCAAGTGCATACTGTAGTGTTATATATCACAAGGAGTGAATATGCCAGGCAATAAATTGTTTAACTGCATATGAAACATAACACTGCAGCATGCACCCCACGAGATACAGCAACATATGCCAGGCAATAAATTGTGCAACACATTGTGTGTGGTTTCTCTGTTTAAATTCAATGAGGGAATACATTGGTTTGAATAATAATCGTAATATTAAGAAGAAGAAGAAGAAGAAGAAGAAGAAGAGGAAGAAGAAGAAGAAGAAGAAGAAGAAGAAGAAGAAGAAGAAGAAGAAGAAGAAGAAGAAGAAGAAGAAGAAGAAGAAAAAGAAGAAGAAGAAGAAGAAGAAGAAGAAGAAGAAGAAGAAGAAGAAGAAGAAGAAATATTACAACATTATGAACCGTTGCTGGCATCTGACAGGAAGATTGATCTGTGGGTCAGTACAAAGACAAGGATATATATTTCACCGTCCGTAGACACATTACCTGGGAGCATATCTCACTTTGAACAGTGTTCTATTCCAGTACTCTAACCCTTTGGCCACCCCTCTTCCCCTGACAAAGACAAGTGTTTAAAACTCTGCAACATGGCAAAGAACATTCGTCATAGCTAATAATTATATGAAAAGCTATGCGTATCTGGCGTTCGGGCGGCGAAATGTTCAAATTTTCCAGAAAAGCCAGCCTAACTCCATCAACAATATTGATTCTGTAGCGAATGCCTGTGCTGTGAAACGCGTATATGTGTTTCTAAGATACAAGAATTCCACGTGGCAGAGTAGAATGCATCCGTGTAGAGCTCAATTATTTCAAAATCGATATTTGAAAGCAAATTTAAGTTTTAATCTGACGCATAGCGGTTGTCAAGACAAGGAAAAGAAGCAGTTCCAACAATACACTTGAAGAAAACTACGAAATGTAAGGGAAAGATAATGTCCGGTTTTCAAATGTTTTACTTCACATTTTCATCCCTAAGAAACCCCGTGAAGTCCATCCTTCTCATGTGCCTCACCCCTCTACTGGCAGTAGATGAATCACCAGACAACGAGGAGGGGCGGTAAGCTTAACTAGAGCATGATCACAGGTAACAAAATAGGCGTTGCGGTAAAAGCCTTCGTCAGCACGAAAAAATAAAACAAACACACACACGGGTACAACAACATGAAAAACACTGCTTGAAAATATATTTATTTTTTTTGGGGGGGGGGGGGTGGCGCTCGCTCGCTTTGAAGTCAATCGTAGTCCATACACACAACTGCTAGTAGTGCTGGACTACATTTTGCGCGTGGATTAGCTTACCCTATTAACAGTGTCTCTCGCCATAAGGCGAACCAACTCCGACTTCAGAGGTACAAGTTACATATCTGTATCCTTGTTGTGGACTGGACACGTCTTTCATGAAATCCCCGTATACTTCCGCGTCCCAATTACTCCAAGAGTTATGTCAAAGAAAGCATAGCTGCTTCATCATGTATCAGACCTTTTGCAGAACGTCACTCTTATCATGTCCCCCCGGAAAGTTTCTAAATTTCTGGCTATTTCTCTCGCCTCATGCTATTCTCAATTTCTGGCTATTTGTCGCCTCATGCCACCTCATGCTATTCTCAATTTCTGGCTATTTCTCTCGCCTCATGCCACCTTATGCTATTCTCAGTTTCTCTCGCCCCATGCCACTTCATGCCTAATGTGTCTGCAATGTCCCGTGTCCATCTTGGCGATGGTCGAGGCCTGGAACACACCTCCCATGACTGTTCTCACCAAGCCAAGGTGGCGATGGTCGACGCCTGGAACCTACTTTCCATGACTGTTCTCACCAAGCCAAGGTGGCGATGGTCGACGCCTGGAACACACCTCCCATGACTCTTCTCACCAAGCCACTGTGGCGAAGGTCGACGCCTGGAACACAACTCCCATGACTGTTCTCACCAAGCCACTGTGGCGATGGTCGACGCCTGGAACACACCTCCCATGACTGTTCTCACCAAGCCACTGTGGCGATGGTCGACGCCTGGAACACACCTCCCATGACTGTTCTCACCAAGCCACTGTGGCGATGGTCGACGCCTGGAACACACCTCCCATGACTGTTCTCACCAAGCCACTGTGGCGGTTAATTTGGCCAAAATATCCGAGAGGCCCTAATATTTATGAGCCAGTTGTAGGTCAACATGACCGAATGGGTAAGAGCACATCCAGTGTGGTGATGCCGAGGTAGCGGGTTCAACCCTTACATCGGTCAGTTGGACTCAAATGTTGACTTTTTTTTCTCGTCCTTGAATTGGGGATGTAAATTACAAGTACCTCTGAAGTCGGGCTGGGTTTGCCTGATGGCGAGGGACACTAGCAATCATCATCATCAAGTGCCGTGCCGGCTGGCGTAGGCATTCATGGCTCGCCACAGATCTCGGTCTTTGGTGTTCTGGATCAACTCTGCTGATGATATTCCTCCATGCCACCGTCTCAATCCCTCCAGCATCATTTCTCTTGGTCTGCCTCTGCCTCTCTTCCCCTCAATCTTTCCAGTTGTCACGATGTTCTCCAATGTCTCTCTTCTCATCACAAGACCAAAGAAAGCTGTTTGTCTCTTTCTTATTGTTGTATATAATGTTCTAGTTTCATTAACCTCTTTCAGGCAATCGTTATTAGTTACTCTGGCAGTCCAAGGAATTCGCAACATTCGTCTTAAAAACCACATCACACTGGCAATAGGGAAAGCTAATCCCCCCCTCCCCCTAAGAAAAATAAATGAGGCAGTTGTTTCCAATGTTCCGATCTTGTAGCGTGTCGGTATTTTTCTTCTTCTTACAGTAAACATAGTAAAGGATTCCTTTAGACGCATTGAGGCGCCCCGGCATATGGTGCTAAACCCATATTTTATAGACCAGTCGGCACCCGGTGGGTCATGTGGTCAGTATCACACAGACCGTGTTTACTTCCCCTGACATGTCCGACACTTTCTCCTACCCATTTCAACTGAGTCAGCCTGAGAGCTCTGGTCAGTTTGAACAACCTGAATCCGTTCCACGCAGATCAAACCCATGACTACCAGGCAGAGAGGCGAGTGTCTAGCCACTTCGCTACCACGGATGCCTTTCTTCTTCTTCTTCTCGGGCCACAGAAATTGTAAGAATGTTTCTGCATCACGTCAGCTCAAATTCCCCTATTTTCGTTTTTAGTGATTGCAAAATGCCCCACAACTTCTTCTTCCTCCTCCTCCTCCTCCTCTCCTCCTCCTCCTCCTCCTCCTCATCATCATCATCATAATGTGCCGTGTCGATAAACGTGGGCGGTCATGTTTCGCCATCTCACACGATCACCAGAGTCGTGGCTCAGCTCTGTGTTTTTTGTCTCAACCATGCCACGTGGCCAAGCCATTCAGGTATTTACTTCTCTACCTTCCCCTTGCTCTTTCCCCTCAATCTTGCCAGTTGTTACCAAGTTCTCTGTTTATGTCTTTTTATAACGTGCCCAAAACATTTTGATTGCATATATCTAATTTCTCTAATCAGTTTGCGGTTTTTATTTGCTTCTTGTAGGATTTGTATTCTTTCCATATTCCTCAGAAACTACATTTCCAAATTAAAGGAGGCACACACACACACAAGTGTAAAGAAACCAGCCAAACAGAGATCTGAATTAAAGAACTCCTTTTTGCGGACGATCAAGCACTAATAGCAAAATCAGAAGCACAATTACAAGACCACGTGAATAGTCTTAAGACGTGTGTAAGGAACATAGCATGAAAATTAACACCAGTAAAACAGAGGTTTTGACTATAACCAAAGAAGAAAAAACAACAACGATTCATCTAAAAGAACACCCCCTGAAATAAATAAAGAACTTCAAGTACCTAGGAAGTATAATATCATCAAATGGCAAATCAGAAGACGAGGTCGAAAATATATGCAATAAGGCGAACCAACTTATTGGACAAATAGCACCAATGCTAAAGAACAAACACGTATCAATAGTGACTAAGAAAGCACTCTATAGCACAATCTTCCTACCAACTCTACGCTACCAATGCCAAATCTGGACAACGACAGAAAAACTGAAAAGAAAAATCACAACAACAGGAATGAGATTCCTGAAAAGAATATTCAATGTATCAAGAAGAGAGAAAATCAGAAATGAAGAAATCAGGACTAAAATGGGGGGTTATAGCAGCGCTAGATTTTACCAGAAGGCAGCAAGTCAAATTGTTTGGCCATGTAATTAGGTTACCAACTAACAGTATACCACAACAAGCAATGATGTACAGACCAAATGGAAACAGAAGAAGAGGCCGACCACGTAAACGATGGACAGAGGGAATAGTAGAGTCCATGGAAATCTCGATACATGAAGCCCAAAAACGGGCTCTCTCCCGCTGTTTATACTTCATCACGACAACGCAATGTACAAGAGGAATATTTCTATTGCTCTTCTTTCCAGTCCTCAAGCTGTTCTTTCCAATCCTCTAGCTGTTCTTTCTAATCCTCAAGTTGTTCTTTCCAATACTCAAGCTGTTCTTTCCAATCCTCAAGCTGATTATTCCAGTCCTCAAGCTGATCTTCCCAATCCTCAAGCTGCTATTTCCAATTATCAGGTTGATCTTCCCAATCCTCAAACTGCTATTTCCAATTATCAGGTTGATCTTTCCAATCTTCAAGCTGATCTTTCCAGTCCTCAAGCTGTTCTTTTCAATCCCCATGCTGATCTTTCCAAACGCCAAGCTGATATTTTCAATCCTCAGGCTGTCCTTTCCAATCCTCAGGCTGATCTTCCCAATCCCCAAGCTGATCTTTCCAATCCGCAAGCTGATCTTTCCAAACCTCAAGCTGATCTTTCCAATCTTAAAGTTGATCTTTCCAATCCCAAGGTGATCTTTCCAATCCTCAAGCTGTTCTTTCCAATCCTCTAGCTGATTTTTCCAATCATCAAGCTGATCTTTCCAAACCTCAATCTGTTCTTTCCAATCCTCAAGCTGTTGATTCCAATCCTCAAGCTGATCTTTCCAAATCTCAAGCTGTTATTTCCAATCTTCAAGCTGATCTTTCCAATCCTTAAGCTGATTTTTCCAATCCTCAAGCTGTTCTTTCCAATCCTCAAGATGTTCTTTCCAATCCTCAAACTGATCTTTCCCAATCTCAAGCTGATCTTTCCAAATCTCAATCTTGTTCCCAATCTTCAAGCTGATCTTTTCAATCCTTAAGCTGATCTTTCCAATTCTCAAACTGTTCTTTCCACTCCCCAAGCTGTTCTGTCCAATCCTCAAGCTGTTTTTAAAAGCCCCTCTTCTCAATACACCACCATTGTATACAGCAATGTTCTACTTTCATATGCCTTTTCCAGGGTTACTCTGGCAGTCCAAGGTATTCGAAGCATATGTCGCATAAGCCTCAAGGCCGTTGCCCTCAAGTTCTGCCTAATTTGTTCAGGGACGTTCCGTGATCTACTGCGATACAGCAGAACGCGCGGGTGTGTGTGTGTGTAAGTGCATACGTGTGAGCGTGTAGGTAGGCAAGTATGTATGTATCTATGTATGTTGGCATTTGATTTGGTCAGTCGTGAGCAGTGTTGCCATCTCCCTTTGATGAAAAAGCACCAAAATCGACCCCAAAAAGCACTAAAAAGATGCAGATAAATTTTAGGAAGCACCAAAATAAAAAAAAGCACCAACAGTTTTTATTACAAATGTAACAAGGTAGCACAGTATAATTTATTATTATCACTTCATATTACAATGAAGTTTATTCCAGATCCACCAAATCCCAATCAGAGCTACTTTCGAGCCAAAATAGCACCAAATTGCAATACTATTTTTTGGGAAATACCTAAAACAAGCACTGGTGGTATTCATTCAAAATGTTATAAAGTAGCACATTATAATTTATTATTATCACTGAATATTAGAATGAAGTTTATTCCAGATCTGTCAAATCCCAGTCAAACAACTCCTCTTCAGTTTCTGTAGCTATTTCCTGCTGTGTTTGCTCATGCAATGATGAGGATGAGGAGGATGATTGAAAGAAACGTGTATGTGCCTCCTGTGATCCAATTTTTCGCAGAATATCCTTAGGTAGTTTATAATCATGACAGCATTTGCCATATCTTTTCATTCCATGTCTAATAGTCAAAACAGCTGTCAAACTCTTTATTCTCAGTCTGTTCCGCAATTTTGATTTTATAACTCCCATCTGACTGAAAATACGCTCCACGTCCGCATTAGAATGAGGTAAAATGAGCACAGTTAAAGCTAAATCTGTAAGATCTTGGAAAGGATTTTCACCGGTGGCATCCCTATATGAGGCTATTTCTGCCCACAGTCCAAGTGTGTCAGAGGTATGTGTCCACTGCATATGATGAAGTTTTCTCCACTGGAAATCGATGCGGGTGAGAGTAGCTGCATCTTCTACACACATTTTAGCAAGATCCAATATACAGGGCTTCATTGGTTGTAGACATTCACTTCCACTAAGGCATGACATGGACTGCAACACTCGAACGTTATCGGGCAAACGTAAACGCAGCCGTGTCAACAGCTCTATTAAAAACTGGATGCACCTTCCACGAATTTCTTTCTCATCGGGAAACTTGTAGTCTGCTATTTCTTTCTCAAACTCATAACCTAGATTGGGATTAGGATCTAAATAATCTTGAATAACAACACTTTCTGTTATTTTTTCCCCAGGAATAGCAATCTTTGAACTGATAGAATCCCCTCTGCTGTGTGTCCACCGTGACGAGGTAGAGGGGCTTGTGCGTCCCAATGCCCCCAAGAGCTATGCCGACGGTAGCACAGCTACTGGTAGGGCCACCCATGTCGGACAGGTCAAGGGAGAGGGACCAGACGAAGAGACACACACACCTGCTGCCTTGTAGGTAGACTGGGGACAGTCAAAGGCTAGGGAAAGCACCCGAATACATGCTTGTCGAAATCGGATGTACTGAGCCACCGGCTTGACAAAGCAGTGCAACGTAAAACCTGCTGCCTCGTAGGTAGACTGGGGACAGTCAAAGGCTAGGGAAAGCATCCCAAATACATGCTTGTCAAAATCGGATGTACTGAGCCACAGGCTTGACAAAGCAGTGCAACGTAAAACCTGCTGCCTTGTAGGTAGACTGGGGACAGTCAAAGGCTAGGGAAAGCATCCCAAATAAATGCTTGTCGAAATCGGATGTACTGAGCCACAGGCTTGACAAAGCAGTGCAACGTAACTTAATTCATGATGTCACAAATCAAAATTAATCGTTATGGTGCTAATCCCGTGAAGTCCCATCAGGCGGCGATAGTGCCGGGCCCCCTGCCTCGAGGGGGTCCACCCATGACTACTGGTGGTCACCTTCCCCTGTGCTGTGGAGTAAAGGCACAGAGGAGTAGGTTAAGAGCTATTGACCAAATACCCCGGACACTCAACATACTACAGTGGAATGCCGAAGGAGTTTACAAGAAGAAAGACTCCCTAACACAGCGTCTTCATAAAGATAGAATAGATGTGGCATGCATTCAAGAGACACACCTCAACGCCAATCACAAATTCTCAGTCAGAGGATATCAGGCCACACGTTTCGACCGCGAAGGACACAAAGGAGGAGTTCTAATACTTACACGAAATACAATACCTTGCAGCGAAGTATCTGTGATCTCTAACAACCAAACAGAAATTATAGGTATTGATATAATGATAAAGGACGTGAAAATAAGAATCTACAATCTGTATAGCCCAGCAGATAAGGACCTTACACTCTCAAACATGAAAATAACCGACACAAACTGCATTATTGTCGGAGACTTTAATAGCCGTTCAGAAAGATGGGGATACCCAGATACTGACAAAAGAGGAGATGAATTGGAAGACTGGGAAATAGACTCAAATTTCCATCTACTCAACAAAGCGGATGACACACCGAGCTTCTACTCCAGAAAATGGCTTACCACTTCTACTCCAGACTTAGCTTTCTGCACAGGAGACATCCTCTACAAAATCGATCGCCATGTGCTGGACCAATTAGCAGGTAGTGACCATAGACCAATCAAGCTTGTAATGAATATGGAGTATGTTCCACAGGAGCAAAAGCCCTTGCCCCGCTGGAATTACAAACGAGCAGATTGGGACAGATTTGCCATACTAACAGACAAATATTGTGAAAACATAAATACACGATATGGCAACATAAAGCAAATGGTGGAA
This sequence comes from Cepaea hortensis, assembly GCA_963921405.1. NCBI lineage: Eukaryota > Metazoa > Mollusca > Gastropoda > Stylommatophora > Helicidae > Cepaea > Cepaea hortensis. The sequence goes on from OY992893.1 coordinate 36,292,674, forward strand.
AGTCTAAACAGAGCGATAATACAGGCAGCCACTGAGTCCATTCCTAGAGGAGCGAGGAAAAATTACAAACCATACTGGACTGAAGAACTACAAAGTTTGGAGGACAAAGTTGAAGATGCCAGGAAGACAGCAGAGAGAGAACAAACAATTGAAGCGAATACCTCTCTCAAAGCCATCTCAGCAAAATATAAAAGAACAGTAAATCAAACAACAAGAGATCGTTGGAGGGAAAAAACAGAAAACCTGAATTTTGACAGGGATGGAAACAAACTATGGAAACTAGTGAAAGCCATGAACAATGAAGGACCTAGAAACAAACAAATAACAATTAAACAAGGAAATGCCTTGCTTACAGGAAAAAAGGCTGCAAATGCACTAATGGAACACTGTGCAAATGCAAACCACATTGATATTACAACTGAACAGAAGAAAGCAATCAAAGACAAACAGATACATCATAGAAATACAGAGACAGCAGCAGAATATATGATGGCAAATCTAACAATGGAAGAAATGGAACAGGCAATGAATACCCTAAAAAAGAAGAAATCACCAGGAAAGGATGGAATCACAAATGAAATGCTAATAGGACTAGGCACCAAGGCAAAGAAGAAACTACTAGCAGTCCTAAATAACAGCTGGAAGAGAGGAATAGTCCCACAGGCATGGAAGGAAGCTATACTAATACCAGTCCCAAAGAAAGGAAAAGACCTGGAAGAACCAAATGGCTATCGACCTATCAGTCTACTTAGCTGTGTAGGAAAATTAATGGAACGCATTATCAATGGCAGGCTAACATGGCATCTGGAAGAAAACAAACTCTTAACACCACACCAAGCAGGATTCAGAAAGTACAGATCCACTGAAGATCAAATAACCTATATAGCTCAGGAAATAGAGGATGCCTTCCAAGAGAAAAAGCACACACTAGCAGTCTGGATAGATTTAGAAAAAGCATTTGATAAAGTATGGAAGGAAGGACTGAAAGTAAAACTGCAAAACATGCATGTTTGTGGAAAAATGTATAAATGGATCAGCCACTACCTTGAGAACAGAACTGCCAGGACAAAAGTACAAGGACAAACAAGCAAAATGATGCTGCTGGAGCAAGGTGTCCCCCAAGGAGGAGTTCTTTCACCAACATTATTCCTAGCATATATAAATGACATCACAGAAAATTTTCCAGCCAGAGTACACACATCCTCCTTTGCAGATGACCTAGCCATTTGGACATCTGAAGAATATATTAGTACAGCTAACAGCAGAATACAGCAAGCCTTATTAGCGCTAGAGGACTGGTCAAAATCATGGCTAGTGAAGATAAGTGAGGAGAAAACAACATGCACAGTGTTCTCCCTCTCAAATAAACCTCAGCAACCTAAGCTGGTATTGAATGGAAAAATATTGCGCCATGAAGAAAATCCAAACTATCTAGGAGTCACCTTTGATCGTCGCCTGACATGGAAGACACAGGTTGAGAAAAATCGAACAAGAGCAAGGCAGAGAATGGCAATCATGAAAAAGCTTGCTGGTACAACGTGGGGAGCAGATGAGAAAGTTCTCAAGAAGTTATATACTGGACGGGTGAGGCCAGTACTGGAATATGGCATTGCAGCTTGGGCAACAGCAGCTAAGTCAAACTTTAACAAAATAAGTAGAGTCCAAAACCAAGGAATGCGAATCATAACTGGAAGCCTGAAGACAACGCCTATTAATGAACTAGAAAAGATCACTTGTTTACAACCAATGCAGGATAGAAGAGATAGCAGAGCCCAGCAACAAGCAGAAAAATGTAGAAGATTGACAGACCCCCTATGTACAACAGATTTAATGGTTTTGGAAAGGGAAGACTGAAGCGTAGCAACTTTGTAGAAACTGCAAAACGAAGGATTAGGGCAGGTCCTATTCTTAACATATCAACAGTCAAGCCCATACACAATGCACACAAGTTCCCAGCTTGGAGACAGCAGCAACTGCCTGAGATGATAGAAAACATTCCTGCTATTGAGAAAAAGAACACTCAGCATGAAACCGAAAGAAGAGAAATAACCCTAAACTACATAAAAGAACATTACCCAAGCAGGAATTGGACCCATGCATATACAGATGGATCAGCCAAAAATTCAATAGAGAATGGAGGAGGAGGAATTTTCCTAAATTTAAAAAATGGAGTGAAAAAAACACATTCAATGGCAACTGGAAAATTTTCAAGTAACTTCAAAGCGGAGGTAGAGGCTCTGAAAACTGCAGCAGAAATGCTCCTGATGGAGGAAAATAAAGAGAAGCAAATAGCTATCTTCACAGATGCAAAGTCAGCTGCCTCAATACTGAAGAGCAATAACAGCACAGAACTAACTGACCTAAGAGCAGCACTCCATGGTCTATGCCAGAAATCCAAAAAAGTTGTAATACAGTGGATCCCATCACATTGCAGTATACCTGGAAACGAAGAGGCTGACAGACTGGCAAAAGAGGGCGGACGACTACCACAGCCTGACATAGACATAACCTATAATGAGGCAAAAAGGTTGATAAAAAGCACTTATAGAACCAAATGGGAATCAGAGCATCCAGGCCACCAGAAGGATGATGCATATTACAAACTCGACCGAAGAGAACAAGTAGCAATCTTCAGACTCCGCACAGGACATAACAGGCTGAAATACCACTTGTTCAATAAACTAAAGATAGGATATACCGATGAATGTAATTGTAGAACTGGAAAAATGACAGCAAAACATTTGCTGCAGGATTGCCCAACGTATGCAGAACAGAGAAAGATATTTTGGCCCACACCTGCTTCATTTGAGGACAAGCTCTATGGAGATATCAACAAGCTAAAGTTGACCGCAGATTACTTTAACTATATACAGGTTGACATTTAAAGGTGCATGAAGACCCAGAGGCATGAAATGGAATATTGCTTGGATAGCAAATCCATTATGTGGAAAGTCCAAATCGAAAGCTCGCTGTGTGGGCTTCATAAAAGGTGGAAAAGTGTCCTAGTGGCACAAAATGGAATATTGCTTGGATAGCAAATCCATTACGTGGAAAGTCTGAATCAAAAGCCCACTATGTGGGCTTCATAAAAGGTGGAAAAGTGTCCTAGTGGCACGAAATGGAATATTGCTTGGCTAGCAAATCCATTACATGGAAAGTCCGAATCGAAAGCTCACTGTGTGGATGTCATCTGCAGACTGCATACTTCTGGTTTCTGGAAGAACAGCCTATGGTGAACGGAAGGCCCAATATACGGAAGTGAGGCTAAGCAGCCATGTGCAGGACGTGACGATTCCTTGGGTGAGCCCAGTACCAGAGCGCTATGTATCGGCTCTGCAAGTATGGAAGCCTCCTTGGATGGCGGGGAATGCCCATGGTCTGCCCCTGCCTTCCCTTGAGGGCTGACCAGGATCTTTGGCTGTTCTATATGGACCAGCTGGGATGAGGGATAACACCACAACAGTGAGAGTCAAACGTCCTAAGAAACCCCCGGGAAGGATAACCCGGTCAACAAATGCCCGCAGAAGTCGGATGTGTCGGCCTAACGGCGCAAGAACGCAGCTCTGCTGTAAACAGGCACAACGCAGTCACATCCGAGAAAAAAAACTCCGGATGAACGAAGAAGAAGAAGAAGAAGAAGAAGAACTGATAGAATCAATGAGCTGGACAAGATCGCTGAGTAGTTTTGTTGGATCCTGTATATCTGCTTCGAATTTCTTATTCACACTTTGAACTTCTCCGAGAATATGCTTGAGAAATATGAGATACACATAGTTTTTCATGTCGCTAAACATAGAATGTAGAAGTTCTGCTGTATAACAGCGCTCGTTGAGTCTTGCTACATCAAAATGAGTTCTGAGCTCGACCCACTGCTGCAATATTCTGACAATGGCAGATTGAATGGACATCCATCGTGTCTGGCTTAATTGAACAATCTTCAGCGGATGTTGTCCATCATTTATTGAAGCAAAAAGCTCCCTGTACTTTGCTTGACGAAGACTTGAGTGAGAAAACCAGTTATATGTTTTTCTAATAATGAACTCTTATGTTCCTGGGCAGACAAGCAGCTGCAGCCTGTGACACTGCCAGCTGAAGGGAATGACATACACACCTAATTAGTACCAGATGAGTCCATTCTTGTTTAAACAATCTTTTAACGCATTGCATATTGCCTGTGCGTTGCAGTCCCGCAGTTCAACTAAATCTAAGTAAGTAACCACAAACTGTTTTCTTGTCTCTGAATAGTACCTAATAGCTACTCCAAGTAGCTTAGTTTCAGAAATGTCATTGCTCTCATCAATCAATAAGATGTATTTACTTTTGCCAATATCAGCTGTCAAGTTTGTTGTGAAATATGGTGCAAGTACATTTGAAATGACTGCTCTGCACTTAGTTCTCCTAAGCTTAAAGCTCTTGCAACCTTTGCTGTCACCAAAGTGTACCTTGCAGAGTTCACTTAAATGGTCAGCAACGCGAAGCGAACAATGGTCAGCTATGAACAAAGACATGCATCCTTCTGTTTCTTTGACATCATCTTTCAGTTTGTCAAATGCAATTGTTGTTTGCCTTTGTGTACTGAATGGTTGTTCGGCTTTCTGATGTTTCGTTGTATTCTTGTGCCTCTCAATATCATTTAACCTGGCTGCAATTGAACATGTGCAATATTTGCAAAAACACTTAGTATTATCCCCTTCTACTTTTAACAACCATTTTTGAAATCTCGTGTCACTGAGCCACTGTTCTCTGAAATGTTGACAATATTTTTTGCTCATGGTGAAACACAAATAAGCTTAAATGAAAGGATAATGTAGACACCACAAAATTATGAACTCGATTACAAGCTAATGTATTGACGTTTGGACTTGTCTGCAAGATGGCGTTCGCTTTCAGCTAAATCGTATTAAATCGTTTTACTCCCTCGTTTCAGTTCAAATTCGGCTTTTTAGTGTTCTCAAAATGATTTTTAAAGTAATTTCTACCCACCCCAAAAAAGCACCCAAAAGCACAAAAATTTTTTTGTGAAGCACCAAATTAGCGCGGCCGCGCTAAAAGGAAAATTTTCGCACTAAATGACTTGAAAAAGCACTAAATTTAGTGCGAAAAGCACTAAAATGGCAACATTGGTCATGAGGGTCTGTTCAAGGCACTAAAGAAGATTGGCTGCCCACCAACTCTTCTGTCCATTGTGGAATCGTTCCACACAGGCATGAAGGGTATAATCAAGTTTGATGGTGCAACTTCTGAAAAGTTTTAAATCAAGAGTGGAGTTAAGCAAGGTTGTGTACTAGCTCCCACCCTCTTTGGAATATACTTTTCACTTCTACTGAAATATGCATTTCGTGATCAGGATGGTGGTATATGCATTCACTCTGGCTCAGATGGCGGCCTCTTCAATGCTCAGAGATTGAAGGCCAAGACCAAAATTAGGTGGGTACTGATCAGAGAGTTGCTTTTTGCAGATGATACTGCAGTTACGACCCACTCTGAGGAAGAATTGCAATGTCTACTATCTGCATTCTCCAATGCTTGTTCTGAATTTGGTTTAACAATTAGCAAAAAGAAGACACAGATTATGTCACAAGGTGCACATGGGGTACCATCAATCTTTATTGACGACGCCAAACTAGAGATGGTAGACCATTTTACATATCTAGGATCAGTGGTAAATAGCAAATTAACCCTAGATCAGGAAATCAACATCCGGATTGGTAAGGCAGCAACAACAATGAGCAGGTTAAGAAAAAGAGTCTGGGAGAATAGGAAGCTTACTGCCAAAACAAAAGTCCTTGTCTATCAAGTCTGTGTCCTTAGTACCCTTCTTTATGGCAGTGAAACTCGGACAACTTACTCACACCAAGAGAAACGTTTAAACAGCTTTCATATGCGGTGTCTGCGAAGAATACTTGGTATTAAGTGGCAAGACAAAATCACAAATACTGAAGTATTGGAAAGATCAGGTTGTGTGGCGGTTTATTCCATTCTCAGTCTTCGTAGACTTAGATGGATAGGATATCTTAGGAGGATGGATGATGGTAGAATACCAAACGACATCTTTTTTGGTGAATTACAGATGGGTAAGAGATCTCAGGGTCGGCCTCTACTACGATACAAAGACGCGTGTAAGCGGGACATGATTGATACAGGCATTGATAATGCACATTGGGAGCAAGTCGCCGCTGAACGTGTTGCATGGAGGGCAAACATCAGTAAATGGAACAAAGACAAAGGAGAAAATTATTGCAGATAAGTCACACACCGAGTGTGTGAGACGTAAGATGGTGCATGATGGTGGAAATGACCACGTGTTCACATGCACCCACTGTGAACGGACATTTACAGCGCGAATTGGCCTCATCAGTCACACTCGCTACCGCCATAGTTAAAAGTTATGATGCCTCTTTAAAGCACAAACTATCGTCTGTCAAGACAGCAAGGTGCCAATGAATATGTATGTTGTGTACATGGTGCCAACCCCGTACTTTGATAGACCAATCGGCAGTCAGTGGGTCATGTGACCAGTGTCTGATACTTCCCGGGACATTCCTTGTTACCATGGCGTCTGTGGCTTAGGGGCAGTAGTGAACGCTGTTTCACGATCACCACCTACCAGGTTCGAAGTCAGTTGCAGACGAATTTGGATCAGATTGCATTGCGTTGATTTTCTCACAATGGTATGAGGATCGGACTGTCAGAAAGCAATGGCAAACTACTGAACGTAAAGTTGCCTAGAAAAGCATAGACAACACACACACACACACACACACACACACACACACACACACACACACACACACACACACACACACACACACACACACACACACACACACACACACACACACACACACACACACACACACACACACACACACACACACACACACACACACACACACACACACACACACACACACACACACACACACACACACACACACACACACACACACACACACACACACACACACACACACACACACACACACACACACACACACACACACACACACACACACACACACACACACACACACACACACACACACACACACACACACACACACACACACACACACACACACACACACACACACACACACACACACACACACACACACACACACACACACACACACACACACACACACACACACACACACACACACACACACACACACACACACACACACACACACACACACACACACACACACACACACACACACACACACACACACACACACACACACACACACACACACACACACACACACACACACACACACACACACACACACACACACACACACACACACACACACACACACACACACACACACACACACACACACACACACACACACACACACACACACACACACACACACACACACACACACACACACACACACACACACACACACACACACACACACACACACACACACACACACACACACACACACACACACACACACACACACACACACACACACACACACACACACACACACACACACACACACACACACACACACACACACACACACACACACACACACACACACACACACACACACACACACACACACACACACACACACACACACACACACACACACACACACACACACACACACACACACACACACACACACACACACACACACACACACACACACACACACACACACACACACACACACACACACACACACACACACACACACACACACACACACACACACACACACACACACACACACACACACACACACACACACACACACACACACACACACACACACACACACACACACACACACACACACACACACACACACACACACACACACACACACACACACACACACACACACACACACACACACACACACACACACACACACACACACACACACACACACACACACACACACACATATTCCTGAGAAGAATACTCAACGTATCAAGACGAGATAAGATCAGAAATGAAGAAATCAGGACTAAAGAGGGGGTTATAGCAGCACTAGATTTTATTAGAAAGCAGCAAGTCAAATGGTTTGGCCACGCAAGTAGGTTACCATTCAACAGCATACCACAACAAGCAATGATGTACAGACCAGGTGGAAACAGAGGAAGAGACCGACCACGTAAACGTTGGACGGAGGGAACAGCAGAGTCCATGGGAATATCGATACATGAGGCCATAATCGGACACTCTCACGGTGTTTATACTTCACCTTGACACCGTAAGGCACAAGAGGAACATGATGAGATGAGATTATATATATATATATATCATGTGCCATGCCGGGAAGCGTGGGCGGTCATGACTCGCCATTTCACTCGATCACCAGTCTCGTGGATCAGCTCAGTGTTCCTGTCTCGTCCATGCCATGTGGCCAAGCCATCCAGGTATTTTCCTCTCGGTCTTACTCTTGGTCTGTTCCCAAAAAATTTTGACTGTCTACATCTAATTTCTCTAATCAATTTAGGATTTTCATTTGTCTCCTGTAGTACTTGGTCATTGGTTTTTCTGTCTGTCCATGGTATTCTTTGCATTTTTCCTCATAAACCACCTTTCTGCAGCCATCAGATGTTTTTCAACTTGACTGCTCATTGTCCAAGTTTCACATCCATACAAAAGAACAGGCTCTATGTATCCCCTCAACACTCTTTTTCTCATTTCAATTGACATCTTTTTATTGGTCAGAATGTTTTTCATCTTGCTAAAGGCTACTTTCGTGTTCTAATCTCTTCAAAGAAAGGCTCTTCTCTTAAGAAAGGCTACTTTCTTGTTCTAATCTCTTCATATAGATGTTATGACTGTTCCGAGATAATTGTACCGATTCACTTGTTGAAGAATATTCCCATTTACTTGTATATTACATTGTAGTATATATATATATATATATATATATATATATATATATATATATATATATATATATATATATATATATATATATATATATATATATATATATATATATATATATATATATATATATATATATATATATATATATATATATGCTGACGTGGAATCCTGTTGTGCTGGTAATTTTCAGGTTGTATGTTACCCAGTGTTTCCTGTCGGCGTTGTGGCGTAGTGTTACGAACGCCATTCGCAATCCCGCACACCTCGTTCGAAACACAGCTTCAGCCGGTTTGAAAGCAAACCACCTTGTGTTGATTATCATACAATGGTATGAGCTACGGTCATTAAGACAGCAATGGCAAACTATTGAAAGTAAACTTACGCAGTAAATCACAAACCGCCGGAAAAAATGCTGGGGTTGAATGCGACGTTCTGTAAAGGATCTGCAGCTAACTAATAACTGTGTTCTGGTTGTGAAACCTTTGACAGATGTTTTAGCCATTACGTCCGGTGCATTGGCTGTTTGAGCCAGGAGATGTTTCTCTCGATCTGGTGGTATAAAAATACCATGTCCATCCGGCCAGGCGCTCATCACTAGAAGTCTTCTTATGAACAAAGGAACCAGAACAATTTATACCGCACTATGAACCACCACAATTATAACTAACGCCACTGAGACTGGTTGCACGAAGTGGAAAGTTTCTTTTCTTTTTCTCTACAAATCGGATCGGATCTGTATTGCAAAGTCATACTTCTCTATCTAATCCCGGAAGCCAGCAGAGGTGTGCAAGACGGTACTGAAGCTTCACATCCACGGAGAGACATATTAAGACTGAACACAGCACAAGCGGACGGCTTTGATCAGGCCTAGGTTTATAATGTTTCATCTAAATGATTTAGTCATCTCACTCTCAGCCGTGTCCAACCCAGTGCCCACAGAGAGGCCAGTGTGTTCTCTGATCTTAGCTTCTTCCCTGCACTTGTATAAATGCCAACCAATACCCGCTAGTTGTCATGTTCTCAAGAGCTGGTAGAACAAACAGAAAAGAACGACTCGTGCCAGTATTGTAAACCATAAAAATAACGAATCTGCTCTCTTTTTCCCCACGACAACATATGTAGCTGGCACGTGTGGAGTTTCACAACAACACACATATCTCTATGCCATAGACACAATATAAAAATCAATACATTTCGAAGGCGGTGGCGGGTGATTTGTTGTGGTTATGGTGGTGCGTTATCGACTTTAGTACAATGTAAAACAACAGAACATGTGAGTGGCAACAAGGGTGTATTGATTGCCAGCCGTTGAGGGTTGCAAGCCGAATTTACCATTTAGCGATCAACACAAGTCTGTCTGCTTGTTTGTTGCACTTTATAGGTTTCATTTCTATGTGTTCCCATGACTCATCCTCCTCCTCCTCCTTCCCCCCTCTTTCTTCTTCTTCTTCTTCTTCTTCTTCTTCTTCTTCTTCTTCTTCTTCTTCTTCTTCTTCTTCTTCTTCTTCTTCTTCTTCTTCTTCTTCTTCTTCTTCTTCTTCTTCTTCTTCTTCTTCTTCTTCTTCTTCTTCTTCTTCTTCTTCTTCTTCTTCTTCTTCTTCTTCTTCTTCTTCTTCTTCTTCTATTCCAATTTCTAGTGGCGTTGGCGATCACGTCTGTGCACAGCTTTGTAATCACGTCTGTGCACAACTTCCTGTCTCGTGTACAGCCAATCAATTCTGATACCGATATTCCTCCATGCCATGATGTCAAACTGTCTAACATATTATCTCCTGGTATTCCTCTGCATCTTCTCCCCTCCAGGTTTCCCGTTGTGACGGAATACTCCAGTTTTTACCTTCTCGTGTCATGACAAAAGAATGTCTACTCATCTTTTAATGAGAGTAACGAGCTCTCTTTGTGAGTTAACTTTTATTTGTCAAGATATCTATTCGTCCATTGTCTTCTCATCATTCTTCTAAAAAACCACACCTCCGCAGCCTCCACATAATTCCCCTCTTACCTGCTAATTGTCCATGATTTGCTTCAATACATCATGACCAGCCCAGTATAGAAATTATTTTCCTCGCCTTGATCTACAAAGATAAATTACAGAGAATATTCTACATCTTGTGAAATGCCGATTTTACTTAGGATATTCTACATCGAACTTTCTTAATACACCTTGTCAGTCTCCGTGGCAATGGCGTTGGGGACGCGATTCGTGATGCCACTTACCCACGTTCGAAACACAGCGGCGACTCATTTGGCAGCAGACTGTGTCGAGCTGGTTTTAACGTGTTGGTATGGGAGCCTGTCGTTCAGAAAGCAATGGCAAACTACTGAACGTAAAACTTGCCAAGACATCAATAACGGCAGTAAAATGCTGGTGTTGACTGCAGCGTCCTGTAAAGGATTCCCCCCCCCCCCCCCGCATATCCTTTACATGACATTGCAGTCAACACTAGCATCTTTCAGCTGTCGTCGATGTCTTGGCAAGTTTTACGTTCAGTAGTTTGCCATTGCTTTCTGAACGACAGGCTCACATACCTCCGTAAGTAACCAGCGCGACGCGATCCGCTGCCGAATCTCGCGCAGCTGTGTTTCGTACGTGAGTATACGGGATTACGAACAGCGTCCTTTACCCCTTCGCCAGGGAGACCTGCCCAGTCAATGATATACAACTTTAAAAAAAATGCACCTTACATTTGCTGTTATTAAAGTATGCAGATACTTGACTACATTGACTTGTTTCAGGCTGGATCAATTCACTTTGTTGCTGTATGTGGGAAGACATTTTTTTCTGAGTAATTATCATTACTTCTGTTATTCATACTAAGCTCTTTATATTGATTTTCTGTTGCAATCCGGCTCTGTGGTGAAGGGGTTACGCACGCAATTCGTAATCCCGCAAACCGCGTTCGAAACACAGCTGCGGGCGATTTGGAAGCAGGCCGCCTTGTGTTGGTTTCCTTACAGTGATATGAACGTAAACTTGCCCAGGAATCACAAACACCAAAAAAAAAAAAAAAAAATGCTGCAGTTGACTGCTACGCCCTGTAAAGTATATGCAATGAAACTTTTCTGTTTGTTTGTTCCAATTACGTCTATAATTTATTGTAATTGCGTTTCACTTTTCAGCGACCAAAAACCTGGACATCAGCATAATGCAGGTCGTTTACATTATACCCACCAACTGATTGTCCTAGCATGTTCTTTCTCACGACTGCAAGAACGGTTTTTAGCCATGCAAGTAACTGGCAGCAGATTCCAGAAGAGTGGTGTAATTATATCTAATAAGGACACTGGTAGTAGGGAAAGCTAATCTACATACAAAAACCAGTCCAGTGCTCTGGTAGCACGTATATGGACTATGCTGAGTTCAATATGTATTGCCTCGTAATTTTTAATAATAATTTTTTTTTTAATTAAAAAAAAACAAATACAAACAAACAGATAAAATTCACATTGAAATGAAGTCTTAAGTCTGTACTTCCAAAATGTATTTATCAATGCGGTCTCCGTTATTCGTTATAGTTTTTGTCCATCTTCTCACAAGGTAAAAATTCGTGTCCTTTTCCCTAAACAACTGGCGTTTAAGGGTCTCAGTGTCCACAAAGTGATGTCCGCGAAGATCTTCTTTCGGTAGTCCAAACAGAAGGAAGTCTGATGGTGTTAAACCGGGTCTGTAAGGGGGATGTGATAATAATCTCCAGCCAAATTCTGCAATCGTATCAATGGTACGTTTCGCGGTATGTTACGTTGCATTATCGTGCAGCTGTAGTGCACGTCTCGGATCTTAGTTAGTTAGTCGCGGTTCCAACATCACGGCAACGGGTCGTCCCCATATTGCTCCGTTCCTGTGCCAGTGAATATCACACAAAATGCTCCTCACTGCCCCGTGTGAACAATAGAATAGACAGAAGTGTCGGGAAGCCAACAGCCCGCACAGGTACACTGTGCATAATGCCGCCGCCAGAATGCCAACACAAAAGCCCTCCACGAAAAATACAGTTCATCGTCGATGGAAACGGCAGTCACCAGAAAGTTTGAAAGGGTACAGTCGTTGAAGACGCCCTCCAAGCTTCCACAAAGTTTCAATGTAATGGGCAACATTCACCGTGTTTCCCTGTTCCAAAACGTCGATAAGAATCACACCCATTTTGCGAACTCATTCATACAAGATAACAATATCCAAATTAGTCCCGAGAAACAACAAGGGATTCGAGAGAAATGGCAACATACAGGACAGAAGGAAATAGTACATGGAGTTCTGGGGGCACCTATCACAATCAGCGAACTGGAGTTAGCCATATCAAAACTGAAAATGAGAAAGTAATCAGGAGCTGATGGTATCTCCAATGAAATTATCAGGAACCTAGGAACAGAGGCCAAAGATCTTAAATAACAGCTGGACCTTAGGCAGTGTTCCACAAGCCTGGAGAGAAGCAATCATGATACCCCTTCTAAAATCAGGGAAAGATAGTTCCATTGCCTCCAGTTACAGACCAATTAGCCTCACAAGCTGTCTCTGCAAAAGAATGGAGCGCATCATCAATCACAGACTGCAGTAGCACATTGAAAGTGAAAACATCCTTGTGCCACAGCAGGCTGGCTTTAGGCAGTGCTACTCTACGGAAGATCAGACAACCTACCTCTCTCAAGAAATTGAGGATGCATTCCAAGAGAAGAAACTGGTGCTTGCGGCATGGATATATCTGAAGAAAGCCTTTGACAAAGTCTGAAAAAAAGGTCTGATGAAGAAACTGAGAAACTTTAAAGTCAATGGAAGAATGTACAAATGGGTAAAAGCATACTTGCACAACAGAAGTGTTCGAGTACAGATAGACGGACTCAAGAGCAAGAAAGTACTACTGCGTCACGGTGTTCCCCAGGGCGGAGTCTTTTCTCCTACACTTTTTCTAATCTTCATCAATGGTCTCGTTGCTAATCTACCACATGGAATTAAAGCGGCAATGTACGCTGATGACCTGGTTCTAAGGAGCACAAATGAACATGCATCGGTGGCCACCAGATCGCTACAAAGAGCTGTAGATACATTTGTTGCATGGGCAAATAGATGGTGTGTCAGCATAAACACTGACAAGTGCAGCACCACTCTATTTACCCTCTCTCCAAAAACAAAAGGCAGGGATCATCCAGATAAATGGAATGCCCCTAAGAGAAGATAAAGAACCTACATACCTTGGAGTAACATTTAATGACAGGCTGACATAGAGAAAGCACATCAACAAAGCAGTAGCAAAAGCCAGAAGGAAAATAGATAACCTGAAAAAACTAAATGGAACAATACGAGGAGCCAGTAGTAACATACTTAGCAAAGTTTATCAACAGAGCATTCGACCACACCTGGAATACGGATCAACTGCGCGTTGTTCGGCGTCAAAAACCACACTACATGAGCTGGACAAGGTGCAAAATCAAGCATTTAGTGTCACCACAGGAGGGATGAGATCAACCCCTATAGTGGAGATGGAGAAGTTGGGGAGGACACAAGCACTGCGAGAGCGCAGAGATACGAAAACGCTAATACAAGCAGAAAAGATCCTTAGCTTGCCAGGCCACCCTGTGAAGAAGATTTGAAAACCTAGCTACGGGGCGGTTGAATAGAAGCAGTTTTATTCACCAGGCTAAACGACTCTGCAGAGAAACCACCGATCTGCCCACATTTGGTATTCTCCTAAAAACTATTCCCGAGCGAACTCCACGGAAAGATGAGCACAGACTATCACTACAAATCCAGACAAAAGTGAGAGGAATATTTGACAAGGAAGAATAGAACAGTGTACAGCGCAGAGCAGCCACTCTCAGCTTTTTTGATGAGGAATACCCACAGGATCTCTGGATCCGAGTCTACACAGACGGGTCCGCACAAAATGCTGTTCGAAATGGAGGAGTGGGAGTGTACATAGAATATCCAAATAATTCTAGGGACACGGCCAGAGTACCAACAGGAAAGTACTGCCATAACTATGATGCTGAAATTGAGGCAATCAAGATAGCAACAGAGAAATTCCTAAATACCAGCCATGATACACAACCTGTGGTGCTACTGACAGATGCAAAATCAGTACTCGAGGCGCTCCTGTCTTGGAAATCGCCAGCACTAAGGACACTACTTTCTGAACTTAGCAGACAGCATAAGGTCACCATACAGTGGATATCATCCCACTGTGGAGTACCCGGAAATGACAGAGCTGATCGATTGGCTAAGGAATGAGCTAAAAAAAAAAAAAAAAAAACAGCCTGATGTGCCCGTTACATACCACCAAAAGAAAAGAATGATCGAATTAGTCAGAAAGCCACCAAAACCTGCTCAAGATAACTACCACGTTATGGACAGAACAGAACAAGTCATTATTCTGTGCCTCAGAACAGGACACAATAAATTACGCAATCACATGTATACAAAATTCAAGATTGGCGAATCAGCTATATGCACATGTGGATTAGTGACGCAGACAGCAGAGCACATACTCAAAGACTGCCCAAAATACAACATATCTAGGCAATTCTTCTGGCCCAGAGAGATGACAATGGAAGATAAGCTCTATGGACCGCTGAGTGAACTAAAAAATACAGTTAAATTCATACAAGAGACAACAATTGCATTTATAGACATATTTCAAGCGAACGAATGAAGAAGAAGAATCACACCTTTCTCATTCCAAAACACGGAGGCCATAACTTTCTCTACAGATGGTGACATTTTGAACTTCTTTCTTTCGGCGATGTTGTGTGATGCCATTCCATTGACTGCCTCCTGGATTCCGGTTTATAAAAATGAACCCAAGTCACATCACCTGTCACAATATTTGATAAAAGTCCTTCTCCTGCAGTTTCGTAACAGTGGAGGCGGTTGATGGATATGGTTTTCCTTTTTTTTTTTTTTTTTATAATTGTCTGTCTGTCAACATTCTGGGTACCCACCGTGCACATACCTTTAAATAACCCAGGTCTTTAATGATGGTCTTGGCACTAACTTTACTAATGGACAACATGGAACACCGTTCACCTAGTGTTACCCGACGGTCACCAACAATGATACCCTCATTCGATGAATGTTGTGTGGAGTCATTTCGGTTGACGGACGGCCAGTTCGATAGTAATCGTCCTTGAGTTTAAATGTAATCGCATTTAAGTTGAGTATATTATGTAATAACGTCATCAAAATTGTTCATATTACACCATTTGGAGACCACATGGAAAATCCCTGATAAGAAAATACGCAACCAAATTGACTACATACTTATTAATAATAGATTTAGAAATGCTTTAATTAATGTAAAGACAATGCCTGGTGCTGACTGTAATAGTGATCATGTACCACTAAGTGGACAAATAAAAGTAAGATTAAAGAGAGGGAAAAAATGATTAAGAATGTGAGACTTACTAAAGAGATTCTGAAAGTAGATAAAGAAATTCAAGAACAATACAGAGTGACTGTGAAAAATAGGTACAATGCAATAGCTAAAATACAGAGTATAAATCTTCTTCTTCTGCGTTCATCCGGAGTTTTTTTCGGACGTGATTGCGTTGTGCCTGTTTACATCAGAGCTGCGTTCATGCGCCGTTAGGCCGACACATCCGACTTCTGCGGACATTTGTTGGCCGGGTTAACCTTCCCGGGCAGAGTATAAATGAACAATGGGAAATGTTAAGGGACTCCATTCATCAAACTAGCAAAGAAATGTTACCGGACAGAAGCCAAATAGCTAAGAAAATAAAATGAATGAATAAAGACATCTTAATGTTGATGGTGTGATATATTTTCACAAGCCGTCAACATCGCTGTGAATATTCCTCGTAATAACATTCAACATTAGCACCGCAACAGTGCTGGTTTGTTCCACACTTCTAAACTCCTAAATTTACAACAACAGACTCAGGTTCGACGCGATAGCAAAAACCTGGACGGGAAAAGCTACATAAAAAGACGAACTACCGGAACACGGCCTGTTTTTCACCAACCCACACACACGAGGCAGGAAGATCAGATGCATATGCTGGAGTGAGAGCAGCCTCCCAATCGAATAGTGAAATATAACATAGTTTGATTAATAAGAGAAGGAGAGCCTCAGCCAACAAAGACATCGCATTTGGGAAAACAAATCCAAGGCAGATCTTGAAACTATTGTCGACGTGTCGGAAGCCATGAGATCAACATGAAGATAAGCACAATGCATATTTTAAATGACGTTAGTCAGTGATTCTTTTTCAAAGTAGAAAGGGGTGAGTCACTGTGTTGTAAACTACGTGATTAGTGCTTAAGAAATTAATTTAGTAGAAACTAAATATTATTTTCAGTTATCATAGTCATGGATAAACTTTGCATTAGGATAAACCACAGTGAGTTTCTATTTCTTCCAGTCAAACAACTTATTTAATGTGTAAGCATTAGACCTAAATTGCCACGGGAAGGTTAACCCGGTCAACAAATGCCCGCAGAAGTCGGATGTGTCGGCCTAACGGCGCAAGAACGCAGCTCTGCTGTAAACAGGCACAACGCAATCACGTCCGAAAAAAAACTCCGGATGAACGAAGAAGAAGAAGACCTAAATTGTACATTTTATTTTTTAAGTAGTTAAACTAAATCAGCAGTGATTTAGAAGTTGGTGAGTAACTTAAGATTTAGGAAACTAAGAATACTTATTGCAGTGGTAAGAAAACTATTTTTAATGTGCAAACACTGGTAAGACAAATTAGTGTAATGTGTAATAGTCAAGTAGATTTTTTTACATGAGCACATGAAAAGTCAAGTAGTTTTTTTTTTTTTTTTTTTTGAGCACATGGGAGCCAAATAGATTTCTATATGTATCATAATTGTGTGGTGGGTCCGACCATGTGGTGAGTCAAATGTATTTTCATTGTTGTTAACATGTGGATTTATCATTTGTGAGAAACATAATAATACCTAATCAACCGCCATGCAAGTGTGGTTATGAGGCATGATGAATGAATGGGTATATCACATAAATATATGTATTTGATGAGAGCATGTGGGGATCCATATGTAAGTTCATTATTGCTAAACATGAGGAATCATCCATTGCGAATCTTCTTCTTCTTTTTTTTGCGTTCATCCGGAGTGTTTTTTCAGATGTGATTGCGGTGTGTCTAAGTTATGCGACCTTGGGCCGAAACCCGTAGGCCAACAAATCCGACTTTAGTGTGCTTTTTTGACCAGGTAGCATTCCTAGGAGACTCTCACTTTTGCGGTACCCTCCAAAACCCAGCTGGTCAAGTTGGAACGGTTGAAGACTTAACGGTCATCCCTCAAAGGAAGGCAGGGACAGTCCATGGCGTTTTCCGCCATCCAGGGTGGTTTTCATAATTGCAGGGCCGACACATAGCGCCGTGGTACTGGGCTCACCGAGGGAATCGTCACGTCCTGCTCATGGCTGCTTTAATTCCTCACTTCAATATATTGGGCATTTCGTTCGCCCTGGGCTGTTCCCGCACAAACCAGACTGTTCTGCAGTTGGTATCCACTCAGCGAGTTTTCGTTTCGGACATGTGCTTGTCGTTGTGCCCGTCAGAACTGTTCCAGACACGTTGGACATTCGGAAAACTACCTAGTCAGCGCTGTTCCAAACAAGAGCGGCATTCGGAAACTAGGTAGCTGTTCCTAGCACGAGGGAAGACTAGTTAGAGCTTTTCCGGCCATGAAAGACATTTCACTTGGACGTAATTGCGTAGTGCCAATGTTTATTTTGCCGCCCGTAGGCTGGCACTTCCGTCTTCGGCGGGCATTTTTAATAAGGTTAGCCTTCCTCGGGTTTCAAGGCAAGTTAGACTCTTATTTCTACTTTCACTCAGCAAGCTTTTGCTTCGGGCTGCTACGTAATGGATTCGCTAGCCTAGCGTTCCATTTCGTGTCAACGAGACAATCTTCCACCTTTGACTACACTCACTCCATGAGTACGGTTACAGACTTTCATCGGAACGTGCGACCGAGGTGTTTTTCCACCTTTAGTACTCGCTCACGAAGTAGGCTACATGTGCTGCCAGCCCAGCACCTTACCTACGTGCGTCTGTGGGCGAAAAACGGCCAGGCCCTCTCATCCGGGGATCCCTCATATCCCCCAGCTAAGAGCCTTCGAACAAGTATCTGCACCAAGTATGTAGCGTACTCAGCACCTCACCTCAATTTTGATGTAGGTAAGTGTCGGCCAGGCTATCACATCCGAGGGTTTATGGCTTAGAGATGTTCAGCCATACCCCTCGGCTGAGCGCCTTAGAGTTTGTGTCCGGACTGAGATTATTGGCATCGTTCGCCTGATTTAGACTGATATCCTCAGTCTACATGCAGGGCAGCAGGTTGTGTCTCTCTTAGTCTGGTCCCTATCCCAAGATCTGTCCAATATGTGGTTGTAAATCCATTGGCATATCACTTGGGGTCAGTGGGACACTCAAGCTCCCCCACCACGGCAAGGTAGAGACACATCGCGGGAGCTTTGTGAATCTCATAAGCATGCCTAATGATCACATAAGTCTATGTCACTGAAGAGAGCATGCCTGTGGTCGGTCATGTGTGATTTCATTATTGTTAAACAGATGGGAATGTAACATGTGTAAAGCACATATATATGCTTAATTATCATCCATACAAATATGATTGTGTATGATGAATGGTTTATGGAAGAATTAGATTTCATTGTGATGTCAATGGTGTTAAACATTTTATGTTATCATTGGGAAATCACATAAGTATAATTACGTATCTTACATGCAAGTATGAGAATTATTTCTGATGAATGAGTGTGAATTAGTGAATAGAAGTGACATGCTAAGAAGGAGTATAAGCTAGCAATCAATCTCATGATAGAAGGCAACTTTGATGTGTAATGTCCTGTCTATCACAAGAGAACATGTTCGGCATAACCCATACACTAAGCAATAATTTAGTGCACTCCGACGAATGACACCACTTTGTATTAAATACCACTCAGGTTACCATCATCTGGTTTTGTGCCCTAAGCACGACACAACCCATATTACATATCACGCATACTACAAGGATCTGGTTTTGTGTCTTAAGCAAGACCCGACTTTGTATTTCATGTCACTCCTGTTACAACATATGGTCTAATGTCCTGATGATTGTAATGATAATGAGAATGGTGATTGTAATACCAATGATGATGATGATTGTAATGAAGATGATGATTGTAATGATAGTGATGATGATGATAATGATATAATGATAATGATTAGAATGCTGATGTGGATTGTAATAACAATGAAGATGATGATCAATCAATCAATCATGTGCCATGCCGGAAAGCGTGGGCGGTCATGATTCGCCATTTCACTCGATCACCAGAGTCGTGGATCAGCTCAGTGTTCCTGTCTCGTCCATGCCATGTGGCCAAGCCATCCAGGTATTTTCCTCTCGGTCTTCCTCTTGGTCTGTTCCCCTCGATCTTGCCAGCTGTCACCAAGTTCTCCAGTCCATTTCTTCTCATAACATGTCCAAAAAAAGATGATGATAAGTGAGGTAAAAGCATATTACATCCATGAGAAGAGAAGGGAAGATAACCTCTCACTTGAAGCATTTAATTAAGAAGAATGCTCCTAAATACATTACGAGAATTGATACCATGATGTCCTTATATTGTTTATAAGCAACTACTCATTGCAGTGGGGAATGATTTTAAAACTCTTTAACGTATGAGACTTTTTTCCTTTAATGGAAGAAGATGTAGAGAAGATATCTAGATACAAAAGAGGATGGTGGACATAAATGTCAAATTCAAAATCAATCAAGGTATTAGTCAATCTGGAGACCATGAGGACAGGCATAGGTGAAGATAAAACTGCACAACTGCTAGTCTAAACCTGGAACACCTTATAATGGAAGATTTAATGGAGAGCAAACAATTATGTTGGTGATAACTAATTGATAACACCAAGATTATCTTTCCCCTATGTTTATTTTTCTCTAGGAACAAGATTCATTTATTGATTTCACTTGTTGTGTTCTTAGGAGTTTACAACATTTCATTTCTAATGTCATATGGAGGATATGATTAGATGTATGTTGATTGCTGAAATTTCAGTGAGTGACTATAACCAGCTAGATCCAGACCTGACTTTGTGAATGTAGCACCTTGTCGAGTGAGCACCTTGTTCAGTGTAGCACCCTGATAGAGTGAAGCAGCTCATTTGAGTAAAGCCCTTGATAGAGTAGTGCAGAAAGCTATTCACCTGCAAGATTTTCCTCTATCCATGAGGACAGGTAACACAGATAATATTCATGAACCTGAAAGGGGGAGAACTAGAGCCAATATTCTGCTCAGACCTTAAACAGATCAACACTAAGAATAAATAACATATAGTCATTGACTGATTGCCACAAGGGACCCACAAACTTGGAAGTGGATAAACCAGAGTGCAAACAGTTCTTTCTTCAGATTACCCACACACGCCAGTAGAAGATGAGCAGTACATGTAATGGAAAGAATATAGCTGAGGATATAAACCTTGTATTTGGCACATCAATGATGTATAGTTATAGATAGATGTAAATGTCCTTATTGTATTACATGAGATTGTATTTTTTTTTAATGCAATGTTCAAAAACAAAGTTTATGTTTATTAAATCATAAATATGAGGTCATGTCATTTATTGAGTGTTTTTCTTGTCGTAGAAAATTGTTTTAATTAACAACCCTAGATTAATAATTATTTAGTTGGTAGAGGAGAAGCAAGGAACCATCAAAAGGATCTTTTGGATACCCAGTAAAAACTTCATTGTTTTCCTGGAGGTATTCCTTGGTTCTCCGAAACTCTATTTAATGGTCTCAAACCTCTGAGCCAGTAACTGTCATTTTTTACTGCCAATATAGTACCTTGCGGTGTATGGCAGAGGGGTCTTTGAGTCTGAGGAATTAAGGCCGCCTGGCTAGTGCAGTCGCCGCGAACTGTGCAGGTTAGGAATTTCTTTTTGCCCCCGACAGAAAAAATCCCACACCTTACCGAGGATTCGAACCCGGGTCTCCCGATTTAGAGTCCGGCGTTCTAGCCACTCGGCCAGCCGCTCCTCAGAGCTCCTCTGAGCCAGTAACAACTAAATTAATTATAACGGGCAGGATCACATTGCGAAAGAGGAACTTAGTATCCTTTATGTCTTTGGGGTTGTCCAAACAACTACCATACATCCGACAGTTGGACAAAAGAAAACAGAGTAAAAATGACAAACAAGAATACGCTAAGATAGATAAAGAAATAAAAGATAAATATGTGAAGGCAAAAGAAATTTGGTTAAACGAACAGTGCCAAAAAAAAAAAAAAAAAAAAAAAAAAAATTAAATTCCATTAAAGATACAAAAGATATGCACAGACAAATCAGTGAGCTCACGGGAAGAAAAATAAGAATAAATACAGAGTGCTTGAAATCAAAAACAGGAAAGATATTATTGGAGGAAGGTGCTATAATGAAGAGGTGGAATGAGTATATAAGAAAATTATATGATGGTGAAAGGGAAGAATTAACAGAAGAAAGTAACTTAGAAGGTCCACATATTCTAAAAGAAGAATTCGCTGACGCTGCAAACCATATGAAGAAAGGAAAAACAGCTGGGTCAGATGAAATCACAATAGAAGAATTAGAAGCATTGAGATAATTTGGAGTAGATATATTAACCAAAATGTTGAATGATATTTACAGCAGTGGATATTTACCGAGCGATTTGCTGAAATCTTTATTTATAGCTTTACCAAAAAGACCAGGAGCAATTGAATGTGAAGATTTTCATACAATTAATCTCATAAACCATGTCACTAAGCTTCTACTCAGAATCATAATGAGAAGAACTCTGGATTTGTGGAGGGAAAGGGCACAAACAATGCAATATATACATTTTTTTTTCTGTTTCGCATATCCTTTACATGACATCGCTGTCAACAACAGCATCTTTCAGCTGATTGTTTATTTCTTGGCAAGATTACGCTCAGTAGTTTGCCATTGCGTTCTGAGTGACCCGCTCACATACCCCGTACGTTACCGACGCGGAGAGAACCGCTACCAATTCTTGCGCACCTCACGTCACGTTACGAGAGTATACGGGATTACGGAGAAAATTGTGTAACCCCTAGACCAGCCGGACACTAATAGAAAGGTCAATAGAGACACAGAAAGACATATATTTGTGCTTCATAGATTATACTAATGCATTTGATAAAGTAAAACATGATGAACTTATTAAAATATTGGAAGATATCAACATTGATGGGAAAGATTTAAGAATAATAAAGAATATTTACTGGAACCAAGTAGCAGCAATTAAAATGGGAAATAAAGAGGTTAGTTACAAACAGATAAAGCTAAGAGTACGACAGGGGTGTGTCTTGTCACCAGATCTCTTCTCCCTATATAGCGAAGTAATAATGAGAGAGAGAGAGAGAGAGAGAGAGAGAGAGAGAGAGAGAGAGAGAGAGAGAGAGAGAGAGAGAGAGAGAGAGAAAGAGAGAGAGAGAGAGATCAAAGAGACGCCAGGAATACTAGTTGGAGGTTATAATATAAATAATATACGCTATGCAGATGACACAGTATTGTTGGCGGATAATTCAACAGACCTACAACAATTGTTGGGCATTGTAGTAACAGAGAGTGCTGGGAAAGGACTCTCCTTGAATATCAAGAAAACAGTAACAATGGTGATATCAAAGAAAATTGTGACACCACAATGTGACATAGAAATAGAAGGGAGAATTCTTAACCAATTGGGTAATTTTAAATACCTAGGGGCATTTACAACATCAGATGGAAAATGTACAACAGAGATTAAAAGCAGAATAGGGCAAGCAAAGGCCGCATTTCAGAAAATGAAGAGTATCTTATGCAATAAGTCATTATCACTGAATGTAAGAAAAATAGTGCTGAAATGCTATGTAGAACCAGTTTTGCTGTATGGCAGTGAATCTTGGAATATACATGAACAAATTCAGAAGAAATTAGAAGCAACAGAGATGTGGTTCCTGAGACGAATGTTGCGAATTCATTGGACTGCCAGAGTAACTAACAACGACTGCCTGATACGGGCTAATGAAACTAGAACATTATATACAACAATAAGGAAGAGACAAACATCTTTCTTCGGTCATGTGATGAGAAGAGAGGCATTGGAAAACATTGTGACAACTGGAAAGATCGAGGGGAAGAAAGGTAAAGGCAAACCAAGAGAAATGATGCTGGATGGATTGAGACGGTGGCATGGAGGAATATCATCAGCAGAGTTGATCCAGAACACCAAAGACCGAGATCTGTGGAGAGCCATGAACGCCTACGCCAGCTGGCAGGGCACTTGATGATATGTGTGTGTGTATATATATATATATAAGTAGACACCTTGCAGTCTTGACAGACTAAAGTATGTGAGTGGAATATGGCCAATATTCCATCACAATGTCTGGGCAGAGCTTCAGAGATCATGTGATGCCCAAACGACATGACCCCTCCCTCGGCCTAGTCTTGTGTATTCCAGAGGAATGGGTAACCAATACGTCTGGCACAAGGTAGGCTGCAGACGCTGGCGGCTCAGCGTCAATCCACCGAGACCTCACCACCACGAGCCGGTGGCGAGTTATGGCCAGACCCTGACACCCAAGGGACACGGCTTAGAGACGTTCAGCCATGTCCCACAGGTGAGGGCCTCGTACGAGCCCGGACCATGAGGGCGCGCACATCTGTCAATCACAAGTGTCCGGACCTGTGTAAAGCGTGCACTATCGTCAGACTCCCCACCTGACTTATAGCGGTCCCCGCGACCAGCGGGAATAGGTCCGCCATAGCTACCGCAGGAGATATTGCCTGTCTATTTGCAAGCAAATCTCCCATACTTCCACTGTGCGGATCTCGCGACCAGCGAGAATAGGCCCGCCGGAGATTTGCTCGTCTGCTGCGAACAAATCTCTACCGAGAGACTGAATAAGTAAAGAAACGATAAAAACGATATATATATATGTGTGTGTGTGTGTGTGTGTGCGCGCGCTACTGTAGCGTAACGTCAGCTACGATGATAAGGAATCTATCAAAGTGCTGTGGATAGAATTTCTACGAATAGAAAAATAGGTCACTGGAGAAGACACGACTGAATAGCTCGTAATTCTAGGCGGAATAAAGGTCCCAGAACAAGTCTAATCTTCTGACAGTGTTCAGGCAGACAGGAATGGCGTACAACTATACTGGTTTGATACAGACAGTCTGCCAAGGTTGTCTAGCTACGTTGCCTGAAATAAAACAAAGCTCGAGCCCCCAACTCTAATCCCTCTCACCGACACGGAGAAAGACAGAGTAAAATATTTAAAAGCGACAAACTTTCGTACTTCTCACACAGCTATGACTAAGGTTACTGAGGTAACAACTAGAGGTTGTAAAATTAAACTCACATTAATATTTAATATATGATAACACTTTGGGTGCTCCACTGGAGGCAGCCCTGTACATGAAAAGGGTGGTACACTTCCCTCTATTCTATTGAATATCTAATCTTATGGTTTGAATCTACTAAACAGTCTAATCATTGACATGGCCTGACAAAGCTGGTATTATTTGCATGTAGATGGTGGTGGTGGTGGTGGTGGCCAACGGTAAGTTTGGCCACTTATCTTCTGGTTCTCCGGCTTACACAGTGCGTGTAAACCCTAGTTAGTAAGCATAAGTGAGATGGTGAGTGATGCTTCGCAATGAGTCACACAGGTTAGCGCATCTAAAGCTTGGCGCTGAAGGTGTCAAATCTGTGAAATATATACAGCGAGAGCAGTTGACTCTTCTGTCGAGACATCGGTACGCATCGGCCATGGTTTGTTCCTGATGGCCAATAACATCTCATACAAAATTGCAGAAACAAAATAGCATGAGCTATTTGTCCCTGCTCCCTATACGTCCCTATCCTAGGATAAATAGTAAAACACTGACCTAGGGAAAACATTTAAATAAAATCATTCTATGTTTCCTTACAAGTGAATATAATAATTATTCAGTAACAATTAAACATATCATCATATAATGCATATCATAATTATATTATTAAAATACAATAATTACAAAGTAATCTAGAGGTAGATACATATAGAATCTATTAAACAGATTACATTTTATAGATATTTATGTTCAAATTCTGAAGCTATATTTCTAGCATATAATTAATAATGATTCTATATAACGTATATTTTAAAATACAGTTTATGTAATTATCATAATAGAATCTGATAGGCTGAAAGTTAATGGAGTGGCAGGCAAGAACAAGACTGCGAATTGGTGAGAAATCACCGATAAAAATTTACGAACATGCCTAGGATCTACTACGCTAATATTTGACCTTTTTACGCGTGTTTAGTAAGATCTATTTTCGCGGCCTCGCAATATTATTACTAGGAACTGCCTCGTGTTATTCCTCAACTAACGGCTCGATTAGTATGGCCTAGTCTACTGCTATACGGACTAATCGAAAATTGGGTTCTATCCGACTTTATCAAGTTTACAACTATCTCAAATCGGCTACACCTCTCTAAACCTCATGTAAAGGTAATTTTCTACACAGTTACGTTTTACCCTTTACTCTGTGTGCTTAGTAAACTACCTGTACGAAGTATAATATACGCGATCGAGTTTAGTCGGTAATATAATTATTATGGTAAATAATTAGGTAAAATAACCTATTATCGGCGGTTTCCAACTTTAACTACACACGGAAATCTCGGGCGCACACGGCAATATATTATTTTGGTACACATAACTATTCCTTACCCTTCTAATCTACTGACCGAACTTGTCAGGTACAAACACTGCTCTAGGAATCTCTCTAATATATTTTAAATATATTTATGGCCGTAATACGCGCCAAAGATAAAACTCTTAACACTTTAAAAGTATTTTATAGAGCCTAGTGACTAGCAGATTGTTCCTACACCGACGTCTAGGTTGCGAAAGAACGAGTTTAGCTATTTTTCTCCTGACCGGAAGTGGTCGTGCCAGGGAGTTCGTTTCCTTTAATTTATCCAACCAAATTGTGAAATAGTCGTAGCCAAATTTATAGATTTGGCTGGGTACACTACTTTGTAAATTCAGCCTCTCCCCCGATCTTAATGTACCGTATTGCTTCATATTAAAGTAATAACATTAAATAGGAGTTACTTTAAACTATAGCCATGTACTGTCTATACATAGATATATAGGAATAAAACGAAATTAAATTCTTCTATAATTACATAAGGGTTTTAAAAAGAATTTACTCCAATTTAAGCAAAAGATGAAGAGGAAGCTGGGGACTTCGTCACATATGCCTACCGTTTAAAGTAAAGTTCGAGGATTCGGACTTTACTCCAGCCAGCACACTCATCAGATTTTGTTGGCACTTACTCCAACAACCCTGGAACATATGGACCAGTCTCCCCCTCTTCGTCAGTAGAACAATTCCTACTGAAACCCTGCTTCTTCGTTTCTAAGACATCTTCTAAGAAACCTCCTCCCTTGATGTCGTTTCCATGGAAACCTATGACGACCTGGTCGTCCCCACCCATCTTCTCTATTCTGAATTCCCAGAGAGTGTTCTCCCCTAAAGGAATAAGGGTTACTGGTTGGCACAGTAACAGGTAAATGATTTTGTCGGACTGGGTCAGTACGGTTTATCATCGTGTTTACTGTGTCACCTTTACTCCATCCAGGCTTATCTGTTGGCATAGGGGCATGAGAATCTGGAATTCGTCTCATCTTCCCTGATTCAGACGTCTCCAAATCCAGGTTGATAGAGACATCATTCACTGTCTCCTGAGGCGTCAAGGGATACTCCATCTCTGAGTTATCTCCCCCTTCGACCACATTTGCCACCGATAATGCCATCAGATGCACCGGTGGATCATTTAATCTTTCTACATGGTTCCTAATTAAATACATGGGAAAGACTTCCGGATTACCCTGAATGTTTAATTTGTAATGGGAGCGAGACACCTTATCTGTAATAAGGAATGGCCCTTGCCAACCCATATCTAAAGGATTATCCCCCTTGGGTGATAATACCAATACTTGATCACCTATCTTAGGTGGAGTTCTACCAAGAGTAGGTGGAACCAGATGGCACTCTTTACATGACCTAACATATCGTTTGATATCCCGGGTCATCCCCGGCCAGAAATAGGAGAAATAAAGCCTTTGGATGGTTGCTTTCATCCCCATATGCCCACCGTCCGAGAGGGAGTGTACCATTTGTAAGACATGGTTACGATACCTTTTGGGTACCACAAACTGTTCGTGGACGTGATCCATAGTTCCCGCCCTACGGTATAACAGTTTTTCCTTTTCGTAGAAATCATCAGCTACCGGTGGATTTCTAGATTTTGGCAGTTTGCCAAAGCAGGATTGTAAAGTGGGACATGCTGCTTGGGCAGCCCTAATCTCCCAAGATAATGGGTGGATAAGAATGTCGGGTTCACTCAAAGCGGTGCCCTGATTCTGGGTCTGCATAGCACATGTATAAGTTGTGGACTTAGGTTCACCCAGATATACATATTTTCGCCCTAACATGAAGGGATATACTGGATCATCTAGCACAACAGCAGAAACTGTTCCGGTGACATATTTGGATGTCACCTTCACCCTAGCAACTTTAACAAGTTTTGGTTAAGAGCTCAGAGTAGCACCTCTTAACTCAATAGTGTGGTCGGTCAATTGTCCAGGTTTCACTAAGTGAGCTGCAATGGCCGCATCACTCTCAAGACCCGTGTCATATAAACACGGTACCTGTCTCCCATTTACAGTAACTGTCTCAACTACTGGAGGTCTTTGATTATCACCAGGGGTCCTCCATTGGTGGTTTTTATCCGCCAAAGTCAAACAAGCCGTGTAATGAACAGGGGGTTTGTTTTTGCACGAACTCGTATGGTGGTCATTTGTTCTGCAATTTTTACAATATTGATTACCCCCTCTATTACGTGTAGGTTGTTGAGGTTGAGATGACTGGTTACTATTGTAATTACCTGGATTTTGGTGTGGACTACCAGTGTGCCACCTGTTGTCCTTACCTTCAGAGTTATTGTTTTGATACCCCTGATTTTGTGTGGAAGGATTATTTTGGGTCTTATCTGTATGACTAGGTTTAGCAGTACCTGCCTCCCCATGTGAAGTTAAATACCTTTCGGCTAGTGAGATTATCTCTTCTAATCTAACTCCACCATTTTCAGCTATGAACATTTGGAGAGCTTTCGGGAGACCCTCTTTGAATTGATCTGCAAGCATCATTTCCTGTAGCCCCTCATAGGTAGTATCAAATTTGCTCAGTCCTACCCACTTCGTAAAATACGTGTGTTGTCGTGAGGCGAACTGCGCAAATGATTCTCCCTGAGATCTTTTGGCTGTACGGAACTTCAGCTTGTAGGCTTCAGAGGTTAATTCAAATCTTTGTAAGAGAGCATTTTTGAGGGTATCAAAGTCCCGCTCAAGACCAGGCGGAAGCTTTGTGAATACATCAAAAGCCGGACCGCGGAGTCCTTGGGAGAGTTTGATATTAAATTTCTCTTTAGGCAGATTATACGCTTCACACATGATGACAAAACGATCAAGGTATTCATCCATCTGATCCTCCTTCGGGTTGAAGTGGGCCAGTGGGAAGCTCATGGATCCTTGGGAGAGAGACAGTCCTGAAGAAATTTCACTACTGTGATGGGGGGAACTAGCACTACTGTACCTGGAAGCATCAGGATTTTGCAACTCCAATCTCCTGACTTCCAATTCATGCTGTCTCAACTGTGCTTCCCTCTTCATTTCCAGTTCTGCTTGCTTCAGCTGTTGGTCTATTTCAGCTTGTCGCATCTGCATCTTCTCTCTAGATTCAATTTCTGCGATTCTAATTCTTTCCTCTCTTGCTTCCTTCTCTCTTTCCTTAACGATGTCTAGTTGTTCCCTTCTCCACTCTCGTTCTGCTTCTTTTACATACTTGCCCAATTCGACACCTTCATACCCTAACAAAGTTCCTTCTTCTCTCAACTCCTCTTTCGTAGGTGGCTTTTCGGAAGACATTATTTGGTAACAAAGTTGGGATAATGTGAAGCACCCTGAAATACACTTACTCACCACTAAGTAGTGATCTGTCCTGAAATTATGCAAGTAATAAATTCACTGACAGTATGCACATACACAACTGACGATACAACACAGGGACTTACCCGTCAGCCCACACTCACTTATGATATTGGCCCTAACTATTTGTAACCAGGTTAACTTATGTTATGTTATCTTATATTGGCTATCTAGTGTTTAGTTATGCTATGTTATACTACCTATTGTCACTATTACTTTCTCTAGTTTTACTTAGTATAGTTTAATATTGAGATCTACTGTGAGGGAACACCTTACTAGAATCTCTAGTGAAAGAAGATTGAAAGTATGAACTATCTAGACCGGACGATAGCCAACCACTTCTAGCGTAACGTCAGCTACGATGATAAGGAATCTATCAAAGTGCTGTGGATAGAATTTCTATGAATAGAAAAATAGGTCACTGGAGAAGACACGACTGAATAGCTCGTAATTCTAGGCGGAATAAAGGTCCCAGAACAAGTCTAATCTTCTGACAGTGTTCAGGCAGACAGGAATGGCGTACAACTATACTGGTTTGATACAGACAGTCTGCCAAGGTTGTCTAGCTACGTTGCCTGAAATAAAACAAAGCTCGAGCCCCCAACTCTAATCCCTCTCACCGACACGGGGAAAGACAGAGTAAAATATTTAAAAGCGACAAACTTTCGTACTTCTCACACAGCTATGACTAAGGTTACTGAGGTAACAACTAGAGGTTGTAAAATTAAACTCACATTAATATTTAATATATGATAACACTTTGGGTGCTCCACTGGAGGCAGCCCTGTACATGAAAAGGGTGGTACACTTCCCTCTATTCTATTAAATATCTAATCTTATGGTTTGAATCTACTAAACAGTCTAATCATTGACATGGCCTGACAAAGCTGGTATTATTTGCATGTAGATGGTGGTGGTGGTGGTGGTGGCCAACGGTAAGTTTGGCCACTTATCTTCTGGTTCTCCGGCTTACACAGTGCGTGTAAACCCTAGTTAGTAAGCATAAGTGAGATGGTGAGTGATGCTTCGCAATGAGTCACACAGGTTAGCGCATCTAAAGCTTGGCGCTGAAGGTGTCAAATCTGTGAAATATATACAGCGAGAGCAGTTGACTCTTCTGTCGAGACATCGGTACGCATCGGCCATGGATTGTTCCTGATGGCCAATAACATCTCATACAAAATTGCAGAAACAAAATAGCATGAGCTATTTGTCCCTGCTCCCTATACGTCCCTATCCTAGGATAAATAGTAAAACACTGACCTAGGGAAAACATTTAAATAAAATCATTCTATGTTTCCTTACAAGTGAATATAATAATTATTCAGTAACAATTAAACATATCATCATATAATGCATATCATAATTATATTATTAAAATACAATAATTACAAAGTAATCTAGAGGTAGATACATATAGAATCTATTAAACAGATTACATTTTATAGATATTTATGTTCAAATTCTGAAGCTATATTTCTAGCATATAATTAATAATGATTCTATATAACGTATATTTTAAAATACAGTTTATGTAATTATCATAATAGAATCTGATAGGCTGAAAGTTAATGGAGTGGCAGGCAAGAACAAGACTGCGAATTGGTGAGAAATCACCGATAAAAATTTACGAACATGCCTAGGATCTACTACGCTAGTATTTGACCTTTTTACGCGTGTTTAGTAAGATCTATTTTCGCGGCCTCGCAATATTATTACTAGGAACTGCCTCGTGTTATTCCTCAACTAACGGCTCGATTAGTATGGCCTAGTCTACTGCTATACGGACTAATCGAAAATTGGGTTCTATCCGACTTTATCAAGTTTACAACTATCTCAAATCGGCTACACCTCTCTAAACCTCATGTAAAGGTAATTTTCTACACAGTTACGTTTTACCCTTTACTCTGTGTGCTTAGTAAACTACCTGTACGAAGTATAATATACGCGATCGAGTTTAGTCGGTAATATAATTATTATGGTAAATAATTAGGTAAAATAACCTATTATCGGCGGTTTCCAACTTTAACTACACACGGAAATCTCGGGCGCACACGGCAATATATTATTTTGGTACACATAACTATTCCTTACCCTTCTAATCTACTGACCGAACTTGTCAGGTACAAACACTGCTCTAGGAATCTCTCTAATATATTTTAAATATATTTATGGCCGTAATACGCGCCAAAGATAAAACTCTTAACACTTTAAAAGTATTTTATAGAGCCTAGCGACTAGCAGATTGTTCCTACACCGACGTCTAGGTTGCGAAAGAACGAGTTTAGCTATTTTTCTCCTGACCGGAAGTGGTCGTGCCAGGGAGTTCGTTTCCTTTAATTTATCCAACCAAATTGTGAAATAGTCGTAGCCAAATTTATAGATTTGGCTGGGTACACTACTTTGTAAATTCAGCCTCTCCCCCGATCTTAATGTACCGTATTGCTTCATATTAAAGTAATAACATTAAATAGGAGTTACTTTAAACTATAGCCATGTACTGTCTATACATAGATATATAGGAATAAAACGAAATTAAATTCTTCTATAATTACATAAGGGTTTTAAAAAGAATTTACTCCAATACATAGGTATTATACAATATTCAAGCACATATAAGTAGCCCATGCATTGTGTGTACTATTCAATTGTATCACTGCGACCCTGTCACGTGTCCACTTTACAACCATTCTGATATGCTTGCTTGCTTGTGTTCGTTGGCTTGAGCTCCAACGCGAAGTCCTGTATGTCGGCTGAAGGCATCTTGTTGTCCAACATCAGTGTCATGTCATACAGGACCTGAGGTTTGCGTGAGTATCCGTTGTCCCATGTCTGGCTTATTGGTGTGCAGACTGGTGGTTCCTCGCCGACTTCGGATGAATCGGCGATCCTACTGACTTTAGCCAGGACCCCGAAGGGACCTGTTGCCCAGGACTCTCGACGAGGACGCATCAATAGGTCTTGGCCAGGATATAACCCGGCCCTGGTGCCCTGGAAACACCTCTGCTCCCCCCATTCTGATATAATTCGTGTCTTAATGCACTGTTCAACCCACTACAGTGCATGCATCGTGCACACTATTTAATCTTAAGTAGCTCGAATTTTGCAAAGAAAAATCACTCCCACTATTGAAAAGAACAATCAGTCCCACTACTATAAAAGCGATTCAATGGGCTCTGGCGGAGCAGCTGGATAATCTGAACGTGGTCGTTGACATAACAAACAAAAAATGTCACAAGAGAAAGTAAAGTAAAGTAAAGTAAAGTAAAGTAAAGCAAAGCAAAGTAAAGTAAAGCAAAGTAAAGTAAAGTCTTAAAAAGTCTTAAAAGTGGAGAGCATCTACTTCATTGCCCTGGGTTTTATCCCATAAGGCTCGTTCTCTTTCGGTAAGATGACAAGGCGAAAGCATCGCACAAAGCACGAACTCCGTAGCTCCAGCGACGACCCCCCAGGGGTCTCCGAGAAAAACGCACTCGTCAACCGAAAGACGTAGCCAGGGAATCGAACCCACAACCTTCGGAGCGCGATGCAGACGGCTTGACCACTTCGCTACGTACAGTAAAGTAAAGCAAAGGTCCCCTTTACGCGCTCTATGTGCTTATGGAGCTAGACCCAAATTTTAAATACACCAACCGGCTCTAAGTCGGTATCGCACCAACCGCCTTCACTTCCCAAGACGTTTCTTGGTCTCATTTTAAGTTGGGTCGACCCGGAGTCCGGGTCAGTTTTGAAAAGTCTGAACGATGTGATTATTCCCAAATAGGGCTGGTCATGTGACGCCTATATTAGAGAGCAGTACAAACTGGCATATCATTGAGGGAGGGGAGCAGTATAATGTATTCAATATATATACACACATACTATAGAAGGCTGTAATATAACAAAGAAGGCAAGCAAGTGCTATTGTGTATGATTAGGGATAGGGATGGGGTTAGGCCAAGTCCGAAACTGCCTCGCTGTGGATTGAAGCCCAGACCACGAGCGTCCAGCTATCGTTGTCGCGTCTGTAGGGGAAACGGGAAGAGAATAAATCCAGCAGACAATAAGCTCATCTTCCTCGGTGACACCTCATATCGTGTGTACTTCGAGACGTGGAATGATATATGCATATCTAGGCAGCAGTGTAAACAAAGATGGGGAAGGGGGGGGGGGAGATATGATGCAGTTAACATACGAAATACAAAAGTCTTGGAAAGCTTTCATAGCACTAGCAAATTTGTGAAGACTAAGAGAAATTAAATCTAGTACCACTGTTAATATAAGGTGTATTTTAATGACTGTGCAGTGTTTGAAAATATTGTTGGTCCAAGTTTTGTATTACAAAGATTACACCCAACATATAACAGAGAAAAACTGCAAGACATTACAGTCAAAGAGAAATTTACAGATGAAATAAAATGTAAACTTGAAACTCTGCAAAACCCTTTGGAGGAAAGCATTGACCAAACTTGGTTGAACATCAAGAATACAATTCAGTCTAC
Organism: Cepaea hortensis; assembly: GCA_963921405.1. Lineage (NCBI taxonomy): Eukaryota > Metazoa > Mollusca > Gastropoda > Stylommatophora > Helicidae > Cepaea > Cepaea hortensis. The sequence goes on from OY992893.1 coordinate 36,327,115, forward strand.
CGCAGAAGAATGTCTCGGTGTGTTAACCACGCATAGAAAGAACAGATGGTTCAATCAAAAATGTGAAGAAGCAGTCATTAGGAAGAAGAATGCCAGACATGTATGGTTAAATGACATCAATAACATCCAAAAGGAAGAGCATTATAGAAATGAATGTAAAGAGGCTACAAAAATAGTCAGACAGCAGAAGCGAGAATATATGAGTAATATAATCAAAGATATGGAGACTAATCACCAGAAAAATGAATCCAGAAAATTTTTTAAAGAACTGAAGTCAATGAGTCGAGGGCACCAACAAAACACATATGGTTTAAAAGACAAAAATGGGAATATGATAAATACCAATGAGGAAATGTGCAACACATGGAAAGAATATTTTATTGAATTACTAAATTGTGAAGCTCCAAGTAACATTTTCTCACAGGAAGAGGTTCTAACATGCGAACCACAAATTGAAGAACCTACATTTGAAGAAATCCTATATGTAATCACACGACTTAAAAACAATAAGGCAACTGGGACTGATGGAATTGCTGCTGAATTTATAAAGGCAGGTGGCCATGCATTACATCTAAAGCTATACGAACTAATAATAAAAATCTGGAGGACAGAAGAATTACCCCATGACTGGAAAGAGTCATTGTTGATACCTATCTTTAAGAAAGGAGACAAGTTCCAATGTGGAAATTATAGAGGAATATCACTACTGTCCACAAGCTATAAGATACTATCCGCAGTATTACTAAATAGACTAAAACCATATTCAGAAGACATATTAGGTGACTACCAGGCGGGTTTTAGACAAAACAGATCAACAATAGATCAGATATTTATCTTACGACAAATAGCCGAGAAACATTGGGAATATAAAAGAGATCTCCATAACATTTTTGTGGATCTTAAAAAGGCTTATGATAGTGTCCATAGGAATAGTCTATGGAATGCTATGCAGGAATTTGGAATACCAAGGAAGTTAATCAACATGACCAGACTATGCATGGAAGATACTTATAATATAGTAACATATAAAGGCAGGAAATCAGACCCCTTCCAAATAACATCTGGCTTGAAACAGGGTGATGCACTATCGCCGCTACTCTTCAATCTGGCTCTAGAGAAAGTTGTAAGGAAGGTAAAGGAGGAATGTGATATTGGAGGAACATCCAAGCTGCTTGGTTATGCAGATGATATAGATATCATAGGGCAAAGTGAACAAAAGACATTGGAAATATTGACTCCCTTAAAGGAAAAAGCCCAACAGATGGGGCTGGTTATCAACCAAGATAAGACAGAATATATGGTAATTTCAAGAGACGGAATGGCTAGAAACTCTGGCCACATACAAATAGATAATATGACCATTAAAAGAACGGAAACATACAAATACCTGGGTACGATCTTCAACTGCTCCAACATCATAAGGGAAGAAATACAAACTAGAATCAACTCTGGAAATAAGATATACTATGCACTACAACATCTACTAAAATCAAAGGCGCTATCTCGTAACACCAAAATCACAATATACAAAACACTGATCAGACCAGTTGTGCTGTATGGCTCTGAAACCTGGAGTACAACGAAAGGAGACGAAGCCTTATTACAAACCTTTGAGAACAAAATTTTAAGACGCATCTTTGGACCCATTAGGGATACACAAAGTGGAGAGTGGAAAAGAAGAAGTAACAAAGACATTTATGATCTGTTTAAGTCCCCGCTAATCACTGGTATCATGAAGGCTAATAGACTACAATGGCTGGGGCATATAGAAAGAATGGAAGATAATAGGGAAACAAAACTCGCTTACACTCAGGAAATAAATGACCGTAGACCCAGAGGTAGACCAAGAAGACGGTGGAGAGATAATACATGTACAGACCTACAAGCACTTGGAATCAACGACTGGCAAGAGAAGGTCCACCAGAGAGACGAATGGAGACGGATTGTATTTGCAGCAAAGAACCTCAATGGCTCGGAACGCTGAAGAAGAAGAAGAAGTTTTGTATTCACATATTATGTTGCATGATCTTTACAGAGGGTGAATACAAAACTTGCACCGGCAATATTTTCAAACACTGCAACGTCATTAAAAATACAACCTATATATTTAACTGTAATGCCAAATCAGAATTTATGTATGAATTAGAAACATAATCAATTACTAGTCCCACAAGTAACAAATGAAAACAGTGAACTGATAAGATCAATTAGACGTAGACAGTCAAAATGCCTTGAGAAAAAAATAAACTGGAGAACTTGGTGACAACGGGCAAGACGTTGCGGAAAATAACAAAGGGAAGGCAGAGAAGTAAATACCTGGATGGCTTGGCCCCATGGCATGGTCGAGACAGGAACACGGAGCTAACCCTCGACTCTGGTGATCATGTGAGGTGGCGAAACATGGCCGGCCACGCTTATCGACATAGCACATGATGATGATGAATTACTCAAACAATGATGGAGCACATAATACACAATTCACATATTCATTAACTGGTGCCTGTGCAGAAGAGATGGACAGGCATACCGTGGCGGAATCACGACTAATGGAGAAAGCTAAACACATCCCAGTGAATCAAGTGCTGAGGCAAAGACACTGGCGTGATTTGTCTAGTCCAGTGGTTCTCAACCTTTTCTGGCCCGTGCCCCCCTTCACCATATGTTCAGAACAACATATCCCCCCCCCCCTTTTCGTATTTCCTACCTAAAAATGTCCCCCTCCCGCCCCTACACAGTATACGTAATAATGGAAGCACATATTAAAACAAGTCTAGACGTCCACATAAAACGTGATTTGTGGGTCTACTTATTTTATAAAATGAATTTTAGAAGGGCGAGACGTACAGAACCGTAAAGCGTGAAGGGAAAAACAAGATCAAGTAATCGGCTCTTGTATTAACGCAATCTTGAAATAATCCCTGGGGGGGGGGGGAATATTCCCCACCGGTTGAGAACCACTGGTCTAGTCCTATGTAACTAAATGCACACAGCGCTTTATATCATCCTACGTAACTCTTGCATCATATGCGCTATATAACCCTTTATAACTCATGCACTGTGTGCACTATGTAATACTATGTAACAAATATATTGTGTGCACTATATAATCATATGTAACTCGTGCACTGTGTGCACTACATGAACACATGCACCGTGTGCATTATATAACACAATGTAAATAATGCACTGTGTGCAATATATATTCAAATGTAATTCATGTAATGTGTGCACTAAATAATCCTATGTGGCCCATGCACTATGTTCACTATATAATACTATGTAACTCACGCACCATGTGCACTATATAATACTATGTAACTCATGCACTGTGTGTACAATATAATACTATGTAACTAATGCACTGTGTGTGCACTATATAATACTATTAACTCATACATTATGTGCGCTATATAATACTATGTAACTCATGCACTGTGTTTACAATATAATACTACGTAACTCGTGCACTATATAATACTATATAACTCATGCACTGTGTGTAGAATATAATCCTAATCAACACTACATCTTCTGTTTCTCTCACCCTTTCTCCCACAGTGGGGCACAGCAGGTTTAACACGCAAACCGGACAGTTGGACTTGGGGACGTAAATTACAAGTACCTCAGAAGTCGGAGTATGTTTGCTTGGCGGCGAGGGACACGGGTAACAGGGAAAACTAACCCACATACAAAAATCAATCCAGTGTAGACTACGCTCGAGTTCAACAAGGAGCGAACGAATACAAAGAAGAAGATAGTAAACTTACAAATCGTCACATTTGGCGACAGGCTGACACGGAGAAAGCACATCAACAAGACGGCAATAATAGCTAGAAATCAGATAGTCTTCCTGAGAAAACTAAGTGTGTACATTAAACCTGTGGAGTTAGTGGGAACATCATCATCATCAATATGTGCCATGCCGATAAGCGTAGGATGTCATGTTTCCCACACGATCACCGGAGTCGTGGATCAGCTCCGCGTACTCGTCTCCACCATGCTGCGTAGCCAAGTCATCCAGATCAGGTTGCCACTTTTTTTTGGGACCAAAAATATCTAGAAACGGCCCAAACAACATCCATAAATATCTAGATTTCGTTGGAAAGTATATAGGAAAAATATCCAGATTGAGAAAGTAAGAAATTACATATGTATTGATGTGAATGCCGGTCTCCCTGGCGAAGGTGTTTACGGCTTTCGCCGTAACCTCCTATATTCTCGTGAGTAACGCAGCTGCGCCCGAACCGGCAGTGGTTCGAGCCACGCAGGTAACTTACGTTGGTATATGAGTCGGTCGCTCAGCAAACTACTGAGCGTAATCTTGCCTAGTACATCAACGGCAGCTGAAAAATGCTGATGTTGACTGCAACGTCCTGTAAGGGATATGCAAAAAAAATTGATGTGACTTACCCTATAGAATCATGCCCTCATCTTCACTGATGTATGTCTCACAAGATGCACTTAACGTGGATGATGAAGTTAAAGCTTCAGAGTCAAAATGACTCTGGTATGCTTTAGCAGTTCCAATTTCTTTTAATACACGATCAGGGAGCTGATAAGTTGAACAGCATTTTTCTGCTCTCATCAGGCCAAATCTTATTGTCAAGATAGTATTTAAGAGGTTAAGTTTCATCCTGTTTCTTAGTTTACATTTTGTATAATTCATAGTACTGAAAACTCTTTCCACATCAGCATTTGAATGGGGTAGTATCATGGCAGACATCGCACATTCAAAGAGCTCACAGAATGGACTGTTACCCGAGGCATCTTTAAATTGTCTTACTTCACTCCAAAAGGCTTCAGTTTCTGTTTTGTTTCTCCTGTCAACCAAATTTATTTTGGTTAACTTATATTCTGGTTCCACCACACTATTATCAGTAGCCCCTAAAAATTTCACAACTTGATAATATTTTGATATGTCCTTTACTGGCTGAAGTATGTTGTTAACAGAAAAGATAAAAATATTTTTCAATACATCTAAATTTTCAGGAAGTCTCTGCTTCAATTGCTTGAATAATGAGAGAAGAAAATCTTAAGTTTGTTCTCTTCATTTTATGTTAACAGTCCTTTTGTTTTTAAACCATCAATTTTTTATTCGATTTGGTATCCCAGGTATGGATTAGGAGCTAAATAGCTCTATGTAGTGCAAGTGAACAAGTCAGCTTTAGAAGTTGGCAAAATAAGTCTTTTACCAATTGAGTGAAACAGCAAAGTGAGATCGTCAAGTAATTTAACGTTACCAACATTTTGAGATTCAAACAGTTTATTAACTTTTTGCACTTCACTTAAAATGGGTTGTAAAAAGAGAAGGAATGCCAATTTTTTGTTTCCATCACTATACATTCCATATAGTATTTCATTCAGCTGTGTAGCACTTTTCACTCTGTCTTGTTATTTCGAAGTGTGTCTTCAACTCCAACCATTGGTTCACAATTACTTCAACAACTGGTTGAATTGATAACCATCTAGTTTTGCAATATGACAGAATTTTCAGTGGTGGGGAACTATCATTTAATGCTTTATACAAATTGTTATTGCTGTTGTCTGACAGATGATTTGGAGAACCAGTTATGTGTTTCAGAGTCTCGTTATGTGTTTCGGTAGTCTCTGTGGCGAAGTGGTCAAGCCGTTTGACTCGGGCTCCAAAGGTTGTGGGTTCGATTCCGGGCAGCGTCCTTCGGTTCACGAGTGAAATATTTCTGAGACTCCTGTTGGGTCGTCGCTAGAGCTACGGAGTTCGTGCTTTATGCGACGCTTTCCACGCTGCGGAAAGAGACCGAGCCATATGGGATAAAACCAGGTGTAATGAAGTCGACCCTGTCGACTTTTAAGCTTTTTAAGCAATAAGGAATTCCAAATTCCTTGGTAAACATTCTGATGAGGCATGTGATAATGCTGTCTGCAAGGAATGATATGCACATTTTATGAGGATTAAAGATGGGATATCTTCCTTCAATTTTGCATAAACACCATGGTTGATACCGACCATTACCGATGCATTATCGGTTCCAATTGCAGCCAAATTCTTCAAGTTTAAATATTTACTGACCAAAAGTATCTTCAGTGCCTGAACTATACTTTCTGCATCACACTCTTCCAAGTGAACTAGTCCAAGAAATGTAGAAACTACTTTGTCTTTGCTGTTGCTATAATATCTAACACATACACCAAGCACTGAAAGAAAAGTAAAATATAGAAAGTATCCGAAATATCCAACTTCAAATGAAAAGTATCTAGAATTACACCTAGCATCCAAACGTCAGAAAACGGTATCCAGACGCCAACAAAAACCTCTAGATTTGGATATAAAATATCTAGAATGGCAACCCTGATCCAGATATTTACTTCCCTGCCTTCCCCTTGTTCTCTCGCCCCCCCCCCCCTTTTCCTTGCCAGTTGACTTCTCGTTCAGAAAGTAATGAGCCGCGATGACGTAATGGTTAGTGCTGTTGCCTGCGAAAAGGGTGGTCGAGGCTCAATCCACAGTGGTTGAGGATTATATTTCCCCCCACTAGTGCTACTCAAGGGTGGCCCAGTCTCACAAAATGAATACGGGGAATAGAAAGGGAACTGGCGACTCCACCTAACTTCTAGTATCTGTAGCACGCCGCAATTACAGGATCTACAATGGGATTATGTGCGCTATTGTGTTGTTTATATATTAGCAGCTTTCTCCGTTAACCCCGAATACTCTCGTGGTTGACGTTTGCGCACGAGAATTAGAAGTGGTTCGAGTCGCGCCAGTGACTTATGAGAGTATGGAGCCGGTCGCTCAGAAAGTCGTGGCGTGCTGATGAGCGTAATCTAGCCTAGGAATCAACATACAGCTGAAAGATGCTGGTGTTGACCGCAATATCCTGAAACAGGATGGAAACGCGGGAAAAAATATTTATATTGCTGTGGGTGTATTTTCAGTTGGCATGTATTCCATTACCAGTGTATATACTGTCAACTACTTTAGCCGAGGTAGCGTCGTGGCTAGACGCTCGGCAACGACCAGGTCGTCACGGATTGGATTCCTATTGGGACGGATTAGCATTTAAAAATAATGACCTATGCTCTCAGGTGGACCCAGCCTACAACGAGTACCAAGAAATGTCTTGGGGAGTAATGGCGTGATGCTGCCCATACCACCCACCGAGTACCGATTGGACTATACAATTATGGGCCAGGCAACATCCACCCAGTGCTCCTTAATGCGCGATAAGGTCCTGTACTTACTTTCTTTTTTTTTTTTTTTTTTTTGAAAGTTTATTTCATACAAAGCAATGTATATTTACAAGGTGTAATGTGTGTTTCTTTTGTTTGTGTATATTAGTTAGTGTTAGGTGTCACATGCGTGAACAAAGCAAATATATACATATATACAGTGCGGACTCCTCTGTTACATATGTTCCTTTACTTTTTTCCCCATATCACATTAACAGGCCGACCTCCGTGGCAAAGAGCTTACGGACGCGATTCGTAAGCCTGCTTACCCGCGTTCGAAACACAGCGTCAACCGATTTGGCAGCAGACCGCTTTGCGCTGGGTTAAACGAGTTGGTAGGCTATGGGAGCCGGTCGTTCAGAAAGCAATGGCAAACTACTGAACGTCAACTTGCCAAGATATCAACAACGACAGTAAAATGCTGGTGTTGACTGTAAAGTCCTGTAAAGGATAAGCAACTTAAAAGAAAAAAAGAAAAAAAATTTTACATCGCTGTCAACAACAGCAGGTTGTTGATCTCGGCAAGTTTTACGTTCAGTAATTTGCCATTGCCTTCTGAACGACCGGCTCCCATACCATAACGTTAAAACCCAGCGCGACACGATCTGCAGCCAAATCGGTCGCAGATGTGTTTCGAACGCGGGTAAGCGGAATTACGAACCGCGTCCGTAACGTCTTTGCCACGGAGACTTGCTTTACTTTCTTCACATTAAACAATACAGCATTGGGCGCGAGTTCCTGAACTGAACGAGCGGTGATAAAAAGTTGTTGACAACCCGCAGTCCCCATATTCCACGTGCCCAACCGCCATCGATTTTGTTGGATATATCGACGCATATTCGACGAGACTTCTGAACTCATCATTGCATGAGATATCGAACCCTGCATTCGGGCTCAGCAACGGACTAGTCGAGTTGGGGCGGCTTGTGTTGGACATCAGCCGTGTTACCACGGCCTCTCATCTTCGCGAGTTTCGCACAGGCGGTAACACGCCCTCAAGTTTCTGCAACACATAGTGTACACCAACCGCAAGACATATAACACATATACAACAGTTAAGAACTAATTTCATTATGGACAAGAAAAACAAAAACAGATATAGAGAAGATTAGTTATCAATGTTCAATAACAAAATTGTGAGGTCAAATTCTATGTTTCAAAATGCGTTTCTTTTGCTTACTGGAGATATATTAAAAGGGGAGAAAAAGCCCACAGGAATGACTGTAGCCCAAAGTGTTGGGAGTAAAAAAAATAAAAAGGAAGAGTAAAAATCACCGGGTAATAGACTCGCCCAACATCCACCAGTCTCGCAGCACTCCACAAACTATTGAGCAAAATATCGAAAAATATAGGTCACAGCAATGGTAAAGTGTATTATTGAAATCTGCACCCCTAGCAAATGTTTTCTTTTCACTTTTTTCACAATTTTGTTGAGGAGAAAAGGGATGAGCGTGAAGGTGGGGATATGATGAGTAAAATATTATCCTTTTCTTGTATTTGTAATACATCCTTTAAAACTAAATCCCGCAATTTACCCCCCCCCCCCGAAACAGGTATAATTTAACTGCTGGATATTTAATTATCAACGGCGTATTCTTACAATTTACTTTTCTTATTTAGAATGCGGTTGATTCAAGTCTATAAAATAACTTTGCTTTGTCTCCACATTATTTACCATATGACGTTTATTACTTAACTTTATATAAAAGTTATAGTTAATATAAATGTTAAAACATGAAGACATTGCGATCTTTTATCGATGTTTTCTTTCGCAAATTAACTGTGATAAGTGGCAAAGTAGTTGCATTGGTAAATTAGTATAAGCGTGCATTGTTTGTGAAATCACAACTTGTGATATTAATCAGTTGTGAGCTGAAATTTTTACTCTGATCCTACCAACTAAATGACTGGCAAATCGCCAACGCGTCTTTGTCGCCGAGCTGTGTGGAGTCAGTGTGGGTCGGTTTTGCAGCACAGCACATATGCTATTTTCGTCAGCCAATCGGCTAGAAGCAACTGACAGGTCTAGTTGATGTTGGCAAGACAACGGGGTCAGTGTCGTTCTTGATGGCTTGACAGGTGCGTGACAGTTCAGCTCTCAGCATGTATGCCAAAGGAAAAGGTTCTACTGTTCCGTCGGATGCCCAAGCAAGAGAAAAGTAAGTAAATGCTATTTTACTCTCGTAATTATCAACGGTTATAAGTCCCCTCGACGCATGGCTGGCGACATGACTGATTTATCCTTTGTTCCTACTCGCTTCCACCTGCACACGAGGATGCCCCATTCAAACACTAAGTATAATAGCTGTTCCAGTTATTAAACACACACATCACCGCACACTTCTTCCTCCCATTGTTTACATTCAGGGTAAAACCATAATCTTCCACCCGTTAATTATTTGTTAAAAGCACATATAGTCATATTAAATAATAATCATAATGCTTTGTAAATTAACCGTGTCCACTAATTTAATAATACACAAATAATAAACAAACATCGATCATGTTCAAGTATGGCTGCCAATAAGTCAGTGAACCGGGTCCAGTCATTGAAACTTTGTCATTACGAGTGATGTCCCTTAACTGTGTTACTATTATTACTATTAAGTGACTTGATGTTGTCTATGCCCAGATAGCAATTGTTTTAACTTTAAGACCAGTTCTGTGAATTGTTTATGTAAAGAAAACGTATTGCATGACCATGCACCGTGTTATGCAGTTCTGTAACTCAACAATGGTTCCTTTCGTTTCTTTTCCAGACTTGCCTTATACGTTTATGAATATTTACTTCATGTTGGGGCACAGAAATCAGCACAGACTTTTCTATCAGAAGTAAGTGGCATGTTTGTGAACTTATATGTATTGATTGAATGATAGACTGAATATGTTGGCTGTATATTCGGAACCAGTTACACTGATTGATCCCCTGTATATGGGAGTGTGAACATTGATTGATTGTATATGTTGACTACTTATAATATATAATACTGCGTATGATACTCATATACAGGGTGTTTGTAAAGTCTCACTACACTTTGTATGTAGAACAGCTGTTTGTTGGAGTGTATGTTTTCCATTTGCAAGACAGAAAACACTCTCCAACAAGCAGCTGTTCTACATACAAAGTGTAGTGAGACTTTACAAACACCCTTTATAATGTATAGCATCAGACATATTTAGTGATTTCCCTGTATGTGGTAGCATAAACATTGAGTGGTTGATTGCATGTGACACTTTAATATTCAATAATTGACTGTATATGTAATGACTTTAACATTGAATGATTGTTTGATTTACTGCATATATAGCATTAGGAGTGAACACTAATTGACTGCTTCTGACAACTTATTTCAAGACTATTTTATGGCGCGGAAGTCTGGACATTGAACAAGCAACTAAAAAGTCGAATAGAGGCATAACACTCTTATAAAAACCATACTGGAGGGCAAGGCTGAGGGCAAGAGGTAGACAATGATACAAGTGGAAAGATAACATCAGTAGATGGACAAACATCAGTCTGACAGAATGTACAGTCTAGGCGAGAGATGGACAGTGTTGGAGATCCATTGCAGCCAACCTTCATTGTGGAGACGGCTGCTGATTGATTGATTGACAACTTATTTAATGGTTGTCAGCATATCTGGTCACCTCATTGTTGATTCTTCATCTTTTGCTTTCTATCCCCAATGGGGAATAGTCCTATAACCAGCTGTCTCAAAGTCCTCCTATCTTTAGTCCTACAACCAGCTCACTCAAAGTCCTCCTATCTTTAGTCCTACAACCAGCTCACTCAAAGTCCTCCTATCTTTAGTCCTACAACCAGCTCACTCAAAGTCCTCCTATCTTTAGTCCTACAACCAGCTCACTCAAAGTCCTCCTATCTTTAGTCCTACAACCAGCTCACTCAAAGTCCTCCTATCTTTAGTCCTACAACCAACTCACTCAAAGTCCTCCTATCTTTAGTCCTACAACCAGCTCACTCAAAGTCCTCCTATCTTTAGTCCTACAACCAACTCACTCAAAGTCCTCCTATCTTTAGTCCTACAACCAGCTCACTCAAAGTCCTCCTATCTTTAGTCCTACAACCAGCTCACTCAAAGTCCTCCTATCTTTAGTCCTACAACCAGCTCACTCAAAGTCCTCCTATCTTTAGTCCTACAACCAGCTCTCTCAAAGTCCTCCTATCTTTAGTCCTACAACCAGCTCACTCCTATTTTTAACTATCCTATACAGCTCTGTCCATCATCATCATCATCATCATCTTCCACTTCTGCCGTCAAGCGTCGTGGGGAGGAATAATTTGCGTTCCAGCGCCCGGTGGACGGCACTGGATAGTGTCATTCCGTGAGGTTGTACAATGTCTCTGATGTCGTCAATCCATTTTCTTCTTGGACGTCCTCGTGGTCTCGTCGCAGATGATCTTTGATGTAAGGCCAGTGATGGTAGTTGTTGATGTTGCATTCTAATGACATGGCCAAACCACTTGATCTTCTGTCTGTCAATAAATGTGGCACAAGGTGTTGATCCCACAGTCTGTCTGATAGTAGCATTTCTTACTCGGTCTCGGATTGTTAAGTTGGCAGCTCTCCTCAGGCATCTCATTTCGCAGGTGTTGATTTTGCGAAGGTGTAATTTGGATAAAGTCCAGGTTTGAGATTGGTAGCATAGGGTTGGTGTGAATATGCTGTTTATTATCTGTCGTTTTGCGGACATGGGTATGTTTGGATGTTTCAGTAAGGGTGATAGTTGATATGTAAGTGCACTAGCTTTTTGACATCTGATGTCAATTTCTCTGTCCAATCTGCCATCTTCATTTATTCCCTGTGGGTCAGTTGTTTCATCTGGAGTAAAGAGTTCTAAATTTTCTGAATCTGGTCTGTCGATGCCCTCCCCATATTGTTCATTTATGTTTCTACTTTTCTTTTCCTTGAGTTTTTAGATCTTTCTCTATTTATTTTGCCCTGTAGGTTCCAGACTAATTTTCTGGTACTCATTTTAAGCCGAAGTTGATGAGAATAGTTCCACAAGGAAGGATTTGAACACATTATCACTGAGCAAACAGACAAGCTGCACTATCGTGGCCGGCATATATTACTATTGTGTGCATGATTTAGTATGCAACCTAAAGGCTAAACATCATGGCAGGACAGACTTGGTCTAAAGCCTTGGTCTAGGATTGAAGTGAACAGTTAGAGCTTTGCTTTGCTGATCCAGCAGCTACTGCAGCTTGTCTTGTTCCGGATGTATTGGTGTCACCTTTTTTCTGTTGTAAACCAGGCAAGTCGAGAGAGGGATCATGCTGCATGGGCAACACAGTCTCTATAATTCAGCCCAGGCTTTGTGTTATGAAGGAGTTGTAATGCCTTTTTGTAAGCACAACGTAACAATCGTCTGTCAAGATGGTGCCAGTATTTAGTATAACTCATCATCATCTTCCACTTTTGCCATCAAGCGTCGTGGGGAGGAATAATTGTCACTCCAGCGCCCGATGCGTGGCACAAGATAGTGTCATTCTGTGTGATTGTACAGTGTATTTGATGTCAATCCATTTTATTCTCAAGCGTCCTTGCTCTTGTAGCAGATATTCTTTGATGTAGGGCCAGTGCTGGTAATTGATGGTGTTTCATTCTAGCGAGATGGCTGGTATAACTACACACCTGTAATGAGCTGAGGTGGTATAATTAACTATTTGCTAGCACTGGTATTTCTCAGTTCCATTTAGTGGAAAGATCGTTTTCCTTCCAGTCTAGATCTGGAGTCTACCAGAGCTTGCAAATTAGCTGAGAGGACCCTTTTATATGCCTTGAAGTTTATTGAACATATGGTGGTGGCTCCATTTCTTTAAACATACCCACAACTGAATATTTATAGCATATGTGAGTCTGACATACACACACTTGATCCTCGATGCACTGTGCTGATATTCTCCTTGTGTTGTCTGTGGGAGGAGACTGGAGCATTGATGAAGATATCTGTGTGCAGTGAACATTATTCTCGACCAAAAATCACTTAAAAAAACAAGTATGAACATTTCTGTTTGAAAGATGAGAAATTGCCATTCATATTCACAACTTTATGTTGTCATTATTCACATATTTATGCTTCTTATTTACAGATCAGATGGGAGAAAAACATAACATTAGGAGAACCACCAGGGTTCCTTCACTCGTGGTGGTGGTAAGTGTTTTCTCAAGGAGTGACGACATTGTCTATGAACCACTGTAACATTTAGTATTGGGGAATTAGAGAGCTTTTGGTTGACGAAGACAAGATTTTTGGGCATATTGAGACGAGATATAAACTTGAAGACTTAGCGGCAGGTGTGAAACTTGCGGGGAAAAGAACAAGGGGAAGATAAAGAAATGGATAGTATAGCCACATGACATTATGAGGACAAGAACGCTGATCTGAGACAATGTGATGTCTGATGGCAAACCATGATCGCCCATGCTTACCAACATGGCACATGATGATGATGATAGATATTATCAGCACTTTTTGGCTTTTTATTGAGAGAAGGGGTTACTAACTGAAACAGACTAGCTGCCATTAGGCATTTTCCTTCTGTGGTTAAGTTGCAAGGGTGTTTCCTTAGTAGATCTGTAGTACATATGTCGCATACTGCAGAGAGAGAGAGAGAGAGAGGCCCTCAACTCTAGATCACATCCTTTATATCTGGCCTTTTTCTCTGAAGAATCTGGCCACAAGGAGGCACACTGAAAACTAAACACTTTGGGACATAAAGCATGATATAGAGTAGAACAGAACCCTCCGAGTGGAAAATCAGGCTCTGCTGGCGGAGGCTGTCTGCTTTTAGGGCATATAAACCCACAGTCAGATATAACTAAATGAAGCCCATAGTCAGATATAACTAAAGGAAGCCCATAGTCAGATATAACTAAAGGAAGCTATAATAAAATATTGTCTAGAAATTAGATGTACAAGTCTGAGGCTGAAAACAGTTGGAAGGAGAGGTAGATCAGCGACCTGCTACCATTAACATTGGCACTTGTCTTTGCTTCACTGATTGTAGTTTAACAGTGTCTGGGCAAAAATTGGTAGAACAAAAACATGGCCGTTAATTACCCCTAAACTCCAGGATAGAAAAGGCAAGGCTAAAAATGTCAATTATTGTTGAAACATATGTCAACAGTTATTTTGTTAAGTTATTGCCCTTTTATGTTTGAAACACAAAGGAGGATGCAATTCTGTAAGTTAGGCTATCTATAACACTTTACAGGTGGATATCTCTTGACAATTTTACAGCTGTAATAAGTAATATATCATAAGAGCCAAAAATGTCTATACAGCGATTGACACACTCCTCATCGTATGCCTTTCGATGGTGTAGGCATCCATGTCTGTCCGAGCATTTTGATACTTTGTGTTTTTGGATCAGCTCTCAATGCCATCATCTCATTCCATCCATCATTATTTCTTTATCTGCCTCTGTCTCCATTTCCACTGATCTTTCCAATTGTCATGATGTTTTGCGTCTCCGCATTATATGACCAAAGACTCTTTCTTATTGTTGTGTATAGAAATAATGATCTGTTTCAATCTTTGACGTGAATTAAAAAAAAAAACACTGTTTAAAATTAAAAGAATCTACACATCTCAGTCATAACCCAGAAGGGATGAACAAGATATATTACCTTTTTATTTAAAATAAATAAATGAATAAGAATAATTCCATTTCCGTCTTTGTTCCTCATGCTTTTTCATGTTTTGTTTCTCAGCGTCTTCTGGGATTTATATTGTGCAGCTCCTGAGAGGAGGGAAACTTGTGATCATAGCAGTGAAGCAAAGGCATTTCATGATTATGTAAGTCTTTGTTGTTGTAAGTCTTTGTTGTTGCTTGTGATGATTCTGTAAGTCTTTGTTGCTGTTGTTGTATGTGATGGTTATGTAAATCTTTGTTGCTGTTGTATGTGATGATTATATGTCTTTGTTGTTGTATGTGATGATTATGTAAATCTTTGCTGCTGTTGTTGTATGTGATGATTATGTAAGTCTTTGCTGCTGTTATTGTATGTGATGGTATGTAAGTCTTTGTTGTTGCTTGTGATGATTATGTAAGTCTTTGCTGCTGTTATTGTATGTGATGGTTATGTAAATCTTTGTTGCTGTTGTTGTATGTGATGATTATGTAAATCTTTGTTACTGTTGGTGTATGTGATGATTATATGTCTTTGTTGTTGTATGTGATGGTTATGTAAATCTTTGTTGCTATTGTTGTATGTTATGATTATGTAAGTCTTTGTTGTTGCATGTGATGATTATGTAAGTCTTTGCTGCTGTTGTTGTATGTGATGATAATGTAAGTCTTTGCTGCTGTTGTTGTATGTGATGATTATGTAAGTCTTTGCTGCTGTTGTTGTATGTGATGGTATGTAAGTCTTTGTTGTTGCTTGTGATGATTATGTAAGTCTTTGCTGCTGTTGTTGTATGTGATGATTATGTAAGTCTTTGTTGTTGCATGTGATGATTATGTAAGTCTTTGCTGCTGTTGTTGTATGTGATGGTATGTAAGTCTTTGTTGTTGCTTGTGATGATTATGTAAGTCTTTGCTGCTGTTGTTGTATGTGATGATTATGTAAGTCTTTGTTGTTGCATGTGATGATTATGTAAGTCTTTGCTGCTGTTGTTGTATGTGATGATTATGTAAGTCTTTGTTGCTGTTGTTGTATGTGATGGTTATGTAAATCTTTGTTGTTGTAAGTCTTTGTTGTTGCTTGTGATGATTATGTAAGTCTTTGCTGCTGTTGTTGTATGTGGTGATTATGTAAGTCTTTGTTACTGTTGTTGCATGTGATGATTATGTAAGTCTTTGCTGCTGTTGTATGTGATGATTATGTAAGTCTTTGCTTCTGTTGTATGTGATGATTATGTAAGTCTTTGTTGTTGTTGTATGTGATGATTATGTAAATCTTTGCTGCTGTTGTTGTATGTGATGATTATGTCAGTCTTTGCTGCTGTTATTGTATGTGATGGTATGTAAGTCTTTGTTGTTGCTTGTGATGATTATGTAAGTCTTTGCTGCTGTTATTTTATGTGATGGTTATGTAAATCTTTGTTGCTGTTGTTGTATGTGATGATTATGTAAATCTTTGTTGCTGTTGGTGTATGTGATGATTATATGTCTTTGTTGTTGTATGTGATGGTTATGTAAATCTTTGTTGCTATTGTTGTATGTTATGATTATGTAAGTCTTTGTTGTTGCATGTGATGATTATGTAAGTCTTTGCTGCTGTTGTTGTATGTGATGATTATGTAAGTCTTTGCTGCTGTTGTTGTATGTGATGATTATGTAAGTCTTTGCTGCTGTTGTTGTATGTGATGGTATGTAAGTCTTTGTTGTTGCTTTGATGATTATGTAAGTCTTTGCTGTTGTTGTATGTGATGATTAAGTAAGTCTTTGTTGTTGCATGTGATGATTATGTAAGTCTTTGCTGCTGCTATTGTATGTGTTGATTATGTAAGTCTTTGTTGCTGTTGTATGTGATGATTATGTAAGTCTTTGTTGCTGTTGTTGTATGTGATGATTATGTAAGTCTTTGCTGCTGTTGTTGTATTTGATGATTATGTAAGTCTTTGCTGCTGTTGTTGTATGTGATGATTATGTAAGTCTTTGTTGTCGTATGTGATGATTATGTATGTCTTTGCTGCTGTTGTGTGTGATGATTATGTAAGTCTTTGTTGTTGTTGTATGTGATGATTATGTAAGTCTTTGCTGCTGTTGTTGTATTTGATGATTATGTAAGTCTTTGCTGCTGTTGTTGTATGTGATGATTATGTAAGTCTTTGTTGTCGTATGTGATGATTATGTAAGTCTTTGCTGCTGTTGTGTGTGATGATTATGTAAGTCTTTGTTGTTGTTGTATGTGGTGGTTATGTAAATCTTTGTTGTTGTAAGTCTTTGTTGTTGCTTGTGATGATTATGTAAGTCTTTGCTGCTGTTGTTGTATGTGATGATTATGTAAGTCTTTGCTGCTGTTGTTGTATTTGATGATTATGTAAGTCTTTGCTGCTGTTGTTGTATGTGATGATTATGTAAGTCTTTGTTGTCGTATGTGATGATTATGTAAGTCTTTGCTGCTGTTGTGTGTGATGATTATGTAAGTCTTTGTTGTTGTTGTATGTGATGATTATGTAAGTCTTTGTTGTTGTTGTATGTGATGATTATGTAAGTCTTTGTTGTTGTTGTATGTGATGATTATGTAAGTCTTTGCTGCTATTGTGTGTGATTATTATGTAAGTCTTTGTTGTTGTTGTATGTGATGATTATGTAAGTCTTTGTTACTGTTGTTGCATGTGATGATTATGTAAGTCTTTGCTGCTGTTGTATGTGATGATTATGTAAGTCTTTGCGGCTGTTGTATGTGATGATTATGTAAGTCTTTGTTGTTGTTGTATGTGATGATTATGTAAGTCTTTGTTGGTGTTGTTGTATGTGATGATTATGTAAGTCTTTGTTGTTGTTGTATGTGATGATTATGTAAGTCTTTGCTGCTGTTGTATGCGATGATTATGTAAGTCTTTGTTACTGTTGTTGCATGTGATGATTATGTAAGTCTTTGCTGCTGTTGTATGTGATGATTATGTAAGTCTTTGTTGCTGTTATTGTATGTGATGATTATGTAAGTCTTTGTTACTGTTGTTGCATGTGATGATTATGTAAGTCTTTGCTGCTGTTGTATATGATGATTATGTAAGTCTTTGCTGCTGTTATTGTATGTGATGGTTATGTAAGTCTGTTGCTGTTATTGTAGCTTAGGGAGATTTTGTTGCATTTTGTTGGAGATTGTGATGCATGTTTAGGGAGATATTGTAACTTAGGGAGATGTGTGTGTGTGTGGGTAGGGAGATGTCAGTTGGTGGGGATGTGTGTGTATGGTTTGGGGATGTGTGGGTGGATGTGCGATGTGTGGGTTGGTGAGGGATATGTGTGCATGGGTGGGGAATATGTGGTCGATGGAGGTGTGGCTGGGGTTGGGTGGTTGGAAGTGTGGGTGGGGGAGAGGATGTGTATGTGGGTGGGTGCGGGATGTGTGGGTTGGTGGGGGATATTTGTGGGTGGCGAGTGTGTTTGGGTTAGGGGAACAGGTGAGGGCAGTGTGTATGGGTGGGGGATGTACAGGAGGGGGATGGGTCGGTTGGTGGGGTATGTATGTATCCCTGGGTGTGTGGGTAGGTTGGGGTGTGTGTGTGGGTGGGGTGATGTGTGGGTAGGTGGGAGATGGGCCTCATAACATGGTAATTTGCCTTGTTTATGTTTACAACATTCATTTTACAATGTTTATTTTTCTTCCTATGTGAATGTATAATGCTCTTGATGAACGAAAGATGAGTGATTGGAAGGGCCGAATGTAAGACAGGCCTGCGTGTCCAATTTTTGACCCTTTTAAAATAAAGTTGATTTGATTTGATTTGATTTTGTGATGATTATGTAAGTCTTTGTTGCTGTTATTGTATGTGATGATTATGTAAGTCTTTGTTGTTGCATGTGATGATTATGTAAGTCTTTGTTGTTGTTGCATGTGATGGTTACGCAAGTCTTTGCTGTTGTTGCATGTGATGATTATGTAAGTCTTTGCTATTGTTGCATGTAATGGTTATGTAAGTAAGTCTTTGCTGTTGTTGTGTGTGATAATTATGTTATTTTTTGTGCGGAGCTTTGCTGGTCTTGTAATTCAATGACATTCATACTTATTTGTCATTCTGCTGCCACCCACTCGTCAAAGAACAAAGGAAATAAAGAAAAGAAGAAATTCTAGCGTTAAAAGCAACACACCTTAGGTCAGTAGCTAAGAAACATGGCATGTCTTATTACAGTGAAGATATATCATCGATATTATATATATATATTCAAAACATTCCCATTGTAAATTTGAACAAAGAAGACACAAACAATAGATTGACCAATTTATTGCTGGCATATTTGCTGTATCTTGCCATTTGCATACTACAGAATTAAATATAATACATAGTGAATAGATGAATCCATTTTTGACTGAAATACACAACATACACAGTCACTGAAACAACTTTAAACTAAACTCATGTGTTACCAAGGTAGTCTCAGGTTCACTACCATGTCTTTCTGCTTACACATTTGGGGTTTCTGACACTGTAAGGAAATGGTTTCAGCAAATTTTAGCATGCATTTATTGTTCATGGAATACCTGCAGAAGTTGGATGTGTCGGCCTAACGGTGCAAGAACGCAGCTCTGCTGTAAACAGGCACAGTGCAATCACGTCCGAAAAAAAAAACTCAGGATGAACGCAGAAGAAGAAGAAGATGTTCATGGAATACAGCACACAAAAAGCATTTTAATTGTTGACCACATGACTGAAGTTCTTCTGCGTTCATCCGGTGTGTTTTTTCAGACATAATTGCGGTGTGCCCAGTTTTGCGCCCGTAGGCCAACACATCCGCCGTAAGCAGGCGTTTGTTGACCGGGTTAGCCTTCCCAGGTACTGAAGTTCAACAGGTGGCACGTGATAGATGAGGCAGGGTCTTTATGGGCTACATGGGTATCCAGAATTGTATTTGACTTTCCTTCCCACCCACATTGGTATGTGTGGTTAATTACTTGTCTTTCTGCTCTGCCTGTATGGGAGGCTTGACACCCACGTTGGTATGTGTGGTTGACTACTTGTCTTCCTGCTATGTCTGTGTGGGTGGCTTGACACCTGCATTGAAATTGATAAATGCAGCTTGATTACAGTGACAATGGTTCTTTAGTGGTTCTTTGTTGATGGAGTTGGTATTGGGGGTGGTTTTATATCTGATAAATGGATAAGGGAATGTTTGACTTTTAAATATGCCATGTAACTTTAGCATTACATTACCTTCTTGAAAGGCGAACTGAATAAATAACTGAAGTTTGGGAATCATTATTTCTGTGGGAGTTAGGCTGGACAGCAGTGATGTTGATTTTATGAAGTCAGTTGCATACCCATCTAAATATAACAGCTGCATGAGGATTTCAGTTCCTCTGTCAGTGCATTCTGGAAACATACATACCTAGCTCAGTCAAATCAGGTCTGTATTGGACCATGCTTGTAATAGATGGATTAGGAAGTCTAAAAATGATAGTGTTATTATAGTTATGTTCCATGGACAAAAAGAATGTTCTGTGTTATTGGTTTGTAGTTGTATGGAACAGTTCTGCTTGTTATTTGTTTGTGGTGATGATTAGAATATTGTTGATATGCTGGAGGTAGAGAACCAGGTCTTGAATATTCAATATGTTCTTTTTTAAGTGTGCTATAAAAATGTCAGCTAGAATGGGGCCAAGAGAACTCCGGTTACCACTTGATAAATTTGGCGGTAGAACTGTTTCAGAAAAATGAGTTTAACCCTTTACAGGGCAGACGCTTGTCCGTTTTTTAGCCCTGAACAGGCAAGATTTTTTCAGGTTCGGTAAAATTTCGGGTTGCATTAGTAAAAACATCACAAATAAGGTGTTAGTCAACCATTTTTAGTTAAATAAACAACACAATGAAGGGAAAAGCATGCACAATATGTTACTCATGTGATTGTTGTCGGTAATCCATATATGAACACAAATATTTACGAAATACAGCATATTGTTTGTGATTTTCCGTCATCTATACGGCAATTTACAAACACATTTTCAGAATCATAATCACTTTCTTTAAAGTCCGACTCAGACTGCTAATGCAAAGTAACGCTTTTCACTGATATCTAGCTGCGATTAATAGTCAACTTTGTGCCCTTTAATGTCACTTAAATTGAACCTAGGGGAATCTCAGCTATCACTTGAAGAATCGCCGAAATCCATTTTGAAAAACTAAGCGTAAAAATCCAGAAAACTATAAAAAAAAAGTCTGTAAAAGTCCGTTCAAACTCATAGTAGGTGCTTACAAATGGCGGCCACGTTGTCAAGCTATCGGCGAAAGCAAAAGTACCCGTCGGAAGTGTCGTAAAGCCGAGAGATCGCGTTTTTACAATGCATAATAGTATCGGGCGCGTTCGGCCGATCTGCTTGTTTAAGCGATCGGCCGCAAATGGACGTTTTGCCCTGTAAAGGGTTAATGTTGGAGGCACACAGCAGTAGAGTCTGTTAAGATAGCCTTGTCATGTCTGCAGAATTGGAGAGGCTCTGCAACTACGGCAAGTATGACAGATTAAAAGCATGGAATTAAGACAACTTGAATTTGCCGGAGTGACATCATCAAGCAGGGAATGAGGATACACAGCTACACAGGAAGTCACTGTCAAGGCTCAGAGACTGATAATTATCACAGATTTAAACAATCATTTATTCACCAATCTCCTCCTCTGTATCCCACTAGAAGACATTTGGGTCGTGTGAATGAACTTCTATATCAAGAGCATGGATCTCGGTGTGTGCATGTACTACAAGATGGCTAGGTCATGTTTGCAACGCGTGGATCTGCAGCAATTCGGGGAACTTTGTTGCATTGTGTTCTTGCTAACCTTGTCTCTTCTTGTGAGGTTTACAAGGAATCAGTTAACATTCCTTTGTTATGGTCAAGAGAAGAGAACCAATGTAACAGATTGTAGGAGTAATGGAAACATATAGGATGGTTAAGAGACAAAGCATTTCCTAATTTACGCATCTAGATTAAATCAAGGGGTCCTGAATAATAAGAAGGAGAACATGAATGACAGAGCATGCAGTTGAACATGGTGTCACTATAAAACATCACCAATAATATAAAACATCACCATTAAGTGCCTTGACGGTGGGCATTGACGATCATGCTTCCCTACCACTTGCAATCTCTAACAGCATGTATCAATTAGTAAGCAATATAAAATAAACACAAAGTAATGCAGCTTTACAGAACAGCATTACGGTGACTAGCCTTCATCAGCAAATAAATACATACACAAAACACAACATATAGTCATGGAGAAGACCCTCCGGTGGCTACATTAAGGCGTGACGGCGGAATGAGAATAATAAAAAGATTAAAAAAGTGAAAGCAATGAAGAGAAAATTAAAATTTGAAAAAACAATGTTCCTACTTACCTCAGAATCCTGGATTGATTCAGTTAGTTTTTATATTCATGGGATTACTTTTCTAGGATTGTGGTAGCACTTCAATTTTTCTAGCTAAGTGTTTTTATTTTGTGTGTTGATATAGACTTTGGTTGAAGCATTTATGTTGATATAGACTTTGGTTGAAGCATTTATGGTGATATAGACTTTGGTTGAAGCATTTATGTTGATATAGACTTTGGTTGTAGCATTTATGTTGATATAGACTTTGGTTGTAGCATTTATGTTGAAACAGACTTTGGTTGTAGCATTCATGTTGATATAGACTTTGGTTGAAGCATTTATGTTGATATAGACTTTGGTTGTAGCATTTATGTTGATATAGACTTTGGTTGAAGCATTTATGTTGATGTAGACTTTGGTTGAAGCATTTATGTTGATACAGACTTTGGTTGTAGCATTTATGTTGATATAGACTTTGGTTGAAGCATTTATGTTGATATAGACTTTGGTTGTAGCATTTATGTTGATATAGACTTTGGTTGAAGCATTTATGTTGATGTAGACTTTGGTTGAAGCATTTATGTTGATACAGACTTTGGTTGTAGCATTTATGTTGATATAGACTTTGGTTGAAGCATTTATGTTGATACAGACTTTGGTTGAAGCATTTATGTTGAAACAGACTTTGGTTGAAGCATTTATGTTGATATAGACTTTGGTTGAAGCATTTATGTTGATACAGACTTTGGTTGAAGCATTTATGTTGAAACAGACTTTGGTTGAAGCATTTATGTTGATATAGACTTTGGTTGAAGCATTTATGTTGATACAGACTTTGGTTGTAGCATTTATGGTGATATAGACTTTGGTTGTAGCATTTATGTTGAAACAGACTTTGGTTGAAGCATTTATGTTGATATAGACTTTGGTTGAAGCATTTATGTTGATATAGACTTTGGTTGAACCATTTATGTTGATATAGACTTTGGTTGTAGCATTTATGGTGATATAGACTTTGGTTGAACCATTTATGTTGATATAGACTTTGGTTGAAGCATTTATGTTGATATAGACTTTGGTTGAAGCATTTATGTTGATATAGACTTTGGTTGAAGCATTTATGTTGAAACAGACTTTGGTTGAAGCATTTATGTTGATATAGACTTTGGTTGAAGCATTTATGTTGATATAGACTTTGGTTGTAGCATTTATGGTGATATAGACTTTGGTTGAAGCATTTATGTTGATATAGACTTTGGTTGAAGCATTTATGTTGATATAGACTTTGGTTGAACCATTTATGGTGATATAGACTTTGGTTGTAGCATTTATGTTGATATAGACTTTGGTTTGAAGCATTTGTATTGGTGTAGGATTGATTGATTGATTGATTGATTTAGGGACTGACATCACAGCATTTGGGACATTCCTATAAACGCTCCGTCTCCATCCTCATTAGCCAGCTAAGAGTTCCATCACTAATAGTTCCAGTAGCAATCTGATTATATGTCCGCCTCGCCTTTCCTCTGAGCGTCAAGGGTTGGCCAGATCCCCTCGTCACTCCTCGCTGCCTCATTCTTATGTAGGCTTTGGTTGAAGTATTTGCTTCTGTGTGTGTTGTTCATTTCATCGATCTCCCTTGTTATATTTTGTGTTCATTCAGATTATGAGAGTGAAAGTAGTAGCAGCTTGTGTAGCTTTCAACATGGTCATCTGAGAGTAGTTGAATGACTTTGGCCACATCAAACATCATAGTGGTTTAGAAAGAATGGTAATGAAAGGCATTGTTCTTGGAAGATGAGTCAAGGGTCAGTCGACTGTTCTTGGAAGATGAGTCAAGATTCAGTCAACCTGATGGCAGACACATAATATAAAAGACACCCTAGACATGAATGTGCACAAGGCAGAGGAACTGGTAAAGGAACAAACATGTTTTCAGCAGACTGTGGTGAAAGCAACGTTCTGCAGAGGACTTGTTAAATGACGACTTGAGGCACAGTTTGAGGCTGTCATTGTGTATTCCCAGTCTGTTCTTCAGAAAGTAAGATGGCTGTAGCATGACGGATGGCATGCTGAAAGTTCACAACATGAGCGTGTCTGGTCATGTAATGTCCTGCCCATGTGGGTGTACAAGGCAATGTGGGGATTGGTTTGTTGGCTTTGAAAATGTCCTGTAATTGGGACATAAAAGGTTAAAGTAGTCCACTGGCAGAAATGATAAATAGTACTAGATAACAAGGGTAACATGCTTGCCTTCCAGACCGATGCTCACATGTTGGGATTCTCATCGAGGCAGGGATTTAAATAAAATAATGATCTCATCTCATCTCATCAGGTTCCTCTTGTACCTTGCGGTGTCGAGGTGAAGCATACGGGAGAGTGCCTGTGTATGGACTTCATATGAAAAAAGTGACCTTGAATGTGAAAATGATAATGAAAATTGAACATTAAATACAACTATAAGGAAGAGATAAACAGTATTCCTTGGTCATGTGATGAGAAGAGAGACATTGGAGAATATCGTGGTGACTGGACAGATCAGTGGGAGAAGAGGCATAGGCAGACTGAGAGAATGATGCTGGATGATAAGACTGATCTCCTCTGAGAAAACAGGCTCTGACTGCTGGTCAGTTTTCTATGCAAACACCTTTGACAAGGCAGAAGCCTTACAGCTTACACTTGGCAATTTCCAACTTGAGTGAAATGTTTAATATACACAACTTGCACACAAGATCATTTTATCCTTATATTAGAAGGCTATACATCTGATCTCACTGCTCAAAAGAACAGGGGGACATGTGATATTAGACACCGATAATTCATAGAAAAATGGTCTAGCACCAGTATGTTTCATATCCTCTTGCTGCATTGGTAACTTGTTTTTTTAGTTCTCTCCATCAGCTCCAGATTTTGATTTTGTAATATCAGTTTAGTCCTATTTTGTAATATCAGTTTAGTCCTATTTTGTACAGACACCAGTTAAGGAATGTTTATGGTTTATTAGTAACTGTTTTAGTCGTTCTCCGTGAGAGGCACATAACCACCATGAACAACAAGTGTTTTACTTTTGAAGAGGCTAAATATACAACAGAATATTTGTTTTTAAAGTTTCCTTTAGTGCATCTGTGTAGATGCAAGATTTGTGATTTGGGTCATTGAGTGTTAAACCTTAATTTAAAAACTGAACTTACACACACATGTTTGATTAATTCAAGAATGAATATAACATTCCAAGTAAGCCAAAAGATGCTCTTATCTCCCACTGCAAATAACACATGGTGTAGATGGTAATTGTTCTACTGACACACTGGTAATAAACATGTCACTTTCTCCTCTCATTCACCCCTCCCTAACACCTGCTATGGGTATCAACATAAAAGCACCGTTGTCATAGCCTCTGCGGAGATACACTTGCTGTAAAGAAGACTTCCTGTTAATCTACATCTTGTAGATATGTATTCTTCTTGCTTCATTTTCTTCCTCTCTCCTGCTGCCTTTCGTCTCTCAATGGAACATAGGTTCTCAACCAAATCACGCCAAGCCCTTTGTAGAGTTATTCCTGATTGGTTGGATTTTTCAGCTAGTTTTCTATGGGTTGAGGTGGTTTATGCCAATCCTCCTTAGTCATCTCTTACAACATGCATGGTAGGTTACAGTTACTGTTCTTTGCTTCCCTAATCGGCCCCAGCAACATATGGGGGTGATGTGTATTACGTGAAAAAAAAAGGTCAGGGTAGAATGGTTCTTGGCAAGGGTGATAGATCATCGTTGAGTTGAGTTAAGAACCAACATCACAGCACTCTGGACATTCCCGTATGTGCTCCGTCCTCATTTGCAACAGCCAACGAAGAGTCCCAATACTAATAGTAGATCATGGTTTGGTCTCTTATTGTGTAGCTTTGACAACTATTTCTGGTATGGGAATAAATCCTGTACTGAGAGTCCTAGATGACTGCTGAGATTAAGTTGACCAGCATAGTTAGTGTGGTACAAGTTTTTGTCTTACAGAGGTAAATGTGGTGTCATTAGGAGAAATTGTATAGAATTCTAAAATCTTCCTTACATCTTACAGAGGTAAATGTGGTATGATTGGGAGAAATTATATAGAATCCTGAAATCTTCAGAAGCTTCATGAAAATATCCGGCTAAGGCTTTATATTTGTTGATGTGAGACCTGGTGCACTTGATTTGAAAGCACACACAGCATGGAACAGTCATGCGATTTCTTCCTCTTCTGCGTTCATTCAGAATTTTTTTTTTCCGGATGTGATTGCGTTGTGCCTGTTTACAGCAGAGCTGCATTCTTGCGCCGTTAGGCCGACACATCCGACTTCTGCGGGCATTTTTTGACCGGGTTAACCTTCCCGGGAGTCATGAAATTTGATTTGTTGGTTAAGATGGCATGAGTACCAGTGTCATTCAGAGATTTGATGTGCTGGTTTATCATGAATACCGGCATCATTTGGGGATTTGATGTGATGGATGTTACAGTATGAATACCAGCATCATTCAGAGATTTGATGTATTGGTTTATCATGAATACTAGCATCATTCGGAGATTTGATGTGCTTCTCAGCATTATACAGAGATTTGATGTGATGGATGTTACAGCATGAATACCAGCATCATTCAGAGATTTGATGTGCTGGATGTTACAGCATGAATACCAGCATCATTCAGAGATTTGATGTGCTGGATGTTACAGCATGAATACCAGCATCATTCAGAGATTTGATGTGCTGGATGTTACAGCATGAATACCAGCATCATTCAGAGATTTGATGTGCTGGATGTTACAGCATGAATACCAGCATCATTCAGAGACTTGATATGCTGGATTGACGATCTCAGAGCCATCTGTATAGTAAAGTTGTATTGCCAGTCTCAGGACCACCTGTATAGTAAAGTTGTATTGACAATCTCAGGGCCATCTGTATAGTAAAGTTGTATTGACAATCTCAGGGCCATCTGTATAGTAAAGTTGTATTGACAATCTCAGGGCCATCTGTATAGTAAAGTTGTATTGACAATCTCAGGGCCATCTGTATAGTAAAGTTGTATTGACAATCTTATGTTCAGCTGACTAGTAGGATTGTCAATAATTAGTTCTTTCTCATGAGGTTCCTTACAGTTGTTGGTGGAATGAAACAGTTAATAAGTTGCAAAAGTCGGAAATGACACTGGAAAATAGTTGCAAGTCACAGTCACAGTTAAAAGCAAGTCACAGTCACAGTTAAAAGCAAGTCACAGTCACAGTTAAAACCACCCAATCTGGCTATAAAGCCATGTTGTGGAAAAACAAATTCCCAGGATTATGATTGACATCCCGAGCAATGAAAACAAGAGCAATAATAAAGTGTGTGTGTATGGGGGTGGGGGAGAAGAGAGGAGGAGCCCGGGTACAACTATGATGTGCTCAAGCAACAATGACTTAATGTACAGTTGACTGAGAAGTGTACAGTTGACTGAGAAGTGTACAGTTGACTGAGAAGTGTACAGTTGACTGAGAAGTGTACAGTTGACTGAGAAGTGCACGGATGGTTTAGTAATTTGTGTTGCTAAATAATGACGGCGAAATCTATGTCAGGTTTAGAAAGAGGCCGGGGAAAGTCTGTGGCTAGACAGATGAAGAGTTTGAAAGCCACTAAGCAGAGACTTAGCTTTGAAAGTGACAGCAAACACACACGCTACACATGTGGGCGGGAAAGTACACGGCTTCACACCACGTGGCACGCATAGAATCGGTATCAGTGTGATATAGGCTTTAATGAATCATTCAAACGTTTACTGAGTGGGTTGTGGTGAATAGTTGGGAGGAGAGAGAGAGAGACCATGTATACCCATTTCTTTGCAGAACATCGCTTTCATGACTCTGAAGCCTTGCCAGTTCCCATTCTTATTTTTCTGCTTTTTGTCTTCCGGTAGAGCATAGAGCATAGTCCTTCCACCAACTCTCATCAAGCACTCCTATCTTGAGCCATTTCCCGCAGCACCCTACGTGGTCTTCCCATATTATAGATCTCCGTCAATAATTCTTGTCTCTGGTATTTTCAGTAGTAGCCTTTAGTAACACGTGGTTAACCCCAGGTTTCCTTGTCTTCCAAGAACCATGCCTTAGATTGCATTTGCAAGCTAGTCATTGCATTTATCAGCGACACGCTAGGAATTTAAACCACTTCCACACAGTTTGCTTTAGGAAGCTATTGAAGATTAAGCGGCAAGATAAGATCCCAGACACTGAAGTTCTAGAAAGAACGTCCATGCCCAGTATCCACACTCTACTAATGAAGAATCAGATTCGCGGGGCTGGTCAATTAACTCGCATGCCAGATCACAGGCTCCCTAAACGAATGTTTTTAACGGGGAGCTGCGTTGTGGTAAACGCTCCCAAGGCGGCCAGAAGAAACGCTTTAAAGACACTCTGAAAATCTCACTGAAAGCTTTTGGAATTCATCATGACACCTGGGAGACTGCTGCCAAAGACCGTAATTCGCGGCGTGCATCATTACATAAGAGTGCAGTCACTTGTGAAGCAACCAGGACTGCAAGAGCTGTGGGGGAAAAAACTGGACAGAAAAACCAATGCAGGAGATCCTCCTCCTGGAACGTCAAGCATTCTTTGCCCACATTGTCAAAGAACATTTCGAGCCAAAATAGGCCTTATCAGCCATCTTACAACTCACGGCTCCATACCTTCAACCCCACTGGATGAAATGAAAAGTCATCATCATTCTTGATGGGCCAACAACATCAGGCTAGTCCTTACCTTGGGGACCTAAATTACAAGTACCACTGAAGTCGGAGGGGGTTCGCCTGATGGCGAGGGACACTATTAATAGGGAAAGCTAATCCACACGCAAAATTCAGTCCAGCACTACTAGAAGTAGTGTGTATGAACTACGTTTGGGTTCAAAGGGAGCGAGCGCAAAAAATAAATTGTTAGCTTTCTAGTCAACAGAGCATCCTCTTGTACGTGGAACTATTTAGTCCATAAGTGCTCGGATGTCCTCCTCAGTATCTTTCTCTCGTCATGTAGCCACCAGCGACGCCGGTTCTGTGTTGTTTGACTATTCTTTGGCAGTGGGTTCTTATCTAGCTTCACCTCGTTTGACGCGATGTGATGTTCCTGCAGTCTGGTCAGTTGCAGACACTTCTAGCCCTTGAGTCATTTGACTCGTTTATCTCCCAGAGGGCGTTATGATATCAGCCTTGTTAATTGCTCTTCCGTTCCCCCACACCGGCCAATCATACAAGTCATACAAGTTAGTTTCTTCATACACCTACATGCCCTGGCACAAAAATAATACATATATTAATCTTGACCACCTCATAAATTCATATCATTGCCTTCTGGCCCAGCCCATCTCGATCTTCCTTAGCATACTCATGGAATCTCTGAGAAAACATGGATTGAGTGCGTACATTCATACATACATTTATATGTGCGTATGTGTTTGGCCATCTCGCGAACATGACAGCTGCCAGGTTGTCATATCTAAGTCACAAGCATCTGCCTTCAGGATCCTAACATGCAACATGGCTGCGCAGGCAATAATGAGACGCACATGGACGAAAACAATACTCGCGGATATTATCCAGATCATAGGCTCAACAGGAAAGTGGCACTTGGCATTGTTCGGGTTTGTCACAACTAAAACAGATTATGATGTCATCTTGTCAGAAGGATACCACTTTATATTGCCAGATTATGTCTTCATAATTTTGTCTCACTCCCCACTCTCAACCAAGCCTGCAAGGATTTTTTTGTCTTACAATATTCTTCCGCTGTTTTATGCCAGTTTCATGTCGAGTTACTATATGTATAGTCTTGTCCATTTCTTTTCAAAATTTGGGCCATCAGTATCGTATTGATCTTTTCCAATTTTCCAAGCACTAAACTTCGAGGAAACTACTGAGTTGCCAAGAAATCAACAGACAGCTGAAAGATGCTGCTGTTGACAGCGATGTCCTGTAAAAGGATATGCGAATACAAAAAACAAAAAACTTCGAGGCTTTTTTCGCCAGTCTGTTTTCATAGTTGTGTGTGGTGTGTATGCGCGCGCGCGCTAATTCTACTCCAGTGGGACCGGAATTGCGTGGTATAGTAGTTAGTGCGCTTGCCTGCTTGTCTGTCGTCTGTCAAGACAACAGTCCTGGTTCAATCCTCTAGAGGAGGCAGGCTGATTCCCCCCCCCCCCCTCCCCAGCCAGTACGGTTCTGGGGTCGACCCAGCCTGACACAAATGGGTACCAGACAATTCTGAGTTGTCTGGGAATTGTCTGGGGAAGACAAGGCGGCTTGGAAGGAAACTGGCCAGCTCATATATCATGGTTTAGAGTACACGAAGGTCTAACACTTCATACCCCAACGACTGTCTCTTCTATTGGACTACCTTACGGTGCTGTAAAGTTTGCCTTTCGTGTCTTCGTTGTCTCTTTCAAGGTCGCGCGCGTGACATTTACCTCTTGTAATTTACATTTCTTCGGGACGCTCCGTGGCGAAGTGGTCAAGCCGTCTGAGTCGGGCTCCGAAGGTTGTGGGTTCGATTCCGGGTCGCGTTCTTCGGTTCACGAATGCAGTTTTTCGGAGACCTCTGAGGGTCGTCGCTGGAGCTACGGAGTTCGTGCTTTGTGCTACGCTTTCCGCGCTGCGGAAAGAGACTGAGCCTAATGGGATAAAACCTGGTGCAATGAAGTCGACCCTGTCGGCTTTTAAGCGACCTTTTTTTAAAACTTCCACGTATGGTAATTTGCGTATGTCCAGTTTTATAAATGTCCTTGGCCTATCTGCCTCTTTTCCCCAATATGTTGCCCTCACGTACTCTTTTTGGTGTTTTCATGTACTTGGGTGTGGCCAAACTATGAGTCTTCGCGTTTTAATTACTAAAGAAGCCGTCTTTGTTCTGTCATATTTTCCAGAGTTTATTTCGCTTGTCAGGTTTTCAGTCCAGCATACGCTTGTTATTTTTCGACAACACCACATCTCAAATGCCTCTATACGTTTTTCATCACATTTGGTCCATATTTCACAATTTGAGTTCCATTGTAAAGAAAACCGCATCATATGTAATATACAAAATGCGTTGTAGCGGCCAGCGTGTCCGTTTGCCGTTCACAGCACTGATAGCAAAGTCGAAGGAAAATTGATTTTTATCAACGCGTACCGAACGTAAACTTAACACCCCTCTGGGATACAATAGCAGTGGACTAGCCTGTTTTTCGTGTCGACTTTGTTTTCTGTTTCCATTACTGAGCTAACACCAAACAACAAGCGGGGACCAGCAGTTAAATAAAAACAAGCACAGATAAAGAGGAAACGGAGAAGTTGTCACCATAGTTTGCACCCTTATGACCCCGGGAGCTTGTTGGGCATTTCTGTGTGAGCTGCAGCAGTTCAAGCCAAAATATTGACTGTTGTGGGTAGATAAGAAAAGAAGTCAACAACACTCCTGTTTTGTTTGTCTTTTATTCCCTGATAGAGTATGGCCCTTGGCCAACTCATGCCAAACCCACCTATGTTTTGCTGTCTCCTGCCGTTCTCCACGTTTCCTCCTTATTGTTCATCTTTCACTAATTCTCTTCTCTCTGTGGCTTTAGGACTCTCTCTATTTCACTTTGCCCGGCGGAGTCCAGAAGAAGGGCTGACTAGTTTATTTAACAGATTTCTCTAACCAATTTACGGGTTTCATTTGTTTCTTATATGCCTTTCTTGTTTGTTTTTCTGTCCGTCCGCAGTATTCTTTTCATTTCCCTCAGAAACCACATTTCCACAGTGGTAAAAACTCCGCCGGGGAGCAAGCACGAGAGGAGACTTATGATTATCAGAAGCGGCTCCCCTTCGACGAATGTTTTGGCCCCTTTATGGGAGTCTTTCTCCTGTTGTGCGTATCTATCGAGAATTTCCCTTGTCGACTTCGCAGTGGCTGCTGACTCCGAGGTTGATTCAACCTCAAACGTGTACTAGAGAATGTTATGGGAAATAAAAAGACCATAATATTGACCACGCCTCTCAACAAGTGTCATTTATCTATATAAATATATGGCCAGCATCATACATACATTTTAAGTACACCTCAAATAGAGAGAAAATATCTTGAAAGAGTTTTTACACGAGAGAACATTATATCTTACGAGAGAACATTATATCTTGAGAGAACATTATATCTTGAGAGAACATTATATCTTGAGAGAACATATCTTGAGAGAACATTATATCTTGAGAGAACATTATATCTTGAGAGAACATTATATCTTACGAGAGAACATTATATCTTGAGAGAACATTATATCTTACAAGAGAACATTATATCTTGAGAGAACATTATATCTTACGCAGTCTTTAGTCTCATTAACTTCATGTTTGTATCTTTCACAGGGTTTTGTCAATTCAGGGTACAGTGTTAATGGCATGACACCAGTAAGTACTGCTAACATAGTCTGTGTTCTGTTTGTCTGTGTTCTTGTGCTTCTGTTGTCTTACGATTGCTTTTGTACTTCTCTTACTGTTCATACTTCTCGTGGTGTCTTGCTATCTTCAAACTTGTCCCTCATTTCTCTTGCTGCCTTCACGCTTCTCTTGCAGTCAGTCTTTTGCTGTCTTACTGTCTTCATACTTCCTTACTGTTTTCGTACTTCAAATACTGTCTTACTGTCTTCATACTTCAAATACTGCCTTACTGTGTTCAAACGTCTTTACTGCTTTCATACTTCAGATACTTCCTTACTGTCTTCATACTTTAAATACTGCCTTGCTGTCTTCATACTTCAAATACTGCCTTGCTGTCTTCATACTTCAAATACTGCCTTGCTGTCTTGGTAGCTCTTGACCTGGAGGATGCGTATAACAGAGTCAGGTATGATCGGTTGATATATACATTGTTGAACATGGACGTCTGCCCTTGCCTTGTTAGATGAGTTGCAGCGGTCCTTTATGAGCGTAAGGTTGCACTGCGCATGGGTACCTGGACTTCGGACCCTTGTACTATTACACCTGGGTTGCCGCAGGGATCTGCCTTGTCCCCAGTGCTCTTTAATGTCTACACCAGCAGAATTGCAGCTATTGAGACACCAGGTGTGGGTAGAATCTTGACATTTGCAGATGATGTGCTGGTGTACAGACAGGGCAGAGACAGGGCCAGTTTGGCGAAAGACTTACAGGTGGCAGTGAACATGGTGGCAGAGTGGTGCAGGGACGCAGGGGCCATTACACACCTAGGCAAGGCATCGGTTGTGTGGTACTCCCTGGATAACCGGATCATCAAGGCAGACTTCCCAGGTATTATGTTGAATGGATGTCCTCTTAGTCGAGAGAGTAAATTGAAGTACTTGGGTATCACCTTTGACAGGTGTTTGTCTTTTAAGGGTCATGTGGAGGCTTTGATAGTGAAGGCTGGTAAGGGACTTAATGCATTGAGGGCTATGGCAGCAACCGGGGTAGATCAGAGGATGCTATACAGGCTCTTTCAACAGTTAATAATTTCTGTCATTGAGTATGGTTTGGGGCTGCTGACAATATCAATGAGCCAGCTTGAAAGGTTGGAGCGCATACAGAATGCTGCCATGCGGTTAATTCTGGGGTGCACAAAGGACACACCAATTATATGCATGAGGCATATCCTGGCGCTACCAACAATGACGGAGAGGCATAGGGTCCTTCAGGTCAAATGGTACCTGAGAGTTGCCGCAGACAGGGATCACCCGCTGAATGCAGCAATGGATATGGTCAAGGGTCATAGACTAAGACGAGGCAGGTCCTGGATGGCACAGGCAGAACTTTCTATAAGTCAGGTGTGTGACCTAGAGACCATCAATCATGAAAAAGAGTGGGTTGAAGTTCCGGAAGACATGACGGACTGGCACAGTGTAATAATAACACTGGGTCGTGAGTGCAGAGAATGGGCAGCGGGCCGCACTGAGTTTGAAGTGCAACAGCTGATCCAGAGTAACACACATCAAGGTGACATAGTCATCTACACCGATGGGTCAGTGGTGAGAAACAGATGTAATGGTTGGGGTTTTATTGCAAAGGTTAATGGACGAGTCTTGAAAAAGGAGAGTCTAGCATATGAGACTACGACCTCCAGCATGAGAATGGAGGTGGAGGCAGTAACAGCGGCATTCCATTGGCTAGAGGAGACTACTGCAACACACATTGTATTCATTACGGATTCAAAGAGTATGCTTAGTAAGGTGGAGAAAGGAATGTTTCGTGTGGAATGGCTCTCGTCACTTCAGAGATCACAGATCGTGAGAATTGTATGGATATTTTGCCCTGGCCATGCGGGGGTACGGGGGGAATGAACAGGCTGATAGGCTGGCAGGGAATGCATCTCTTGGTGGTAGTTTGCCTATGGACAAAGGGGAGGTGGTCGTGCGTTTGTGGGGCCAGGCGAAGAAGGCAGAGGAACAGACTTGAGAACCCATATGTGGAAAGAATGAGATTGCGGGGGATTGGCAGGGGTTCTGGAAGAACCTCAAAACTGAGAGGGAAGACCAGAACTTTTAATCAGATAGCGGTGGGAACGATTAGTAGTATGACTATTCACTGGCAGTTGAACGAGGGAATGGAGCACGTATGGGAATGTCCTGAGTGCAGTGATGTCGGTTCTTAACTCAACTCATATTTCAAATACTATCTTCATACTTCCTTACTGTTTTCATACTTCAATACTTCCTTACTGTCTTCATACTTCCTTACTGTCTTCATATTTCCTTACCGTTTTCATACTTCAAATACTGACTTTATACTTTTTTACTGGTTTTATACTTCAAATACTGCCTTACTGTCTTTATACTTCCTTGTTGTCTTCATACTTCAAATACTTCCTTACTGTCGTCATAGACAACATAAAATTGAAAGTTGTAGTTAGGGATCCAGATTCTAACTGAGGATTCCCTGCAGGAACAAGTTTGTCATGCGTCCTCTGGTCTCCATTCCTTCTATTTCTGTGTGCTCCAAACAATACATGTGTGTTTATTTGATGAACTACAAAGTCAAGGACACTTACATGAGCATTGAACATATTGTGTTAGACGCTTGTTGTATAGACAATAGACCGGCCGGCAGTCGCTGGGTGATGTGGTCAGTATATGTATATGTGGTCAGTATATGTATATGTGGTCAGTATATGTATATGTGGTCAGTATATGTATATGTGGTCAGTATATGTGTATGTGGGTCAGTATATGTATATGTGGTCAGTATATGTATATGTGGTCAGTATATGTATATGTGGTCAGTATACGTGTATGTGGGTCAGTATATGTGTATGTGGTCAGTATATGTGTATGTGGTCAGTATATGTGGTCAGTATTTGTGTATGTGGTCAGTATATGTGTATGTGGTCAGTATATGTGTATGTGGTCAGTATATGTGGTCAGTATATGTGTATGTGGTCAGTGTATGTGGGTCAGTATATGTGTATGTGGTCACTATATGTGTATGTGGTCAGTATATGTGTATGTGGTCAGTATATGTGGTCAGTATATGTGTATGTGGTCAGTATATGTGTATGTGGTCAGTATATGTGTATGTGGTCAGTGTATGTGGGTCAGTATATGTGTATGTGGTCACTATATGTGTATGTGGTCAGTATACATGTATGTGGGTTAGTATAGGTGTATGTGGGTCAGTATATGTGTATGGGGTCAGTATATGTGGTCAATATATGTGTATGGGGTCAGTATACGTGTATGTGGTCAGTATATGTGTATGGGGTCAGTATATGTGTATGTGGTCAGTATATGTGTATGTGGGTCAGTATATGTGTATGGGGTCATATGTGTATGGGGTCAGTGTATGTATATGGGGTCAGTATATGCATATGTGGTCAGTATATGCGTATGTGGTCAGTATATGCATATGTGGTCAGTATATGCGTATGTGGTCAGTATATGCGTATGTGGTCAGTATATGCGTATGTGGTCAGTATGTGTATGTGGTCAGTATATGTGTATGGGGTCAGTATATGTGTATGGGGTCAGTATATGTATATGTGGTCAGTATATGTGTATGGGGTCAGTATGTGTGTATGGGGTCAGTATATGTGGTCAGTATATGTATATGGGGTCAGTATATGTGTATGTGGTCAGTATATGTATATGGGGTCTGTATATGTGGTCAGTGTATGTATTTGTGGTTAGAGTATGTGGTCAGTGTATGTGGTAAATATATCACCTGCAGCCTTTAACCAGAACATCAGGAAATACAGATCATGTAATAGCGCAACTAGTCAAATGGCAGTAAAACATTTGCTTCAGGTATGTCCAGTATATGTAGAGCATAGAACTGTTTTGGCCTACACATTTGAAGACAAACTATAAGGATGTCGTTAGTTTCTAGTTTGTTGCTATTTTCTTTGGATATACGTATGTTGATCCTGAAGGTATACAACGAATATGAAGAATGGTTTCATACAGTTTGTTTCATGTACTGGGTACTATTGGCATGTTGATTTTCACACTTCATGAATGGTAGATTTGCTCATTTGTGTAAACTATGGTTTTTCGCATCAGTGTTTTATGATACGATGTTGCTTCACATAATTTTGCGTATTCTCAATCTATTAGTCCTACACCTGCATGCTATTATGTGTATTCTCTGTCTATTGGTCCTACAAAACTCCCTATTTTGCGTAATCTCTCAATCTATTAGTCATACACCAGCGCAATATATTGCGAATTCTCTGTCTATTGGTCCTGCAAAACTCCCTATTTTGCGTATTCTCTCAATCTATTTATTGCTCCCTCAGCGGCGCGCGGACGTTCTCCATATTTGGAACCTAATCTGTTAAGTTTACTCCAATGATTACCTCCCTCAAGATAACATTGTATTGTTAAGTGTATTGAATAAAGTATTGCTTACGGCAACGAAAGTAGCATAAATGTTACACATGATATGTACAGCACGGACAAGAATAGTGGAGGCTATTTGTATACTGCATGTAGGGGTTCTGTCCTTTCTTTGAAATGCCCCATGCTCATATTCAGAATGGAGGCGTTCCCTTTTACCGAAATATCTATATTCATGTTAGTGTGTGTGTGTGTGTGTGCACAGATTCCATTAAGTCTCTCTCTCTCTCTCTCTCTCTCTCTCCAGAGAGAGAGAGAGAGAGAGAGAGAGAGAGAGAGAGAGAGAGAGAGAGAGATTAGCAACTTAATCTGTTGCCTCGCTAAAAGAACAAGTTGACCAGTTAGGCGACGTTATCTTCTGTGAGTGCTAATAAGTACCCCTGGAGCAATTTGTTTCTAGCTACTTTGGAGGCATGGGCAATTCCCCAGATGTGTTATTTTTCCGTGTTACATTAGCAGTCGCGTGGAGCGGGATTGACCTGGCCCGGTGACCGAGAAAGTGGAAACTAAACTAGGTCGCGAACCCGACCCACCTGACCGAGTCGTAGAAACAGGCGCTTCGCTTCTGGCAAAAAAAGGGAGTTCGTTGCATAGTAACTGTCATTTGACTGCCCCAATCGTCTTAACCACAATTCATAGATCACGAATACATTTACATGTATAGCCAAAAGAGTGTTGAGGTGCTACATAGAGCCTGTACCTTTGTATGGATGTGAAGCGTGGACATTGAGCAGTCAAGCTGAAAAACATCTGATGGCTGTGGAAATGTGGATTCTGGGGAGAATGCAGAGAATACCATGGACAGACAGAAAAACCAACGACCAAGTCCTACAAGAAATAAATGAAAATTGTAAACTGATTAGAGAAATTAGACGTAGACAGTCACTTTTTTTTTTAGACATGTTACGAGAAGAAATAAATTGGAGAACTTGGTGACAACTGGCAAGATCGAGGGGGAAAAGAACAAGGGGAAGACAGGGAAGTAAATACCTCGATGGCTTGGCCACGTGGCATGGTCGAGACAGGAACACTGACCTGATCCACGACTGTGGTGATCCAGTGAAATGACGAACCATGACCGCCTGGTACTCATAAAAATAGACGAGAGAAGTAGAGACTAGCGGACACTAGAAAAAATAACAAAGCATAGACAACCCGGATTCGAACCTGTCCTCAGATGACCAAAGCTCCTCCCTGCAGGAACATGTGTACCTCCACGCACGACCTACTTACTTGTTCCTCTCTTGTCATTTGGAGGTGGTGATGGGTTCGAATCTTTCAATTGTTATTGTCTAGTGTGTCCTCTAGTCTCTACTTCTTTCCTTCTACTTTCGTGAGCACAAACATGTGAATTTATTTATGAGCTGTCTTAGTGGCTCCAAAGGGTTCAATTGATGCAACCATTATTCACCCTGAAAGCACAAATCGCACGCGCACCTCCAACCTAGTCGAAGTTTTACGGTAATTTTAGCGCGCGGCCGCCTAACAACACTTAACTAACACTTATCTCTTACTCTCCCCTTCCCCAGCATTATTCCCCTCCCTTTCCCTGCCAGTACTTTCGTGTCCAGGATGCACCATTATTCCCTGGCTTGTACCACATGTAAGGCTAGGCAGAAAGTTGCAACAAACGGGATTTGCTTACCTGTGTCCGCCTTGAGACGATGCACCAAGGCATTGAGGGCCTACAGGACGGGGGCTATTGTTTGCTGGTTTCACCGCTAATGCTATGACGGCTGGGCGAAGGCAGATTGTTGGGGTTTTCACCGGCGGAGTTGTGATTCCGTGGTGTTGAAGGTTGTTGTATGAACTTCGTGCGTACCTTTCGAAATCGGTCTCAGCTAGTTACAGGGGGAGGGGGGGGGGGGGTTTGATGAAAACGGTGCCTGGGGGGAAAGTGGGTGGGTCCTTATTGCATGTTTTGCGGCTGGAGTTTTGTCGTTTGGTTGGCAGCATGCCTGTTTGTCATTTTAATTTTGCAAGTAGGTGAAACTAATGCCAGGCGGTTGCAATCGAACCGAGCTTGATTTTCTAAACAATATTAGGTTCAGGGGTTTGCCATTGAGAAAGTAATCGCTAATAAAGTTAAGCTGACCGGTGTGTGGTGGAACGCACTACCCCATCGTCAGGGCACAGGAAGTGTAAGCGCGAGCGCCATAAACCTCTCGGACACCCCGACCTTTGTCATCAACTTATCTTAGACTATTTATAGGAGGGTAAGTTAATAAGTGATGGTGTTTCCACCTTGTCGTGGTGGGGGAGCTTGAGTTTCTCAATGACCCTGAGAGCTATGCCGGCGGTAGCGTAGCTACCAGCAGGGCCTCCCAAGCCGGACAGGTCAAAGGGTAGAGAACAGACAAAGAGAAACACCCTGGTCCTCCAGGTTGGGGGTTGAAGCGTGGGGTTAACATCCCCACCTTTGTAAAAACCTTTCTTTGTTACGAAACAAATACATGAGCCTCGATATCGGACTGACTTATCTGGACAACGACCTTGGAACGTTAAAGGACTTTTGAGATTTGGAACATGGAATGTACGGACACTATATCGAGCTGGAGCGGCCGAAGAACTAACCCGGGAGCTGGGTGAATATCAAATGGATATAACAGCAATTCAAGAAATAAGGTGGCCAGGAGAGGGTACTTTAGAGCAAAATGGAATGATTATAATATATGGAGGAAACACCCAAAATAAACATGAATTAGGAACAGGATTTGTCATCAAAAAAGAGTTATGGGGGAACGTTTTAAACTTTAAAGCTTTTAATGACAGGATTAGTAAATTACGAGTAAAAGGTAAATGGAAAAATATAACGATGATTAATGTACATGCACCTACTGAAGAGAAAGAAGATGATATTAAAGAAGACTTTTATAATGATCTGGAAGATGTCATAGAAGAAACCCCCAAACAGGACATCCTGATTGTGCTGGGAGACTTCAATGCAAAAATAGGTAGAGAGCAAACTAATAAAAAAGTGGCCGGTTTGGAAAGTCTACATACAACTTCAAATGATAATGGATGGAGAGTCATCAACCTGGCAGAAGCCAAAGGACTGCAGATTAGCAGTACCAGACTACAAAGAAAGGATATACACAAACAAACTTGGAAATCATGTGACAAGAGAACCTATAATCAAATAGATCACATTTTAATTAACAACAGAAATGCATCAAACATACTGCAAGTCAGAAGTTATAGAGGAGCTGAGTGCCACAGTGACCACTTCCTCGTTGGAGCAAAATTTAAAATAAAACTTAAGAGAGCTTTCTATACTAAATTACAAAGATTACACCCAACATATAACAGAGAAAAACTGCAAGACATTACAGTCAAAGAGAAATTTACAGATGAAATAAAATGTAAACTTGAAACTCTGCAAAACCCTTTGGAGGAAAGCGTTGACCAAACTTGGTTGAACATCAAGAATACAATTCAGTCTACCGCAGAAGAATGTCTCGGTGTGTTAACCACGCATAGAAAGAACAGATGGTTCAATCAAAAATGTGAAGAAGCAGTCATTAGGAAGAAGAATGCCAGACATGTATGGTTAAATGACATCAATAACATCCAAAAGGAAGAGCATTATAGAAATGAATGTAAAGAGGCTACAAAAATAGTCAGACAGCAGAAGCGAGAATATATGAGTAATATAATCAAAGATATGGAAACTAATCATCAGAAAAATGAATCCAGAAAATTTTTTAAAGAACTGAAGTCAATGAAACGAGGGCACCAACAAAACACATATGGTTTAAAAGACAAAAATGGGAATATGATAAATACCAATGAGGAAATGTGCAACACATGGAAAGAATATTTTATTGAATTACTAAATTGTGAAGCTCCAAGTCACATTTTCCCACAGGAAGAGGTTCTAACATGCGAACCACAAATTGAAGAACCTACATTTGAAGAAATCCTATATGTAATCACACGACTTAAAAACAATAAGGCAACTGGGACTGATGGAATTGCTGCTGAATTTATAAAGGCAGGTGGCCATGCATTACATCTAAAGCTATACAAACTAATAATAAAAATCTGGAGGACAGAAGAATTACCCCATGACTGGAAAGAGTCATTATTGATACCTATCTTTAAGAAAGGAGACAAGTTCCAATGTGGAAATTATAGAGGAATATCACTACTGTCCACAAGCTATAAGATACTATCCGCAGTATTACTAAATAGACTAAAACCATATTCAGAAGACATATTAGGTGACTACCAGGCGGGTTTTAGACAAAACAGATCAACAATAGATCAGATATTTATCTTACGACAAATAGCCGAGAAACATTGGGAATATAAAAGAGATCTCCATAACATTTTTGTGGATTTTAAAAAGGCTTATGATAGTGTCCATAGGAATAGTCTATGGAATGCTATGCAGGAATTTGGAATACCAAGGAAGTTAATCAACATGACCAGACTATGCATGGAAGATACTTATAATATAGTAACATATAAAGGCAGGAAATCAGACCCCTTCCAAATAACATCTGGCTTGAAACAGGGTGATGCACTATCGCCGCTACTCTTCAATCTGGCTCTAGAGAAAGTTGTAAGGAAGGTAAAGGAGGAATGTGATATTGGAGGAACATCCAAGCTGCTTGGTTATGCAGATGATATAGATATTATAGGGCAAAGTGAACAAAAGACATTGGAAATATTGACTCACTTAAAGGGAAAAGCCCAACAGATGGGGCTGGTTATCAACCAAGATAAGACAGAATATATGGTAATTTCAAGAGACGGAATGGCTAGAAACTCTGGCCACATACAAATAGATAATATGACCATTAAAAGAACGGAAACATACAAATACCTGGGTACAATCTTCAACTGCTCCAACATCATAAGGGAAGAAATACAAACTAGAATCAACTCTGGAAATAAGATATACTATGCACTACAACATCTACTAAAATCAAAGGTGCTATCTCGTAACACCAAAATCACAATATACAAAACACTGATCAGACCAGTTGTGCTGTATGGCTCTGAAACCTGGAGTACAACGAAAGGAGACGAAGCCTTGTTACAAACCTTTGAGAACAAAATTTTAAGACGCATCTTTGGACCCATTAGGGATACACAAAGTGGAGAGTGGAAAAGAAGAAGTAACAAAGACATTTATGATCTGTTTAAGTCCCCGCTAATCACTGGTATCATGAAGGCTAATAGACTACAATGGCTGGGGCATATAGAAAGAATGGAAGATAATAGGGAAACAAAACTCGCTTACACTCAGGAAATAAATGACCGTAGACCCCGAGGTAGACCAAGAAGGCGGTGGAGAGATAATACATGTACAGACCTACAAGCACTTGGAATCAACGACTGGCAAGAGAAGGTCCACCAGAGAGACGAATGGAGACGGATTGTATTTGCAGCAAAGAACCTCAATGGCTCGGAACGCCGAAGAAGAAGAAGTTAATAAGTAAGTCACAAATGGTTGTAGAAAAATAACTTAATATGATAACAACTTGAAACCAGTTAATTTTTATACATACATTGTCCCTTTATTTCTCAACATAATTTTCACCAACATTGATGCACTTATCCCATATTTTTATCAGTCCTCCCAAACCGGCTGCACAGAACTGCGTGCTTTGTTTTCATTTACCTGCCAGCCCACAGAACTGTGTAACTTACTTATTGACTCGCCCTCGTAACTTTTTCTACCCAGCTGTGCACCGCTTTAAGTGGTAAACATGTGTCAGCATAAACACTAAAAACGCACGTTGGCGGGAGACATTTCGCGAATGACGCCGAAGTTGAATGTGAAGTGAAAACGTGGTTTAGAAAACAGAGCACGCAGTTCTATGCTGCCGGTTTGGGAGGACTGATAAAACGATAGGATAAGTCCATCAATGTTGGTGGAAATTATGTTGAGAAATAAAGGGACAATGTGTGTATACAAATAAACTGGTTTCAAGTTATCTCTCATCTCATCTCATCATGTTCCTCTTGTACCTTGCGGTGTCGAGGTGAAGTATAAACATCGGGAGAGTGCCCGATTATGAGCTTCATATATCGATATTCCCATGGACTCTGCTATTCCCTCCATCCAACGTTTTCGTGGTCGGCCTCTTCCTCTGTTTCCATCTGGTCTGTACATCATTGCTTGTGGTATGCTGTTGACTGGCAACCTACTTGCATGGCCAAACCATTTGACTTGCTGCTTTCTAATAAAATCTAGTGCTGCTTTAACCCCCACTTTAGTTAGTCCTGATTTCTTCATTTCTGATCTTATCTCTTCTTGATACGTTGAGTATTCTTCTCAGGAATCTCATTTCTGTTGTGATTTTTCTTTTCTCTTTTTCTGTCATTGTCCAGGTTTGGCATTGGTAGCACAGAGTTGGTAGGAAGATTGTGTTGT
Organism: Cepaea hortensis; assembly: GCA_963921405.1. Classification (NCBI taxonomy): domain Eukaryota; kingdom Metazoa; phylum Mollusca; class Gastropoda; order Stylommatophora; family Helicidae; genus Cepaea; species Cepaea hortensis. The sequence goes on from OY992893.1 coordinate 36,370,563, forward strand.
AAAGTGCTTTCTTAGTAGTTATTGATACATGTTTGTTCTTTAGTATTAGTGCTATTTGTCCAATGAGTTGATTTGCCTTATTGCACCTATTTTCGATCTCGTCTTCTGATCTGCCATTTGATGATATTATACTTCCTAGATACTTGAAACTCTTTACTTGTTTCAAGGGATGTTCGTTTAGGTGAATTGTTGTTGTTTGTTCTTCTTTAGTTATAGTCATTACCTCTGTTTTACTTGTGCTAATTTTCATGTTATGTTCCCTACACATTTCGTTTAGACTATTCATGTGGTCTTGTAATTCAGCTTCTGATTTTGCTATTAGTGCTTGGTCGTCCGCAAACAGGAGTTCTCTAATGGTTAGATTTGCAGATGTTTCTTCTTCTGTGTTCTCGTCATGCAGTATTCTTGCTGTCTCTGCTTGGCTGGTTTCTTTACATATGTTGTCTATATATGTTATGAACAAGAGAGGGGACAGGACACAACCTTATCGTACTCCAGATCTTATGGTGAAGGGTTCTGAGTGTCCTCCAGTTGCTCTCACTATGCATTCACTGTTATTGTATAAACTTTTACATAAGTATGTTAGATGTTTTTATCATATTTATTATTTTTCTACAGCCATTTGTGAATTACTTACTAACTTACCATCGTAGTTAGTTCTCCAGCTTGAACTCCGTCAAGATCTATGCTATTTGTTAGTACTAGTTTCCCAGTTTAACTGTAGCATTCTACTCTAACTGTATCATTCTACCATATTTAACTGTAGTATTCTACCCTGTTTAACTGTAGCGCTCTACTATATTTAACTGTATAACATTCTACCCAGTTTAGCTGTAGAATTAATTCAGTGTAGTTGTAGCATGCTACTCTATTTAGTGGTAGCACTCTACTCTGTTTAGACATTCTGTATTTAGCTGTAGCGGTGTACCATTCTGATCATTTTAACTGGAGCGTCTTGCTCAGTTTAATGAAGTATTTTCATAACACATACACAATATTCCTTTTTTTTTCAGAATCTACACCACCCCCTCCCCTCCCCCCCCCCCCCCCCCCCAAAAAAAAAAACCCACCCAACGCCTGCACATTTCCATTGTCCTTTTATCTCTAAAGGATCTACTTCACGGACCTGTGTCTTTTCAAAGAACTAGTCCGTTTCTTCCCATGTCGCCTTGTTGCTTCTCGGTGTTTCACTCACCCTCTTCATATTCGTTCTGCACACTGCTGAATTGTTCTCTTCCATTCGATTTTGTCATAATATTAATGAATATGTTTACTTTTTGTTCAGGCTTTCTGTAATGTCTTCCTATTTATTGCTCATTAGCCAGTGAGTGGCTTAGGGCTTTGCATTGTGGCTTCCCATGCCTCCCGCAAACATACACGTTTCATTGGTTACTAGCTCATTCATTTCACCGCTCTCATTAAAGAACATCATGATTACCTTAAGTGAACCTTGCAATAGTGACTCTCCGGCGCGTGCTGTCTTGTTTCTGTTTGTTTTGCATTTGCGCTTTCACAGCCAGCACCGAGCATAACGCAACATTTGAAGTTTTACAGCATTGCCGCCAGTTAGCGTCTGCTGATCGGACGAGCCATAATCTGTAATCGATCCGAAGAGGATTGCCTCTGACTCCGCGCCGTGCGACACTTCCTTTTTTTTTTTTCTCCATCTGGCTGTTGTTTTACAACACCGCTTTTCTTCTCGCGCGCTCTGTGAATAAAGCACAGGCTGAAAAGTGAGCAAGCGGGGACCTGGCACTCCCAGCGTTCATTGGTGTCTCCACATTGGCGAGTGAGGTGCTTGGTGGTCGGAACGCACGTGTGCCACCTGTTGGCCATTTTCTTTTCAAAGTGTTATCGAGTATGTTCCTAGCTCTTTGTCTTTGTATTCACTGCCCAGATGTTCTGTTTACCATATTCAGTATTTTACTCCAGCATGGTCGCTTCATATTCGATTTAAAAAAAAACCATGTAGGTTATGGAAATGTTCGGGGGATGGTGGCAGTTTCTGTAGAACCACGTCGGTTCCAGGACGACTTGAAGAATTGAATGGCTATGACCTGGTGCTATCCCGGTAGACACGCAACATGCTCATGACAACCATGCTTGTGGGAGCTATTTGACTAGCATTCTACTCAGTTTAGCCGTAGCATTCTTCTCTTTTTAACTAGCATTCCACTCTATTTAACCGTAGCATACTACTCTATGTAACTGTAGTATTCTATTCTGTTTAACGAACATTCTACATTATTTAACTGTAGCATTCCACTCTATTTAGCTGTAACACGTTATGCTGTTTAGCTTAGCATTTTTAATATGTTTAGCTGTAGAAGTGTGCAGTCCTGCTCAGTTTAACTGGAGCATCTTGTTCAATTTAATTATTAAATATTTTCATAACACATACACAGTAAGGCCCGGGATTTTATAATATAATCACCGTTATCATCATGTACTGTGCCAGCAGGCATAGGCGTCTATCCATCTGCACAGATCTCGGTTCCTGGCGCTCCGGATCAGTTCCACTGATGCTATTCCTCAATGTCACCGTCTCAGTATGTCCAGCATTATTTGTCTACGTCTGCTCCTGCCTAATCCTCTGCCGATCTTTCCAGCCGTTACAATGTGTTTCACTGTCTCTCATCACATGACCAAATACGTTTGGTGTGTCGCGTTGTCATGGACACTGTGAGCTGAAATCCACACCCCAATATGTCGTGGCCGGTCTCCCTGGTTTAGAAGTTAACGACTTTCTCCGTGTTCTCGTATACCCACGCGAAGAACGCAACTACGTGAGATTTGGCAGCGGATCGCGCCGCGTTGGTTACTTGCGGGGTATGTGAGCCGGTCACCCAGAAAGCAGTGGTAAACTACTGAGCGTAATCTTGCCAAGAAAACTACAATCAGCTGAAAAATGCTGGTGTTGACTGCAATGTCCTGTAAAGGATACGCGAAAATAAAACAAAAATATGTCGTAAGTATTGCGTATGAATTGCAAGAGTGAATCCTGTCTGGTTACAGCTACCGTGAAAATCAAGATATGTTTAAACAATAAAAAAGGTCAGCATGACCGAATGGATGCTCTTAAATTTCCTGATGCCGAGGTAGGCGGTATAACTCTTACGCCGGTCAGCTGGACTAAAATGTTGACTTCTCGCCCTTGACTTGGGGACGTAAATTACAAGTACCGCAGAAGTCAGGGTGTGTTTGCCTAATGATAAGGGACACTGGCAATAAGGAAAGCTAATCCACCCGCAAAAATCAGGCCCGTGCATTAGGAAGCAGTAGCTGGTGTGTGGACTGCACTTGAGATCACAGCCAGCAAACGAGAAAGGGAGAGTTTATTCGCAGATGGGGCCCTGGAACATGTATTACTACCATGTATTCACTAACCCTAATCCTAACCCTAACTTAATACATTATACTGGCCCCCAACGATATGCCAGTTTGTACTGCTCTCTAATATAGAAGATATAGACGTCACGTGACCAGAACCGTTTGCGAATAAACACTTCGAACGAGAAAATACATGTCCGCAGACACAACTACAGGCCAGCCAGCAATTGCAACCAACAAAACATGCATTGACAATTTCATGCACTTTGAATATGTTGACTCTGTTATCAACAATGGTGGAGGCTGGTCAGAGGAATTTAGCACGGAGAGAGTTGATATGAATAGAGGTTAAATAGTACTCAGAGTTTATAGCACAATATCAGCAGACAAATTGAGGCACATTATAAGTAAATAAATTGAAGTAACATTATGTAGAACACGCAGCTTTCCCGGGTGAGTGGACTATTCACGGAAACATCGTGGCTTTTGAACTTAATGTCACAGAAAAGTTCTTAGAATATCATGGCTTTTGAACTTGATGTCACCGAAAAGTTCTTAGAATATCGTTGCTTTTGAACAAAATGTCACAGAAAGGTTCTTAGAATATCATGACTATTGAATCTAATGTCACAGAAAAGTTCTTAGAATATGGTGTATTTTGAACTTAATGTCACAGAAAAGTTCTTAGAATATGGTGTCTTTTGAACTTAATGTCACAGAAAAGTTCTTAGAATATCGTGACTTTTGAACTGAATGTCACAGAAAAGTTCTTAAAGTACCGTGTCTTTTGAACTGAATGTTACAGAAGGTTTCTTAGAAAATCGTGGCTTTTGAACTTATTGTCATTGAAAAGTTCTTAGAATATGGTAGACCAAGAAGAAGAAAACTACTGGCATTCTGCATGATGGGAACATCGAGGAAAATTGAGTCATAAACAGCATGACGTTTTCGGAAACTGAAACATTGTTGCCATATTAAACGTCACGGTGGGGTTGAAAGAACGTCAATGGAAGGTGTGGTTTCTGATAGAAGAGGACTTCCGGTCGCCAACATTGCGGTTAGGCGTTGAACCGTTAAGCCTTGTGGCGTGTTTATGCTTGCAGCTACGGTTTGCAATCGCATTTTCCTCATGTTGGACTGGTAGTACATGTTTCCGTCGCCCTGCTACTGAGTGAGTGAGTGGGCGACACTGTGATCTGTGAAATTCGCGGGGAATGCTTTTACATCTGTCATGTACAGTGACCTGCATGTTCTGCACAATGACTACCGGTTGTTGCTAATAAGCTGATTTGCCTTTTCGGTTCACGAGTGCATTTTTCAGAAGACTCCCGGGAGTCGGCGCTGAAGCTGCGGAGTTCGTGCTTTATGCGACACTTTCGGTGGGTCGCCCTGCGGTAAAAGACCGAGCCATGTGAGAAAACCCGGGTCAATGAGGTCTTTCTGGTGACTGCCGAGTCCATCGACGATGAACTGTGGTTTTCGTGGATTAATTTTGTGTTGGCATTCTGGCAGCGGCATTATGCACTGTGTACCTGTGCGGGCTGTTGGATTGCCGAGACTCCTGCCTATTCCACTTTTCACATTGGACAGGGGAGCATTTTGTGAGATATTCACTGGCACAGGAACGGTGCATAATGGGGACGACCCGTTGCCGTGAAGTTGGAACCTCGACTAACTACCTAACTATAGAAGAGGCAGCTCGGCTCGACCAGCACGAAGATGGACAAGCGGCAGGGCAAACACCTCAAAGCACACGGGCTAGGAACAAATGACCCGGAATCGAGCGACTTTTTGGCGAGCCTTGATAAACGCGACCATCTGCAAACAAACACGATGCTTACTTGCTTGCTTGTGTTCGTTGACTTGAGCTCCAACGCGAAGTCCTGTATGACGGATGAAGACATCCTGTTGTCCAACATCAGTGTGATGTCATACAGGACCTGTGGTTTGCGTGAGTATCCGTTGTCCCATGTCTGGCTTATTGGTGCGCAGACTGGTGGATCCTCCCGTACAGGCAGACACTCTCCGACTTCGGAGGAAACAAACATGATAATGATGGCATTGGTGATGATGACATGTAAGTGACAGTAAAGGACCCCGTTACTCGCCTTAAGGTGCATTGGGCACCACCCACTTTTTTTTAAAGGCCACTCGGCATTGAATGATATATAAATAGGTGGCTATTTATCATTATAAGCCCTTTATGGGCGAATATTTTTCGCCGGAAATAAGGCATGTAGCGTAGATCGGTGTCAAGTCTGAACGTCCCACTCCCCCTCACCTTGGTGGTGGGGGAGGGGGGGGGGATTTCTTAATGTGATGTCTTTCGGACTGTATTTAAGTCTTGAGTGAATGACGTGGTTAAATAAAACATGTAATTCTCTTTCTTTGACTATTTGTGTGTGTACGTGAGTGGCTGTGTGTGTGAGTGGTTATGTGTGAGTTGATGTATGTGTGAGTGGTGTGTGTGTATGTATGTGAATGGTGTGTGTCAGCGGCTGTGTGTGTGTCAGCAGCTATGAGTGGCCTTGTGTGAGCGGCTATGTGTGAGTAGATATGATTGTGTGTGTGGGTGTGTGATCGAGCGGGTGTGTGATTAGCCGTGTGTGAACGACTATGTATGAGTAGATGTGTGTGTGTGTGTGTGAGCGCCTGTGTGTGTGTAGCTGTATGTGAGTGGCTGTGTGTGTAGCTGTATGTGAGTGGCTGTGTGTGTGTAGCTGTATGTGAGCGGCTGTGTGTGTAGCTGTGTGTGCGTGTAGCTGTATGTGAGCGGCTGTGTGTGGGCAGCTGTATGTGAGCGGTTGTGTGCGTGTAGCTGTATGTGAGCGGCTGTGTGTGTGTAGCTGTATGTGAGCGGCTGTGTGTGTAGCTGTGTGTGCGTGTAGCTGTATGTGAGCGGTTGTGTGTGTAGCTGTGTGTGCGTGTAGCTGTATGTGAGCGGCTGTGTGTGTGTAGCTGTATGTGAGCGGCTGTGTGTGTAGCTGTATGTGAGCGGCTGTGTGTGTGTAGCTGTATGTGAGCGGCTGTGTGTGTGTAGCTGTATGTGAGCGGCTGTGTGTGTGTGTAGCTGTATGTGAGCGGCTGTGTGTATAGCTGTATGTGAGCGGCTGTGTGCGTGTAGCTGTATGTGAGCGGCTGTGTGCGTGTAGCTGTATGTGCGGCTGTGTGTGGGCAGCTGTATGTGAGCGGCTGTGCGTGTAGCTGTATGTGAGCGGCTGTGTGTGCGTGTAGCTGTATGTGAGCGGCTGTGTGTGCGTGTAGCTGTATGTGAGCGGCTGTGTGTACGTGTAGCTGTATGTGAGCGGCTGTGTGTGAGCGGCTGTGTGTGTGTAGCTGTATGTGAGCGGCTGTGTGTGTAGCTGTATGTGAGCGGCTGTGTGTGTGTGTAGCTGTATGTGAGCGGCTGTGTGTGTGTGTGTGTAGGTGTATGTGAGCGGCTGTGTGTGGGCGGCTGTGTGTGGGCGGCTGTGTGTGTGTAGCTGTATGTGAGCTGCTGTATGTGGGCGGCTGTGTGTGCGTGTAGCTGTATGTGAGCGGCTGTCTGTGAGTAGCTGTATGTGAGCGGCTGTGTGTGGGCGGCTGTGTGTGTGTAGCTGTATGTGAGCGGCTGTGTGTGTGTAGCTGTATGTGAGCGGCTGTGTGTGGGCGGCTGTGTGTGTAGCTATATGTGAGCGGCTGTGTGTGTGTAGCTGTATGTGAGCGGCTGTGTGTGGGCGGCTGTGTGTGTGTAGCTGTATGTGAGCGGCTGTGTGTGGGCGGCTGTGTGTGTGTGTAGCTGTATGTGGGCGGCTGTGTGTGTGTAGCTGTATGTGAGCGGCTGTGTGTGAGTAGCTGTATGTGAGCGGCTGTGTGTGGGCGGCTGTGTGTGTAGCTGTATGTGAGCGGCTGTGTGTGTAGCTGTATGTGAGCGGCTGTGTGTGCGTGTAGCTGTATGTGAGCGGTTGTGTGTGTAGCTGTGTGTGCGTGTAGCTGTATGTGAGCGGCTGTGTGTGGGCAGCTGTATGTGAGCGGCTGTATGTGGGCGGCTGTGTGTGGGCGGCTGTGTGTGGGCGGCTGTGTGTGTGTAGCTGTATGTGGGCGGCTGTGTGTGTGTAGCTGTATGTGGGCGGCTGTGTGTGTAGCTGTATGTGAGCGGCTGTGTGTGTAGCTGTATGTGAGCGGCTGTTTGTGCGTGTAGCTGTATGTGAACGGTTGTGTGTGTAGCTGTGTGTGCGTGTAGCTGTATGTGAGCGGCTGTGTGTGGGCAGCTGTATGTGAGCGGCTGTATGTGGGCGGCTGTGCGTGCGTGTAGCTGTATGTGAGCGGCTGTGTGTGTAGCTGTATGTGAGCCGCTGTGTGTGGGCAGCTGTATGTGAGCGGCTGTGTGTGCGTGTAGCTGTATGTGAGCGGCTGTGTGTGTAGCTGTATGTGAGCGGCTGTGTGTGTAGCTGTATGTGAGCGGCTGCGTGTGTAGCTGTATGTGAGCGGCTGTGTGTGTGTGTGTGTAGCTGTATGTGAGCGGCTGTGTGTGCGTGTAGCTGTATGTGAGCTGCTGTCTGTGAGTAGCTGTATGTGAGCGGCTGTGTGTGGGCGGCTGTGTGTGTGTAGCTGTATATGAGCGGCTGTGTGTGTGTAGCTGTATGTGAGCGGCTGTGTGTGTAGCTGTATGTGAGCGGCTGTGTGTGTGTAGCTGTATGTGAGCGGCTGTGTGTGTGTAGCTGTATGTGAGCGGCTGCGTGTGAGTAGCTGTATGTGAGCGGCTGTGTGTGTAGCTGTGTGTGTGTAGCTGTATGTGAGCGGCTGTGTGTGAGCGGCTGTGTGTGAGCGGCTGTGTGTGTAGCTGTATGTGAGCGGCTGTGTGTGTAGCTGTGTGTGTGTAGCTGTATGTGAGCGGCTGTGTGTGCGTGTAGCTGTATGTGGGCGGCTGTGTGTGTAGCTGTGTGTGTAGCTGTATGTGAGCGGCTGTGTGTGGGCGGCTGTGTGCGTGTAGCTGTATGTGGGCGGCTGTGTGTGTAGCTGTATGTGAGCGGCTGTGTGTGCGTGTAGCTGTATGTGTGCGTTTAGCTGTATGTGAGCGGCTGTGTGTGGGCGGCTGTATGTGTAGCTGTATGTGAGCGGCTGTGTGTGGGCGGCTGTGTGTGTAGCTGTATGTGAGCGGCTGTGTGTGTAGCTGTATGTGAGCGGCTGTGTGTGCGTGTAGCTGTATGTGAGCGGTTGTGTGTGTAGCTGTGTGTGCGTGTAGCTGTATGTGAGCGGCTGTGTGTGGGCAGCTGTATGTGAGCGGCTGTATGTGGGCGGCTGTGTGTGGGCGGCTGTGTGTGGGCGGCTGTGTGTGTGTAGCTGTATGTGGGCGGCTGTGTGTGTGTAGCTGTATGTGGGCGGCTGTGTGTGTAGCTGTATGTGAGCGGCTGTGTGTGTAGCTGTATGTGAGCGGCTGTTTGTGCGTGTAGCTGTATGTGAACGGTTGTGTGTGTAGCTGTGTGTGCGTGTAGCTGTATGTGAGCGGCTGTGTGTGGGCAGCTGTATGTGAGCGGCTGTATGTGGGCGGCTGTGCGTGCGTGTAGCTGTATGTGAGCGGCTGTGTGTGTAGCTGTATGTGAGCCGCTGTGTGTGTAGCTGTATGTGAGCGGCTGCGTGTGTAGCTGTATGTGAGCGGCTGTGTGTGTGTGTGTGTAGCTGTATGTGAGCGGCTGTGTGTGCGTGTAGCTGTATGTGAGCTGCTGTCTGTGAGTAGCTGTATGTGAGCGGCTCTGTGTGGGCGGCTGTGTGTGTGTAGCTGTATATGAGCGGCTGTGTGTGTGTAGCTGTATGTGAGCGGCTGTGTGTGTAGCTGTATGTGAGCGGCTGTGTGTGTGTAGCTGTATGTGAGCGGCTGTGTGTGAGTAGCTGTATGTGAGCGGCTGTGTGTGAGTAGCTGTATGTGAGCGGCTGTGTGTGTAGCTGTATGTGAGCGGCTGTGTGTGTGTAGCTGTATGTGAGCGGCTGTGTGTGAGTAGCTGTATGTGAGTGGCTGTGTGTGTAGCTGTATGTGAGCGGCTGTGTGTGTAGCTGTGTGTGTGTAGCTGTATGTGAGCGGCTGTGTGTGCGTGTAGCTGTATGTGGGCGGCTGTGTGTGTAGCTGTGTGTGTAGCTGTATGTGAGCGGCTGTGTGTGGGCGGCTGTGTGCGTGTAGCTGTATGTGGGCGGCTGTGTGTGTAGCTGTATGTGAGCGGCTGTGTGTGCGTGTAGCTGTATGTGTGCGTTTAGCTGTATGTGAGCGGCTGTGTGTGGGCGGCTGTATGTGTAGCTGTGTGTGGGCGGCTGTGTGTGTAGCTGTATGTGAGCGGCTGTGTGTGTAGCTGTATGTGAGCGGCTGTGTGTGGGCGGCTGTGTGTGTAGCTGTATGTGAGCGGCTGTGTGTGCGTGTAGCTGTATGTGAGCGGCTGTGTGTGCGTGTAGCTGTATGTGAGCGGCTGTGTGTGGGCGGCTGTGTGTGTAGCTGTATGTGAGCGGCTGTGTGTGGGCGGCTGTGTGTGTAGCTGTATGTGAGCGGCTGTGTGTGTAGCTGTGTGTGTAGCTGTATGTGAGCGGCTGTTTGTGTAGCTGTATGTGAGCGGCTGTGTGTGCGTGTAGCTGTATGTGAGCGGCTGTGTGTGGGCGGCTGTGTGTGTAGCTGTATGTGAGCGGCTTTGTGTGCGTGTAGCTGTATGTGAGCGGCTGTGTGTGTGCGTGTAGCTGTATGTGAGCGACTGTGTGCGTGTAGCTGTATGTGAGCGGCTGTGTGTGCGTGTAGCTGTATGTGAGCGACTGTGTGTGTGTAGCTGTATGTGAGCGGCTGTCTGTGTGTAGCTGTGTGTGTGTAGCTGTGTGTGTGTAGCTGTATGTGAGCGACTGTGTGTGTGTAGCTGTATGTGAGCGACTGTGTGTGTAGCTGTGTGCGTGTAGCTGTATGTGAGCGGCTGTGTGTGTGTAGCTGTATGTGAGCGGCTGTGTGTGGGCGGCTGTGTGTGTGTATCTGTATGTGAGCGGCTGTGTGTGCGTGTAGCTGTATGTGAGCGGCTGTGTGTGAGCGGCTGTGTGTGTAGCTGTATGTGAGCGGCTGTGTGTGAGCGGCTGTGTGTGTAGCTGTATGTGCGTGTGTGTGTAGCTGTATGTGAGCGGCTGTGTGCGTGTAGCTGTGTGTGCGTGTAGCTGTGTGTGCGTGTAGCTGTATGTGCGTGTGCGTGTAGCTGTATGTGCGTGTGTGTGTAGCTGTATGTGGGCGGCTGTGTGTGTGTGAGCGGCTGTGTGCGTGTAGCTGTATGTGAGCGGCTGTGTGTGTGTGTAGCTGTATGTGGGCGGCTGTGTGTGTGTGAGCGGCTGTGTGCGTGTAGCTGTATGTGAGCGGCTGTGTGTGTAGCTGTATGTGAGTGGGTGTGTGTGTGTGTGTAGCTGTATTTTAGCGACTGTGTGTGTGTTTAGCTGTATGTGAGCCGGTGTGTGTGTGTGTGTGTGTGTAGCTGTATGTGAGCGGCTGTGTGTGGGCGTGAGGTCTGTGCCATGCCACCGTGGCCGGTACACGAAGTATTGGTTAACTGTGCCTGCCAAATACCCGAGCTGGAAGCGCCAAGGTGGAATTTGTCATGTACCGAAGGACGAGAGCGGGCTGATTATGTCATCCTGGAGATTGAAGAAAGGAACAATCGGCCAGCACAGTGTACACATAAGTTCCCACGGAGCACACACACAACAGCATATGGGGCGGGAAAGGAGGGGTTATCGTAATTCTGATGTCGTCTCCACAACGGAGGTTGACTGCAATAGATCTTCATCACTTACTGTGCACACATTAGCTCTACAATGGATCTTCATCACTTACTGTCGCACACATTAGCTCTACAATGGATCTTCAACACTTACTGTCGCACACATTAGCTCTACAATGGATCTTCAACACTTACTGTCGCACACATTAGCTCTACAATGGATCTTCAACACTTACTGTCGCACACATTAGCTCTACAATGGATCTTCAACACTTACTGTCGCACACATTTGCTCTACAATGGATCTTCAACACTTACTGTCGCACACATTAGCTCTACAATGGATCTTCAACACTTACTGTCGCACACATTAGCTCTACACCGCACACATTAGCTCTACACCGCACACATTAGCTCTACACCGCACACATTAGCTCTACAATAGATCTTCATCACTTACTGTGCACACATTAGCTCTACAATGGATCTTCATCACTTACTGTCGCACACATTAGCTCTACAATGGATCTTCAACACTTACTGTCGCACACATTAGCTCTACAATGGATCTTCAACACTTACTGTCGCACACATTAGCTCTACAATGGATCTTCAACACTTACTGTCGCACACATTAGCTCTACAATGGATCTTCAACACTTACTGTCGCACACATTAGCTCTACAATGGATCTTCAACACTTACTGTCGCACACATTAGCTCTACAATGGATCTTCAACACTTACTGTCGCACACATTAGCTCTACAATGGATCTTCAACACTTACTGTCGCACACATTAGCTCTACAATGGATCTTCAACACTTACTGTCGCACACATTAGCTCTACAATGGATCTTCAACACTTACTGTCGCACACATTAGCTCTACAATGGATCTTCAACACTTACTGTCGCACACATTAGCTCTACAATGGATCTTCAACACTTACTGTCGCACACATTAGCTCTACACCGCACACATTAGCTCTACACCGCACACATTAGCTCTACACCCACATATTGCTTCTCCTTTATCTCTTAGTGTTGTGTTCCTACTTTTGTTTTGCGCTCGCTCGCTCGCTTTGAACTCAAACGTAGTCCATACACACTATTTATAGTAGTCATGGACTGAATTTTGCGTATGGATTAGCTTTCCATATTAACAGTGTCCCTCGTCATCAGGCGAAACCCACTCCGACTCCAGAGGTACTTGTAATTTATGTAGTCAAGTTCCACAGGTCATCATTTTAGCCCAGCTGTCCGGTGTAGGGGTTGAACCGCTAACCTCGGCATCAACCACAACGGATGTTTAAGAACACGCGTTCTTACCCATTCGGCCATGCGGACCTGCAGTGTTCCTACTTATAGCTATTGTCAACCTTTTCCTCGCCTGCCTTAAATGGGGATTCACTGCCACTATATTAGGCCAACCAATGGATTGCCGCCGTATGTTATCGGGGCCCGCTGAGGGAAGTAACGAATAGTAACATTGTAACCTTCTCATATAATGTATATAGTAAGAGGTGACTTAGGGAGTTGCGGTGGGACTGGCTACCCTATCCTATAGAACGTTTTAGCTGCAAATTCAAATTAATCATGAACAGGTCTACAAAGGGCTTGACTTGAGTTAGTTGGGAGCCTATTCTCCTATGGGGGATGATAGGCAGCAGGAGAAGAAGAAATGGGCAGAGCTGATATTATGAACAACCTTAGAAGGTTGAGGCCGCGGTGGTATAGGGGTTAGTGGGCTTACCTGGCATCTTGGCTTGGTCACGATATGTGACTTGATCGTAGTATGTGGCTTGGTCACGATATGTGACTTGGTCACAGTATGTGGTTTGGTCAAGGTATATGACTTGATCATAGTATGTGGCTTGGTCACAGTATGTGGCTTGGTCAAGGTATATGACTTGATCATAGTATGTGGCTTGGTCAAGGTATATGACTTGATCATAGTATGTGGCTTGGTCAAGGTATATGAGTTGATCATAGTATGTGGCTTGGTCACAGTATGTGGCTTGGTCAAGGTATATGACTTGATCATAGTATGTGGCTTGGTCAAGGTATATGACTTGATCATAGTATGTGGCTTGGTCAAGGTATATGACTTGATCATAGTATGTGGCTTGGTCACAGTTTGTGGCTTGGTCAAGGTATATGACTTGATCATAGTATGTGGCTTGGTCATAGTATGTGGCTTGGTCACAGTATGTGGCTTGGTCACGATATGTGACTTTGTCAAGATATATGACTTGATCATAGTATGTGGCTTGGTCATAGTATGTGGCTTGGTCACAGTATGTGGCTTGGTCACGATATGTGACTTGGTCAAGGTATATGACTTGATCATAGTATGTGGCTTGGTCATAGTATGTGGCTTGGTCACGATATGTGGCTTGGTCACGATATGTGGCTTGGTCAAGGTATATGACAAGGTATGTGACTTTATCATAGTATGTGGCTTGGTCACAGTATGTGGCTTGGTCAAGGTATATGACTTGATCATAGTATGTGGCTTGGTCACAGTATGTGGCTTGGTCATAGTATGTGGCTTGGTCACAGTATGTGGCTTGGTCACAGTATGTGGCTTGGTCACAGTATGTGGCTTGGTCAAGATGTGTGGCTTGGTTACAGTATGTGGCTTTGGTCACGGTATGCGCTTTGGTCAACGGTATGCAACATAGAGGTAAAATATTAAAAATATGGAACGGCTAAATCTATGGGCAGCTAGTATTGGGGGGGGGGGGGGGAGAGATTGGATGGGAAGGAACAACTAGATCACACAGATGTGCACAACATTACAGATGTGCACAACATTAAGGTTGAGGCAAATACAACATTGAAGATGAAGAGCCTTCTTGGTATGAGAATAGGAGCAGTGGCGTGACCAGACCAGTGTACTTCACCAATAGCCTTAGGACTGGCTAACCTGTTGGAGATGATGATGGTGCTGATGAAGATCGTAATGAGGATGTCATACATTGAAATCCTTGTAAATGGACCCTACTACTTGGCAAAAAAAAAAAAAAAGAAGCCCCAAGCATAGCAGGAATGAAAAGAGAATTACTAAATAAAAGTCATTTTGGAGAAATGACGTATTTTGGACACACACAAAAAGACTCCTTGTGTTGCTGAAAACAATGCTGTAGGGAAAGGCAGAAAGCTAACGCGCTTAGGGAAGGCAATGGTTTAAATGGGAAGATACCATCTGTTGGTGTGCGGGGAAGTTAATGCCAGGGTGTATCACAGTAGCGAAACATAGAACTTTCTAGAGAGCCGAATATATCTATTTATGGGAAGATCGGAAAATATCATTTGAAGGTTGGGGATGTGAATGTTAGATGTGTCATGGCGGCGAGAAATAGAATATTCTTCTTCTTCTTCTTCTTCGTTCATCCGGAGTTTTTTTTTCTTCGGATGTGATTGCGTTGTGCCTGTTTACTGCAGAGCTGCGTTCTTGCGCCGTTAGGCCGACACATCTGACTTCTGCGGGCATTTGTTGACCGGGTTAACCTTCCCGGGGGTTTCTTAGGACGTTTGACTCTCACTGTTGTGGTGTTATCCCCCATCCCAGCTGGTCCATATAGAACAGCCAAAGATCCTGGTCAGCCCTCAAAGGAAGGCAGGGGCAGACCATGGGCATTCCCCGCCATCCATGGAGGCTTCCATACTTGCAGAGCCGATACATAGCGCTCTGGTACTGGGCTCACCCAAGGAATCGTCACGTCCTGCACATGGCTGCTTAGCCTCACTTCCGTATATTGGGCCTTCCGTTCACCATAGGCTGTTCTTCCGGAAACCAGAAGTATGCAGTCTGCAGATGACATCCACACAGTGAGCTTTCGATTCGGACTTTCCATGTAATGGATTTGCTATCCAAGCAATATTCCATTTCGTGCCACTAGGACACTTTTCCACCTTTTATGAAGCTCACACAGTGGGCTTTTGATTCGGACTTTCCACGTAATGGATTTGCTATCCAAGCAATATTCCATTCATTCCACTAGGACACTTTTCCACCTTTTATGAAGCCCACGTAATGGATTTGCTATCCAAGCAATATTCCATTTCGTGCCACTAGGACACTTTTCCACCTTTTTTGAAGCCCACACAGCAAGCTTTTGATTTGGACTTTCCACATAATGAATTTGCTATCCAAGCAATATTCCATTTCATGCCTCTGGGTCTTCATGCACCTTTAAATGTCAACCTGTATGTAGTTAAAGTAAGCTGCGGTCAACTTTAGCTTGTTGATATCTCCATAGAGCTTGTCCTCAAATGAAGCAGGTGTGGGCCAAAATATCTTTCTCTGTTCTGCATACGTTGGGCAATCCTGCAGCAAATGTTTTGCTGTCATTTTTCCAGTTCTACAATTACATTCATCGGTATCTCCTATCTTTAGTTTATTGAACAAGTGGTATTTCAGCCTGTTATGTCCTGTGCGGAGTCTGAAGATTGCTACTTGTTCTCTTCGGTGGAGTTTGTAATATGCATCATCCTTCTGATGGCCTGGATGCTCTGATTCCCATTTGGTTCTATAAGTGCTTTTTATCAACCTCTTTGCCTCATTATAGGTTATGTCTATGTCAGGCTGTGGTAGTCGTCCGCCCTCTTTTGCCAGTCTGTCAGCCTCTTTGTTTCCAGGTATACTGCAATGTGATGGGATCCACTGTATTACAACTTTTTTGGATTTCTGGCATAGACCATAGAGTGCTGCTCTTAGGTCAGTTAGTTCTGTGCTGTTATTGCTCTTCAGTATTGAGACAGCTGACTTTGCATCTGTGAAGATAGCTATTTGCTTCTCTTTATTTTCCTCCATCTGGAGCATTTCTGCTGCAGTTTTCAGAGCCTCTACCTCCGCTTTGAAGTTACTTGAAAATTTTTCAGTTGCCATTGAATGTGTTTTTTTCCACTCCATTTTTTAAATTTAGGAGAATTCCTCCTCCTCCATTCTCTATTGAATTTTTGGCTGATCCATCTGTATATGCATGGGTCCAATTCCTGCTTGGGTAATGTTCTTTTATGTAGTTTAGGGTTATTTCTCTTCTTTCGATTTCATGCTGAGTGTTCTTTTTCTCAATACCAGGAATGTTTTCTATCATCTCAGGCAGTTGCTGCTGTCTCCAAGCTGGGAACTTGTGTGCATTGTATATGGGCTTGACTGTTGATATGTTAAGTATAGGATCTGCCCTAATCCTTCGTTTTGCAGTTTCTACAAAGTTGCTACGCTTCAGTCTTCCCTTTCCAAAACCATTAAATCTGTTGTACATAGGGTGGTCTGTCAATCTTCTAAATTTTTCTGCTTGTTGCTGGGCTCTATCTCTTCTATCCTGCATTGGTTGTAAACAAGTGATCTTTTCTAGTTCATTAATAGGCGTTGTCTTCAGGCTTCCAGTTATGATTCGCATTCCTTGGTTTTGGACTCTACTTATTTTGTTAAAGTTTGACTTAGCTGCAATGCCATATTCCAGTACTGGCCTCACCCTTCCAGTATATAACTTCTTGAGAACTTTTTCATCTGCTCCCCACGTTGTACCAGCAAGCTTTTTCATGATTGCCATTCTCTGCCTTGCTCTTGTTCGATATTTCTCAACCTGTGTCTTCCATGTCAGGCAATGATCAAAGGTGACTCCTAGATAGTTTGGATTTTCTTCATGGTGCAATATTTTTCCATTCAATACCAGCTTAGGTTGCTGAGCTTTATTTGAGAGGGAGAACACTGTGCATGTTGTTTTCTCCTCACTTATCTTCACTAGCCATGATTTTGACCAGTCCTCTAGCGCTAATAAGGCTTGCTGTATTCTGCTGTTAGCTGTACTAATATATTCTTCAGATGTCCATATGGCTAGGTCATCTGCAAAGGAGGATGTGTGTACTCTGGCTGGAAAATTTTCTGTGATGTCATTTATATATGCTAGGAATAATGTTGGTGAAAGAACTCCTCCTTGGGGGACACCTTGCTCCAGCAGCATCATTTTGCTTGTTTGTCCTTGTACTTTTGTCCTGGCAGTTCTGTTCTCAAGGTAGTGGCATTTATACATTTTTCCACAAACATGCATGTTTTGCAGTTTTACTTTCAGTCCTTCCTTCCATACTTTATCAAATGCTTTTTCTAAATTTATCCAGACTGCTAGTGTGTGCTTTTTCTCTTGGAAGGCATCCTCTATTTCCTGAGCTATATAGGTTATTTGATCTTCAGTGGATCTGTACTTTCTGAATCCTGCTTGGTGTGGTGTTAAGAGTTTGTTTTCTTCCAGATGCCATGTTAGCCTGCCATTGATAATGCGTTCCATTAATTTTCCTACACAGCTAAGTAGACTTATAGGTCGATAGCCATTTGGTTCTTCCAGGTCTTTTCCTTTCTTTGGGACTGGTATTAGTATAGCTTCCTTCCATGCCTGTGGGACTATTCCTCTCTTCCAGCTGTTATTTAGGACTGCTAGTAGTTTCTTCTTTGCCTTGGTGCCTAGTCCTATTAGCATTTCATTTGTGATTCCATCCTTTCCTGGTGATTTCTTCTTTTTTAGGGTATTCATTGCCTGTTCCATTTCTTCCATTGTTAGATTTGCCATCATATATTCTGCTGCTGTCTCTGTATTTCTATGATGTATCTGTTTGTCTTTGATTGCTTTCTTCTGTTCGGTTGTAATATCAACGTGGTTTGCATTTGCATAGTGTTCCATTAGTGCATTTGCAGCCTTTTTTCCTGTAAGCAAGGCATTTCCTTGTTTAATTGTTATTTGTTTGTTTCTAGGTCCTTCATTGTTCATGGCTTTCACTAGTTTCCATAGTTTGTTTCCATCCCTGTCAAAATTCAGGTTTTCTGTTTTTTCCCTCCAACAATCTCTTGTTGTTTGATTTACTGTTCTTTTATATTTTGCCGAGATGGCTTTGAGAGAGATATTCGCTTCAATTGTTTGTTCTCTCTCTGCTGTCTTCCTGGCATCTTCAACTTTGTCCTCCAAACTTTGTAGTTCTTCAGTCCAGTATGGTTTGTAATTTTTCCTCGCTCCTCTAGGAATGGACTCAGTGGCTGCCTGTATTATCGCTCTGTTTAGACTTTCCACCATTTGCTTTATGTTGCCATATCGTGTATTTATGTTTTCACAATATTTGTCTGTTAGTATGGCAAATCTGTCCCAATCTGCTCGTTTGTAATTCCAGCGGGGCAAGGGCTTTTGTTCCTGTGGAACATACTCCATATTCATTATAAGCTTGATTGGTCTGTGGTCACTACCTGCTAATTGGTCCAGCACATGGCGATCGATTTTGTGGAGGATGTCTCCTGTGCAGAAAGCTAAGTCTGGAGTAGAAGTGGTAAGCCATCTTCTGGAGTAGAAGCTCGGTGTGTCATCCGCTTTGTTGAGTAGATGGAGATTTGAGTCTATTTCCCAGTCCTCCAATTCATCTCCTCTTTTGTCAGTATCTGGGTATCCCCATCTTTCTGAACGGCTATTAAAGTCTCCGACAATAATGCAGTTTGTGTCAGTTATTTTCATGTTTGAGAGTGTAAGGTCCTTATCTGCTGGGCTATACAGATTGTAGATTCTTATTTTCACGTCCTTTATCATTATATCAACACCTATAATTTCCGTTTGGTTGTCAGAGATCACAGATACTTCGCTGCAAGGTATAGTATTTCGTGTAAGTATTAGAACTCCTCCTCTGTGTCCTTCGCGGTCGAAACGTGTGGCCTGATATCCTCTGACTGAGAATTTGTGATTGGCGTTGAGGTGTGTCTCTTGAATGCATGCCACATCTATTCTATCTTTATGAAGACGCTGTGTTAGGGAGTCTTTCTTCTTGTAAACTCCTTCGGCATTCCACTGTAGTATGTTGAGTGTCCGGGGTATTTGGTCAATAGCTCTTAACCTACTCCTCTGTGCCTTGACTCCACAGCACAGGGGAAGGTGACCACCAGTAGTCATGGGTGGACCCCCTCGAGGCAGGGGGCCCGGCACTATCGCCGCCTGATGGGACTTCACGGGATTAGCACCATAACGATTAATTTTGATTTGTGACATCATGAATTAAGTTACGTTGCACTGCTTTGTCAAGCCTATGGCTCAGTACATCCGATTTCGACAAGCATTTATTCGGGATGCTTTCCCTAGCCTTTGACTGTCCCCAGTCTACCTACAAGGCAGCAGGTTTTACGTTGCACTGCTTTGTCAAGCCTGTGGCTCAGTACATCCGATTTTGACAAGCATGTATTCGGGGTGCTTTCCCTAGCCTTTGACTGTCCCCAGTCTACCTACAAGGCAGCAGGTTTTACGTTGCACTGCTTTGTCAAGCCTGTGGCTCAGTACATCCGATTTCGACAAGCATGTATTCGGGGTGCTTTCCCTAGCCTTTGACTGTCCCCAGTCTACCTACAAGGCAGCAGGTTTGTGTGTCTCTTCGTCTGGTCCCTCTCCCTTGACCTGTCCGACATGGGTGGCCCTACCAGTAGCTGTGCTACCGTCGGCATAGCTCTTGGGGTCATTGGGACGCACAAGCCCCTCTACATCGTCACGGTGGACACACAGCAGAGGGGAAATAGAATATTCTATAGATGCAAACATATAAATTAATGGATGGAGGTGTGAATGTTGAGGTGAATCATGGCGGCGAGAAATAGAATATTCTAGGGATCCGAAAATACCACCATTTGATGGGTGGGGTGTGAATGTTATGGTGTGTCATGTTGACGAGAAATAGAACATTCTAGAGATACGACAATAGCATCAGTTGTAAACTCGCACTGGTAATGTAGAGTTCACAGACTTATATTGTGCCTGTGTTGGAAGTGGTACAGAAATATGAACGCATGACATATGCCACCTGAAGTGGTATGCATCCTCAGCAGTTCTCATATACAAAGTCACGCATAGCAAGATCGGTTGACCCATCGCCTTCTGTCGTCATCTTTAGACGAGTCCTTCTTGTCGAATTCTGAACTCTTTAGAAATAAAGTTCCTTCGTTCGCTCTTTAAATTTTGTTCCCTTTTAGATTCCAGAAAATGCGAAACACTACCCAGTACCCTGTTCCGATGTTGGGTGGAGTCCATAGCCATTGGGATGGGGTGGGGGAAGGGGCGGGGGTTATCACATCGACCCACGTGAACCATTAGGCAAGGCAAAGACAGCCCTTTAAGAGAAGCATGCCGTGGGGATGAGGATTGCTATGAATCACTTTTATACTGGCGGTTTTATGACATGAGGTGATCATTTTCCATCTGCCTGGTTTTGTCCGTCCTCGACTCTGCCTGTTTTAAACCCTGCCAGTCGCACACCGTTGTAGTAACCTCTCTCTCTCTCTCTCCCTCTCTCCCTCTCTCTCTCTCTCCCTCTCTCTCTCCCTCTCTCTCTCTCTCCTTCCTCTCGCGCTGTCTCTGTCTGTCTGTCTGTCTGTCTGTCTGTCTGTCTGTCTGTCTGTCTGTCTGTCTGTCTGTCTGTCTGTCTGTCTGTCTCCACATACCGTGACCACCACAACCCCCCTCCCCAAAAAAACAATAACACACAAACTCAATTCCCCCCCCCTCCCCCCCTTCCCCCTTCTCCCCCCCCCCCACACACACACACACAAACTACACATATAAACTCAATCCACACACAAACACTCATACACACACTCTTTCTCTACACACAAACACACTCTTCACACGCACTTACTCTCCACACACACAAACACTCTCCACAAACACTCTACACACACATGCATTCAAACCATACGCACACACACCATTCTGTCAATTGTGAGAATGTAACGCTGTTTACCGTAAACATTTATTACTGAAACTTCTTTATGTACCAGACATTTATTAACTCATTCAGACCTCCTCCCCCTTCATCCTCCACTCCTTCATCCTTCCCCATCATCACCTACCCCCTACGCTGCTCCCTTCCTCCTTTTCTTTCTCTTCATCTTCTTCTTATCGTTCCCCCTCCCTTCATGTCCTCATATGATCCACCTGTCTCTGGTGACCTTTCCCGCGTGCTTTAGGTAGCCACTTTAGTAACTTTTTCTAATTGCTTTTTAATTATATAACCTACATAGTTGGATAGCTCTTGAAAAA
The DNA here is from genome assembly GCA_963921405.1 of Cepaea hortensis. Taxonomy (NCBI): domain Eukaryota; kingdom Metazoa; phylum Mollusca; class Gastropoda; order Stylommatophora; family Helicidae; genus Cepaea; species Cepaea hortensis. The sequence goes on from OY992893.1 coordinate 36,391,658, forward strand.
ACAAAACCAACGGTACCTTATTCAAGTCTGTCGGTCAATTTTAAGCCTAGATATTAATGTTTGTGTGTAAGTTTATCCTTTAAAAGGACATGTAGAAGAATAACGATTTTGACCTTTCACTTTTTGTGACCCTAACTATACACTCACACAACTATTGGTTTACACTGTCCATCCATCCATCCATCATGTGCCATGCCGGTAAGCGTGGGCGGTCATGTTCTGCCATCTCACTCGATCAACAGAGTCGTGGATCAGTTCCGTGTTTTTGTCTCGACCATGCCACAAGGCCAAGCCATCCAGATACTTGTTTCTAGGTCTTCCCCTTGGTCTGTTCCCCTCGATCTTACCAGTTGTCACCAAGTTCTCCAAATCATTTCTTCTCATAACATGCCCAAAAAATTGTGACTGTCTACGTCTAATGTCTCTGATCAGTTTACGATCTTCATTTGTTTCTTGAAGGACTTGTTCATTGGTCTTTCTGGCTGTCCATGGTATTCTTTGCATTTTCCTCAGAAACCACATTTCTACAGCCATCAGATGTTTTTCAGCCTGGCTGCTCATTGTCCAAGCTTCACATCCATATAAAAGTACAGGTTCTATGTAGCATCTCAACACTCTTTTTCTCGTTTCAATTGACATCTTTTTATTGGTCAGTATGTTTTTCATCTTGCTAAAGGCTACTTTTGCCATGGCGATTCTTGTTCTAATACAAGAATACTGTCGCCAAGGGAGATTAACACAGCCGCCTGTCTAACTCAAGGAAAAATAACTCTGCCGGTTTATATACACACACGCGCGCGCGCGCGCACACACACACACACACGCAAACAGATATATACATCTTTACGTCATCTGTGTGACGTCAGACAGCGCGTGGACTGCACGTGAGTCTTGTCAGCCAGCGTAGATAGATGCATTTTGACAACAGATATTCTGTTGGAAAGATGAAAAGTTAATAATGATCTGGTCCATATAGAGTGATGAAAAATTAAACATACATAAAATAATGAGTGTTGAATGTAAACATGCATTCATTATCATTGTAGTCGCTCTGAATATTCCATACCAATATTAAATATTCCTAGCTGGAGTAAAACTGCCATCTCACGCCATTAAAATACCGTATTACAGCTTGCGATCTTCATAATTTCAGTGTGACAATGATTGTCAAAGTAAATGGTCGATTATTACAACATACACGTAAAAATGGATGCTAAATTTAATAATGCATACAATAACAATGTAGTACGTCTCATAAAACGGTATTTACGGGTTTACTTACCACTCAGAATAGGTAGCCGGGTTTACTTACCACTCAGAATAGGTAGCCTGGTTTTCCGGTATAACAAGGATTCCCGATGCACCAGAAATGCAGAACGCAAAACGGGGTGGGGAAAACTATATCAAGTAATCAGTTTTAACTCGATCTTGAAATAATCGTGGAATTTAACATCATGAGTACGCTTACCGTTCCCATATCGGAGACACAAAAACAAATATCCGAACGTAGCCGCCGGTAAAATACGGCAATATGAACCTCAGAACCTAGCTTTAGGGCTCCGTCTCTATTTCGTTAACTCTGTGGATTGTGAATAAAGGACTTTCTGTGTTTACGTTTTCTCACTGTGTGTCTTACCCAACGCCAGCGTTTGTCTATGCGTCACCTCTTGATTCAGTGGTCATTGTTGTTCTTTCCGTAAGTTCTACGTTGGTGATTCTCTTATACCATTTGTGTCCTTCTCTTCTGATCAGACTCGAATTAATGAATTGTAGGTGATAGCTAATTATTGTCAGAGAGTCCCAGTGGTGCAGTGGTCACGCTGTGTGCCTCACGCTCTTATGCTTGTGGGTGCGATTCCAACCTACGTCGTTTTGTTTACGCGTAACATTATTTCAGAGACTCCTGGGGGTTGTCGCTGGAGCTGTAGATTTCGTGATGTGTGCGACGCTTTTGGCAGGATGCCTGCGGAAAGATGCAGAGTTATGTGGCATAAAATCTGGTGCAATGAAGTCGATCATATAGCATTTTAAAACATTTTTTACTAATTGTTTCAGTCGTTCCCCGTGTTTGTGATCTATATAAAGCTGAAAAGTTGCGTGCATGTTCATTTACAGGGCGTCACAGTCAACCTCAGTATTTGTTGGCTTTTATATGTTTTGGTGGGGGGGGGGGGGGTGGATTTTACTTTCAGTAGTGTGCCATTGCTTTCTGAACGGCCTGTGCTGATACCATTGTGAAAACCAACGCAAAGCGTTCTGCTTCCAAATCGCCTGCAGCTGACTCCGAACCCGTTGTGTCGGGATTATGAAACTGTAGTCACCACCAGTAAGGCAGTAGTGCCTGCAGGCAAAACCAAGAACTGTTTGGAGTAAATGGTGCTTTGCTTGGTACAGATTGGATGAATACCCAGCGGGTCTTAGCGATGCAACTTTCTGGTTTTGAATTTGTTAATTCGTAGAAGACAGGAGAGGTCAGAGTGCCCGCTGGGTTTAATGCGTTTGCGATTAAACTTCCGGTGCGTTGATGTTGTGGGTAGTATGTTCATTCCCTACACCGCCCAGTTAGACTTCAGCGTTGACGTTTGGTACAGAAATTAGTGGCACACCACTGAACGTAAAATTGTCTAGTAAGTAAACTTGAAGTTGGGGTTGATCACATCGTCTTGCAAAGGACATGCGACACAATACAACGAACGTTCAGCAGGGCGGAACAGTCATCCGCCTAGAAACTTCTAATAGGAGCAGCGCCACCTATGCTCCACCAGCAGCCGGTTTCTGTTTTCTCTGATGTCTGCAGAGGTGACTGGTAAACCAGCAGTCACCAAGCCTAATGTCGAGTCGGGATCTCCAACATCCCTAACCTTTGCCTAGAAACATTTTCATTGACTGCTTTCCAAGGAGTATCGATTTTTCCTCTCTTTACTGTAATCCCTCTCTCTTTAAAAAAAAAAAAAAAACCCCCTAACTCGGACTGCTATTGTTTTCAGAGAGAGAGAGAGAGAGAGAGAGAGAGAGAGAGAGAGAGAGAGAGAGAGAGAGAGAGAGAGAGAGAGAGAGAGAGAGAGAGAGAGAGAGAGGTGGTGACTAATCATAATTTTTAAACATTCTTATTTTAGTTTTGTTTGTGGATTTTGAACTGTTCATATAACACCCTGTTGTAATAACATCGTGGCGACGAATCATTAAAACTATTGGAATAACGTGAGGAATACATTCACACGTATTGCTGAGCATTTAGAGAAGGCAACGGAAAGAAGTAGATGTTAGAAGTCACCATAAGTAAAAATTACGGGACCCTTTTACACATTTAAGGCAAATTGGTGCTGACGCATATTTTTTTTATTTTTAAAATAGACTAATAGCCACTGGGTGTCCTATGTATTAAGTATTAAGCCGGCAGCGGGCACCATAGAGAGTTAGTTGTATATTCTTTATATGACGTCGCAGTCAACCCCAGCATTTTTGCTGTTTGTGATTTCTTGGCAAGTTTACGTTCAGTAGTTTGCCATTGCATTATGAACGACCAGCACTCATACCATTGTGTGAAAATCAGCGCATGCCAGTCTGCTTCCAAATCGTCCGCAACTGTTTCGACTTCGGGATTGCGAATTGCGTCCGTAACCCCTTCACCACATCGCCGGCGGGAACCATAGACGGTAGACATACTGACAGCTGTAGATACCTGGAACCATAGACGGTAGACACACTGACAGCTGTAGCTACTCTGTAGATACCTGGAACCATAGACGGTAGACATACTGACAGCTGTAGATACTCTGTAGATACCTGGAACCATAGACGGTAGACATACTGACAGCTGTAGATACTCTGTAGATACCTGGAACCATAGACGGTAGACATACTGACAGCTGTAGATACTCTGTAGATACCTGGAACCATAGACGGTAGACACACTGACAGCTGTAGATACTCTGTAGATACCTGGAACCATAGACGGTAGACACACTGACAGCTGTAGATACTCTGTAGATACCTGGAACCATAGACGGTAGACATACTGACAGCTGTAGATACTCTGTAGATACCTGGAACCATAGACGGTAGACATACTGACAGCTGTAGCTACTCTGTAGATACATGGAACCATAGACGGTAGACATACTGACAGCTGTAGACACCTGGAACCATAGACGGTAGACATACTGACAGCTGTAGACACCTGGAACCATAGACGGTAGACACACTGACAGCTGTAGATACTCTGTAGATACCTGTCCCTTGTAAGTGAAGCCATAACCCGGGTAGAAGGGATAAATGTGCTTCGACGATCCTCACCTGTGAACACATTTCACCGTGGCTAAACCATACCGGAAGACAATGAGGATTGCAATATGGGTAAGGGTCGGTAAAGAAAAATAATAAGAAACAAAAAGTGTATAAAATGGAAGCAACAGGTCAGGAGTAGAATGGTTAGTGGAGTCAGAGATCACAACACCTCTGAAGTCGGAGTGGGTTCACCTGATGTCGAGGGACACTGTTAATAGGTAAAGCTAATCCACACGCAAAATTCAGTCCAGCACTACTAGAAGTAGTGTATGGGCTACGTTTGGGTTCAAAAGTGAGCGAGCGCAAAAAAAAAAAAAAAAATCACAACCAGGATGAAATCTTGCTAGTTATGGCATCATCTGGGGTACGCTAGTTATGGCATAATGTGGGGTACGCTAGTTATGGCATCATCTGGGGTACGCTAGTTATGGCATAATGTGGGGTACGCTAGTTATGGCATCATCTGGGGTACGCTAGTTATGGCATCATCTGGGGTACGCTAGTTATGGCATAATGTGGGGTACGCTAGTTATGGCATAATGTGGGGTACGCTAGTTATGGCATCATCTGGGGTACGCTAGTTATGGCATCATCTGGGGTACGCTAGTTATGGCATAATGTGGGGTACGCTAGTTATGGCATCATCTGGGGTACGCTAGTTATGGCATCATCTGGGGTACGCTAGTTAAGGCATCATCTGGGGTACGCTAGTTATGGCATAATGTGGGGTACGCTAGTTATGGCATAATGTGGGGTACGCTAGTTATGGCATCATCTGGGGTACGCTAGTTATGGCATCATCTGGGGTACGCTAGTTATGGCATAATGTGGGGTACGCTAGTTATGGCATCATCTGGGGTACGCTAGTTATGTCATCATCTGGGGTACGCTAGTTAAGGCATCATCTGGGGTACGCTAGTTATGGCATAATGTGGGGTACGCTAGTTATGGCATAATGTGGGGTACGCTAGTTATGGCATAATGTGGGGTACGCTAGTTATGGCATCATCTGGGGTACGCTAGTTATGGCATAATGTGGGTACGCTAGTTATGGCATCATCTGGGGTACGCTAGTTATGGCATAATGTGGGGTACGCTAGTTATGGCATCATCTGGGGTACGCTAGTTATGGCATAATGTGGGGTACGCTAGTTATGGCATAATGTGGGGTACGCTAGTTATGGCATCATCTGGGGTACGCTAGTTATGGCATAATGTGGGGTACGCTAGTTATGGCATCATCTGGGGTACGCTAGTTATGGCATCATCTGGGGTACGCTAGTTATGGCATCATCTGGGGTATGCTAGTTATGGCATCATCTGGGGTACGCTAGTTATGGCATAATGTGGGGTACGCTAGTTATGGCATAATGTGGGGTACGCTAGTTATGGCATAATGTGGGGTACGCTAGTTATGGCATAATGTGGGGTACGCTAGTTATGGCATAATGTGGGGTACGCTAGTTATGGCATAATGTGGGGTACGCTAGTTATGGCATAATGTGGGGTACGCGGGACCAACGGCGGGGGATTAAGAAGAAGAAATAAAGGCGTCCAGATTTGAACAGTATCTAACGTGACTTTACCGTAAGGTGTAAGGAGCATGGGAACTGGTCACCAGAACCCATACAGCTGTCTTCTTTGTAATTGTAATATAGAACACGTTGTACGGTGTCTTACAGCCGCATCTGCTGTAAGAAGGCTGTTAATTTGTGTAACACTCTAACCATCAAAACTTAGTGGAATATTGGAACTTAATAGACGTTTGGAGAGAGCATACGCTCATTCTGTGCATTTGTTGCCTTTCTCAGCTCTATCTGTCTCAGACAACTCTTATTTAACCTTCTCTCTTTTCCTCCGGATATTGAGTTGGAGTCTGTTGACAATGAGACATGCCAAACCTGTGGAGGAAGCATTACCATCCTAAGCCTGATCCAAGCACAGTCCGTGTGTGCTTTCCTGAATTTACCAATTAATCAACCTCCCCGCACATGTGAATTTCCAGTATCTGACTTTGAGTTTCGAGGGGGAATGAAGAGCTCAGCACGAGTCCCCATGGAGGCAGTCCTTTGGTACTGGGTACATGGGGGAGGGGGGGGGAGGAAGAAGAGCTCTGCGACAGTCCCCGTGTAGGTAGTACTTTGGTACTGGACACAGGGCATGAAGGGAAGAGCTCTGTAACAGTCCCCATGTAGGTAGTAATTTGGTACTGGACACAGGACAGGAAGGGAAGAGCTCTGTAACAGTCCCCATGTAGGTAGTAATTTGGTACTGGACACAGGACAGGAAGGGAAGAGCTCTGTAACAGTCCCCGTGTAGGTAGTACTTTGGTACTGGACACAGGACAGGAAGGGAAGAGCTCTGTAACAGTCCCCGTGTAGGTAGTACTTTGGTACTGGGTACAGGGCATGAAGGGAAGAGCTCTGTAACGGTCCCCGTGTAGGTAGTACATTGGTACTGGGTACAGGGGAGAGGGAAAGAAGAGTTCTGTAACATTCCCCGTGTAGGTAGTACATTGGTACTGGCTGCGGGGAGAATTTCTACATCACCCTTAGCCCGAAAGATGCAAGCTCTTTCCAAGGTTCAAACGACATGAGCTCAAATGCACCCGACTTAAGTCTCCCTGCAGGTCCGCATGGCCGAATGGGTAAGAACGCGTGTTCTTAAGCATATGCTGTGCTGATGCCGAGGTAAGCTGTTCAACCCCTGCACCGGACAGCTGGACTAAAATGTTGACCTTCATCCTTGACTTGGGGTCGTAAGTTACAAGCACCTCTGAAGTCGGAGTGGGTTTTCCCGATGGCGAGGGACACTGTTAATATGGAAAGCTAATCCACACGCAAAGTTCAGTCCATCACTACTATACACAGTGTATACGGCCCACGCTTGAGTTCAAAGCGAGCAAGCGAGCGAGCGCGAAACAAAAAGTCTCCCGACTTGTGTCTTCACTTTAAAATGGAAGAGGGCTTGCGTGTTCCAATGAACCCAAGAGCTGTGCGACGGTAGCAAAGCTACTGGCAGTTTCTCGTGTCGGGACAAGTCAAGGGATAATAACCAAAGAGACACATAAACCTGCTTGCTGCTATATAGGTAGACTGGGGACAGTCAAAGGCTATAGATAACAAAACCGAAAAACTGCATGTCGAAGTTGGATGTACCGAGCGCCAGGCGTGGCGAAACAGTTCAACGCAACACATTTAATGTTGTAGGTTGGATTTTTTTCTTCTGATTTTCAAATGATGCCATGGAAGTGGTTGAACGGCGTACTCTTTCCAGAATCTGTCTGCTAGAAGATTCCAGTCTTTCAGACGATTCATCAGTCGACCCACCTACTCTCATCTTTAACGCTTTCTATTTTGTATTGTCGAGACCTTAACCCTTTCTAACCTAGGCAGGCAGTGCTCTAAAACACAACTCCTCGGCATGGTAAGAGTGTTACAACTATCTGTGACAGAATGAAACCCTAGCGGTGTCTTATTCGTAGCTAATAAAGCAACCTTTGTTTTTTTTATTTCCCGCCGCACTTTGGAAGCGTGGCCACGTCCGCCATTTCCCGCGCTGATATCATCGGTGGAATGATTCAGCCTCGTTGCCCTGAACTGACGAACTGACAGAATGTGTCGGGTTCGCAAGGCCTTGTAATGTATTTATTGAAGTTCAACAAAGATGACGGCGTTATCTTCATCATAATCAACTACAGCTGAGGTTCTTTCAGGAGCATAGGGCCATCCATTTCTTTCTCGTTCGCTTGCTTTAAACTCAAGCATAGTCAATACACGTTATTAATTTTAGAGCACTGGGCTAATTTTTGCATGTGGATAAGCTTTCCTTATTACCAGCCAGTGTTCCTCGGTATCAGACAAACCCGATCCGGCTTCTGGGGTACTTGTAATTTACGTCCCAAATTCAAAATCGAGAAGTTCATATTTTAGTCCAACTGACCGGTGTAAGGGTTGAACCCGCTACCTCGGCATCATCACGCCGGATATTTAAAAGCGAGGGCTGCCATTCCTTCGGCTGACCTCCATCCACGCATCTCATACTCTCGTGGTAGGATAGAAGCAATGGTATTTAATATTTCTTGCAGTTCACACAAGCTACAGAAAAGTAGGGCCCTGCTTTTGGGTCACCCTGGTATGTTGGAGATGGTATCGGGCTAGTTTTATTCTTGGCCAAACAGCACTATAGTTGATGGTAGCGTGGGCTGAGTGGTCTCGAGGTATGGTGTCCGCCTCGAGTGCTGGAGGTCCCGGGTTCAGGCCCCGGTGAGGACCGGGATTTATTTAAAAAATCCACCTGGACTTCCAGTAATAAAATGTCCCCTTGTCTCTGGGTAGTGAGATCGGACGCCCGTGTGTATTGTTGCGCACGTAAAAAATCCCTTAGCAGTTGGAAATCGAAAAAGAGTAGCCTAACGGCGCTGCCCGGGCAAAATTTCGAGTTAAAAATCTACTCAAAGTATTTCAAGATCCTCGCCGATGAAACGGAGTTCGTGCATTGAGCGGAGTTTCTCCAGACTCAGGTTTGAGTTAGGAGGAAAACGGAGCACTTATGGGTTAAACCGTGTGCCGTGATGTTGATCCAACGACTAAACTAAACGCCGGCTAGATTACTGACTGAAGGTTACTGGAAATCGTTTCATCTTCTTCGTTCCCCTTTCGAGTGGTGTGATACTATAGTCTGTTTACTGTTGTCTGCCACAATATTCCATATCTCAGTAACCAACTGAGGGAAAATTATGAGATTTAGCATCCTTATCATTATGTCCACCCAACAAAAACATTTTTGTTCTGGAGATTGTACAGCAGATTTCAAAGTTTGTTTATATGCGGTATATAATTTACGGGTCAACGATTAAGTCCATAATTTTAAACGTATTACACCTTCACCTAGACACATCCGGGCTATTTTTTGTTAAATTATCTCGTGGTTCACGTAATGGCACCAATGGCGCGCAGTTAAATGGGATTGTTCAGAGGTGTCGTCAATGGGGGTTCTTTCATGAAACGTGATTATATAAATCTATATATATAAAAGAGAATCTCCGTCTGTCTGTATGTCCTTTATGTGTTCGTGAACGGTCCATTCGATTGAGATGCAATTTTCTACACGTCTTCTAATCATTCCCGTGCTGCCAACTGTCATAGTTTTTTTTAGTGTACAAACATATTTACTTATTATTATTTAATATTTAATTTACATTATAATGTATATATAGCGAGGGGACATAACTTCTAATAGAATTGCTATATATGTAAAATTGTTGCATATTTCTCAAATAGGTGGATCTTTTCGCTGCAGTTATCTACAGGCATATGCGTTGTAATTCTCCTCCCCCTCCTCTCCCCTTCTCCTCCTCCTACCCTCCTCCTCCCCCTCTTCCTCCTCCTCCATCCTCCTCCTCCCTCTTCCTCCTCCTTCCTCCTCCCTCTTCCTCCTACCTCCTCCCCCTCCTCGCTCTCCTCCATCCTCCTAATCCCTCCTCCCTCCTCATCCGCCGCCTCCTCCTCATCCTCCCCCTCCTCCTCACCTCCTCCTTCTCCCCCTCCTCCCTCCTCCCTCCTCCTCCCTCCTCCTCAGCCCTCCTCCTCCCTTCTCCCCTCCTCCTTCTCTCCTCCTCCTCCCTTCTCCCCTCCTCCAACCTATCCCCCTCCCTCCTCCTCCTCCCCTCCTCCAACCTTTCCTTCCTCCTCCCTTCTCTCTCCTCCTCCCTCCTCCTCCATCCTCCTCCTCTTCCTCCCCCCTCTCCCTCCCCCTCCTCATCCTCCCTCCTCCTCCTCCCTTCTCCTTCTCCCTCCTTCTCCCTCTTCCTCCTCCCTCCTCCTCCCTTCTCCTCCCTCCGCATCCTTCCTCCTCCTCTCTCCTCCTCCTCCCTCCTCCTCCTCCCTCCTTCTCCCTCCTCCTCCCTCCTCCTTCCTCCTCCTCCTCCCTCCTCCTCCCTCCTCCTCTTCCCCCCTCTTCCTCCTCCATCCTCCTCCCTCCTCCTCGCTCTTCCTCCTCCTCTTCGCTCTTCCTCCTCCCTCCTCCTCCTTCCTCCTCCTCCTCCCTCCTCCTCCTCTCTCCCCCTCCCTCATCCTCCTCCCTCTTCCCCCTCCCTCTTCCTCCTCCCTCCTCCTCCCTCTCCCTCCTCCCTCTCCCTCCTCCCTCTCCCTCCTCCCTCCTACTACTTCTCCCTCCTCCTCCTGTCTCCTCCCTCCGCCGAATATGAATTAAATGATATGCTCCCCTCCAGGGACTGGGTGAAGCCGGGCCAGGTCGTCATTTTTGGGAACGGGAACGGGAGCAGGGGCCGAATATGAATTAAATAAGACGCTCCATTTACCCAAGTTAATTGTTGGGGGGAGATGTAAAGATCTTTCAAGTGCTCTTTCTAATAATAGACAGACAGACAGTAGATAGTCGGGAACGGGAACGGGAGCTTATATGACTACTTATATGAATTAAATTAGATGCTCCCCTCCAGGGGCTGGGCGAAGCCAGGCCGGGTCAGTCAGACAGACAGACAGACAGATAGTCGGGAACGGGAACTTATATGACTACTTATATGAATTAAATGAGATGCTCCCCATCAGGGTCTGGGCGAAGCTGGGTCGGGTCAGACAGACAGATAGATAGACAGACAGACAGATATATAGTCGGGAACGGGAGCTTATATGACTACTTATATGAATTAAATGAGATGCCCCCCACCAGGGTCTGGGCGAAGCCGGGCCGGGTCAGCTAGTAAATATATAAATAAATCTTACCATTAATATAATATTAATAGCTAATATTTGAATGTGTGAATATTGTTCAATGGGATTGAATGTGAAATTTTGTACACTTCAAAGCATCACTATGAAGTTGCATACATATTTTTGTCAAGAAGCTCATCGCAGGAAACTGATTCATACTGTTACAAATCCCGGAAAAAGAACAGTGCATGCATTGGGTTTGAGTAGACGGTAATTTCGTCGATGGGTGCAAGAATCTGGAATGAAACCAACGCGATAAAAATGGTAGGTAGAAAGGAAATTGTAGACAGCTTTGACAAGGATATCATAAGGCGAGCTATTATAAAAATGCTGGATGCCAAAGAAACAGTGACTGTAAGAAAACTTAGGGTTTGGATGAGAAAGAACAACAACACAGAGCTATCCAAAACAACTTTGTGGAAAATTATAAGGACATTAGGCTTCACTTTTAGAAAGTACAAGGGAGGTAGAAATATCCTTTGCGAGCAATCACATTTAGGAGCCATGAGAAGCAGACACCTACGTGAAATAAGGGAAATGCGCAAAGAAAATTATGACATAGTATATTTGGATGAGAAGTGGATCAATGCGCACTACACAAGTGAAAGGGAATGGCAATCAGTGGACGGAAAGATAAAGTGATATGTGCCCAGTAGTAAAAGGACAGCGTTTGGTCATAGCCTATGCTGGTAGTACTCATAATGGCTTACTACAAAATGCTGGACTCGTGTTCGTATCAAAGCATACAGACAATAGGGATTATCATAATGAGATGAATGGTAATGTATTTAGAGATTGGCTCGAGAGTACAGTACTTCCATCCCTTGATTGACCGTCTTGTCTAATCATGGACAATGCATCATATCGCAATGTTGTTGCCCAAGAAGACAAAATACCTACGGCATCGAGCACAAAGGAAGCAATAAAGATATGGCTCTGAAGGGAAAATATACCATTTCCAGAAACATATTTCAAGCCACACTTGTTGTCAAAACAGCTAAAACAGGCGCAAAAAAAGCAAGAAATATCAAATCGACAAGTTGATAGCCGAGCATGGCCATGGGTGCTTGAGACTTCCGCCGTACCATTCTCAATTAAACCCTATAGAACTTGTGTGGGCTAAAATTAAAGGACAGGTGGCAGCTGACAATACTACATTCAAATTGTCTGACGTCAAGATACTAACCCAGTCCGCGCTATTAAATATTGATAAATGTTACTGGGGAAAAAAATGTCCCTTGTGAAACAGGCGCAAAAAAGCAAGAAATATCAAATCGACAAGTTGATAGACGAGCATGGCCATAGGTGCTTGAGACTTCTGCCGTACCATTCTCATTTAAACCCTACAGAACTTGTGTGGGCAAAATTAAAAGACAGGTGGCAGCTGACAATACTACATTTAAATTGTCTGACGTCAAGATACTAACCTAGTCCGCGCTATTAAATATTGATAAAAGTTACTGGGGAAAAATGTGTGGATCATGTGTTGAAAGAGGAAGAGGACTATTGGAGAAAGGATGGGTTGAATTTTTTGCAGTCGAGAGCAGTCATCAACGTAATGGATTTGTGCGATGCAGATTAAGGTCTGGGCAGATCGCAGACCTTAATCCACGTGCATACTTACTGGGATATTTTGCTCCAACTATTCAGACGAATTGCAGGCCCTAAACATTACAGCATCAGCACAATGTCGGTGGCAACAGTTTGTATTCCCCAGTGATGAATTTTCAATTCCGCAAGCCCTCAGCTGGGACAAACAACTGTTATTGAAAAAAAAAACAAAAAAACACACTAAACGTATAGAATACCAACCGAAGAGTAATATTGCGGTGGAAACTGACTTATTGTGGCATAACAAGAAACGTGAGAGCAAACACGTTGTCAAATTAGGGGACAACACAAGTACATACGAATCAATCTATAAACTTCAATGAAAAGAGGACCAACATCTTGGTCGTTAAGAAGAAAACCCACTACAGAGACACTGACAACTATTTTCATAGTGCAAAACAGGTAATCATGTTCCGTCTCTGAACGGTAAACAGCAGAGTAGACAACCTTTCACGAAGACTTCCAAACGGGCCTGTTATCCTTGTGTACGTGTGAACAAACTACACAGACAGCTGAACAGATCCTTAAAAATTGACACTTGATGACTAAATTGCGGTATCATTTCTGGTCACTCCATACGCACATTAACGCACAGCTATTTGGAAGCCATCACGAACTCCATATAAAAAGCTAAATGCATCCTAGTAACATGACTCCTTGTGTACACATTATTAACCAGCAGCTGAAGAAACAAGAAGGAAATGAGAAGTAAGGTAGGAAATATATTCCTTCTTCTTTCTTGTCAATTTACACATTATTTACCCCAAGCCTCTGTAAATTCTCTATCTTTACTAATATTGCTCCTCTCTCGGGAGTCTCCGTGGTGAAGTTGTCAAGCCGTCTGACTCAGGCTCCGAAGGTTGTATGTTCGAATCCGGGCCGCGTCCTTCATTTCACGAGTGCATTTTTTGGAGACTCCCAAGGGTCGTCGCTGGAGCTACGGAGTTCGTTCTCTATGCGACGCTTTCCGCGCTGCGGAAAGAGACTGAGCATATTGGATAAAAACACGATGCAATGCAGTCGACTCTGTCGACTTTTAAGCGACTTTAAAAAAAAAATTGCACCCACTCCCATACGAATCTGGCTACGCCTTGTACTTGTGTCGTTACCCGAAATGACGTCCTTTACTGTAAGACAAGTTTGTTAGCGTGAATTCACTACACTTTCGCGAAAACATCAAAGACATGTCTCCGCTTTCGATGATTTAAGTTGCCTTTGGACCTATCAAAGACAGATTTCTTGGGTGGTGATAAATATAAGACGGCAGGAAAACTTTCATAATGATGCAACAGACAGTTTTCATAAAACTTGATCGTGAATAAAGGCACTCATTTCTGAACAGACTATAATTAATGCACCTCAGCGTGTCCGACTTCGGCATGCGTTTGTGTAATGGTTACTTCTCCTAGAATTCCATCCAAGGTAATGGGCCCTATCTACCTTCCCTACCAATTCTACCTGGACTGCGACTTTATGACCTGCTTTTTGCGATTTCCAACCGCCAATGGATTTTTTTTTTTTTTTACATGCACAACTTGCTGCTAAAGAGGAATTCTTAGAATGATGTGAATTAAGAAGAAGAACAAATACGGATATTGTAACAGAAGTGAAAAAAAAAAAAAAACTTCTAAAAGGCAAGCTGATCGACTCCATTGCACCGGGTTTTATCATATACCGTCGGTCTCTACTCACAAGACAGTAGTTCCGGTTCAACTCGTAGCGGTAGCGGGATATTGTTCTCCAACTTGTTCAACTCTGTGGTCAACACAGACTCATAAAATGAGTACCCTTCTTTGTCCAGAATGTTTGGTTTGGACGTAAATGCATTGTGCCCGTTTACAGCAGAGCTTTACCTCATTTAATCCTGGCCTAGAATACGTGAAGGCCCAATACTTGACTTTCTATAGGCTGTAGCTGCCTGCCACGGGATTATATGATGTGTTCGTGAGTATAGAACGAGTGTTGAAGTGTTATATAGAACCTATAGCATGGTATAGCATGATTTATGCTGCAAGGCAGCTGCAAGAGAAATGTCAGGAACAGAACTCCGAAATGTTTTCCACTTTCATTGTCCTTCCAAGGCTTTTGATAGTCAGCAGAGAAGGACTGTGGAAGATTATGGCGAAATATGGCTGTCCACAAAAGTTTGTCCAAATAGTGCGGCTACTTCATGATGGTATGCAGGCAAAAGTACAGGAAAATGGTGAACTGTCTGAGCCCTTTCCTGTCACTAATGGAGTGAAGCAAGGATGTGTCCTGGCACCAACAATGTTCAGCCTCATGTTTTCAGCTATGCTGACGAATGCCTTCGAGAACAATGACATTTAAATAGACATCAACTACCGCATGGATGGAAAGTTGTTCAGTCTCAGAAGGCTGAAAGCTAAAACCAAAACTAACAGCGACACCGTCAGAGAGCTCCTGTTTGCTGATGATACGTTCTATATGCCAACTCAGAGTCTGACATGCAATACAATGTTTCATCTTTCTCATATGCCTGTGCCAACTTTGGGCTAAATGTCAACTTGGAGAAGACTAGTTCTGTACCAGCCAGCTCCAGGGAATAATCACACTGTGCCGAATATCAATTTGAATGGTCATAGACTAAGTATTGTGGACAAATTCACGAATCTTGGCAGTACTGTGTCCCAAGCTGCTACAGTTGATGACGAAGTGAATGCAAGAATCTCCAAGGCCAGCGCCGCCTTGGCAGACTGTACAAGAATGTATGGGACAGAAATGGAATAAGCCTGCAAACAAAGCTGAAAGTCTACAAAGCAGTCGTATTATCCACACTGCTATATGCTTGTGAAACCTGGACTGTTTGTCAGCGACATGCTAGGAAATTAAACCACTTCCACACAGTCTGCCTTAGAAGCTATTGAAGATTAAATGGCAAGACAAGATCCGAGACACTGAAGTCCTAGAAAGAACATCCATGCCCAGTATCCACACTCTACTAATGAAAAATCAGATTCACTGGGCTGGTCACTTGACTCGCATGCCAGATCACAGGCCCCCTATTCGATATTTTTTTTACGGCGAGCTGCGTTGTGGTAAACGCTTCCAAAACGGCCAGAGAAAACGCTTTAAAGACACTCTGAAGATCTCACTGAAAGCTTTTGTAATTTATCACGATACTTGGGAGACTGCTGCCAAAGACCGAAATTCGTGGTGTACATCATTACACAAGGGTGCACTCACGTGTGACGCAAACAGAACTGCTAGAGCTGTGAAAAAATAAGGCGGGACAGAAAAACCACTGCGGGTGATCCTCCTCCTGGAACATCAAGCACTCTTTGCCCACAGTGTCAAAGAAATTTTCGAGCCAAAATAGGCTTTACCAGCCATCTTAGAACTCACGGCATCATTCTTGATGGACAAACAACTAAAACAACAGTATGGTACGCATGTGAGACATGGACAGTAGGCAGAGATACTGACGGTCGAAATGTTTGTTGTGAGGTAAATGCAAGAATATAATTAAATATGGGTTGTGGTGAAAATGCAGGGAATATCATGAAATGACATAAAAACGAATAAGGCAGTCCACAAGTTTCCTCACAAGGGGAGAACAGAGAAGTACATTTCTGGATGGCTTGGCCACACAAGGCACCGTCATGACAATATCACGGGCCTGATACACGACTCTGGTAGCACATAATGACAAGCTTTCCTTGTTGCCGATGTACCTTTCCATCAGGCGAAATCTGTACTATTTACGTCCCCAAGTCAAGGACGAGACGTCAGTCAACATTTAAGTCCCAACAGACCGATATGTGGAAGAAACCCACCCATCCACGCCGAGCTTGAGGAAACTAATGAAAACTGCGAATTTATTCCAGAAATTAGACGTAACAGTCAAACAGTTTTTAGCATGTTTTATGAGGAGAAAAGAAAAAAACCTCGAAAACTTAGTGACAACTTGCAAGCTTGGTGGAGAAAAACAACAGGAATATAAAAAGATAAATACATGTATGCCTTGGTCATATCACATAGTTGGGACAAGAACACAGACCTAATCCAGGACTGATATCGTGTGGTGGCGATCGCCCACTCATGTCGTCGTGGCACACTATGATGAGTACAGAAGAGCTGTTAGATGGGACTGTCCCATAAGGGCATACCATTCCACAATTAATCCACTCGTGGAGGGATAGGAGCGGCTGGCTGAGTGGCTAGAACGCCGGATTCTCCTTCGGGAGACCCGGGTTCGAAGCCTCGGTAAGGTGTGGGATTTTTTCTGTTAGGTGTAAAAAGAAAATCCTAACCTGTACAGTTCGCGGCGACTGCACTAGCCAGTCGGCCTGAATTCCCCAGCCATACACCGCAAGGTACTATATTGGCAGTTAATGACAGTTTAAATGACAGTGGGGGATTTAACACGGGACTATTTTATGAGTAGGTGAACACGCTATCCAGTGCCACCGCGGATAATTGAAATCATCTTTAGAAAGCTATTAGATACTGATTTTAAACTGATGGCCGTTTGGACGATGTTTGATGGCAGAACCCATTGTTAGACATAGGCATTGGCGCCCCTGGATGCAGCGCGTGCCATGAGACAGGGGCGAGGGCTGCAATCACAGTGCATGACTAAGTGGGTGCCCGCAGATTCCCACTACAGGACCTGGGTTATGCGCCCTTTCCTGTCTTGTGTTGACATGTTTGTTCAGGACTCCCCTTTTCCCGGGCTTTTGTTGTTCATCATAGTACAGTTCTGCTGTGTTGTCCCCAAGCAAAAGGTTTTAACTATGCACCACGATTTCCTAATGAAAAGTAGTGTGATGGTTATTTGTTAATTTCTTTTCAAAAGCCACTTCCGAAATGAAGACTTTGTACTGTTTACCCTGTACATAGCGGATTTCTATATTGTGTTTTGTCTTTAGATAGTTGGGTAGTAGTACTGTCTTTTACAAAGTGGAGCTGGTGTATTGTTTGTCTTTACGTAGCGCAGCTCTTATTACGTGTTGTCTTTACAAAGCGTTGTTGTATTATTGTCTTAATGTACATACGAGGGTAAGTTAATAAGTAAGTCACAAATGGCTGTAGAACAATAACTATGATAACAACTTGAAACAAGTTTATTTTTATACATAAATTGTCCCTTTATTTTTCAACATAATTTCCACCAACATTGATGCATTTATCCCATCGTTTTATCTGTCCCCCCAGACCAGCTGCACAGAACTGCGTGCTTTGTTTTTATTTACCGGCCATCCCACCGTAACTTTTTCTACTCAGCTATGCACCGCATTACGGGAAATCAATCAATCAGGTGCCGTCTCCGCAATGAAAATTGGCTGCAATGGATCTCCAACACTGTCTCTCGCCTTGACTGTACATTCTGTCAGGCTGATGTTTGTCCATCTTTTGATGTTATCCTCCCACTTGTATCGCTGTCTACCTCTTGCTCGCTTGCCCTCAACCTTGCCTTCCAGTATGGTTTTTATAAGAGTATCATGTCTTTTAACGTGGCCAAAATATTTCACTTGTCTCCTCTTTATTTCTTTCATCAACTCTCTCTTCATTCCCAGTTTTTTTAGGACCTCTGCATTTGATTGTTTTTGTTTCCATGAAATACGACCTATTCTATGTGTGATTCATCCACATCTCCAGGGCTTCTATGCGACTTTCTAGTTGCTTGTTCAATGTCCAGGATTCCGCGCCATACAGTAGCGTTGAATATACGTAGCATTTGACAATTCTCATTTTTAATGCGTTATTAATCTCTCTAGATGTTAATACTGATTTCACGCCGTTGAAAGCATTTTTGGCCATTCCTATTCTCTTTTTGATTTCCATTTCACTTCTGCCATCATCTGTTATTATATGTTTCGTGTGGAATGGCTCTCGTCGCTTCAGAGGTCACAGATTGTGAGAATTGTATGGATATTTTGCCCTGGCCATGCGGGTGTACGGGGGAATGAACAGGCTGATAGGCTAGCAGGGAATGCACCTCTTGGTGGTATCTTGCCTATGGACAAGGAGGAGGTGGTCGTGCGCTTGTGGGACCAGGTGGAGAAGGCGGAGGAACAGATTGAGAACCCGTATGTGGAAAGAATGAGATTGCGGGGGATCGGCAGGGGTTCTGGAAGAATCTCAAAACAGAGGGAAGACCAGGAGAACTTTTAATCAGATAGCGGTGGGAACGATTAGTAGTATGACTCTTCGCTGGCTGTTGAACAAGGGGATTGAGCACGTATGGGAATGTCCTGAGTGCAGTGATGTCGGTTCTTAACTCAACTCAACTCAACTTAACTCAGCTCAACAACTGTTATTATATGTCCAAGATATGTACGGGAAATCGCTAGGGGCTAAGTCCACTGAAAATCCACCTTGGCGGGAGACATTTCTCGAGTGACGCCGAAGTTGAATGTGAAGTGAAAACGTGGTTTAGAAAACAGAGCACGTAATTCTATGCAGCCGGTTTGGGAGATCTGATAAAACAATGGGATAAATGCATCAATGTTGGTGGAAATTATGTTGAGAAATAAAGGGACAATGTATGTATAAAAATAAACTGTTTTAAGTTGTTATCATAGTTAGTTATTTTTCTACAGCCATTTGTGACTTATTTATTATCTTACCCTCGTAGCTTGTTGTTGTAATATTTGTCTTGACATAGCGGAGTACTATATGTCTTTACACAGCAGAGTACTGTATGCCTTTACACAGCAGAGTACTGTATGTCTTTACACAGCGGAGTACTATATGTCTTGACATATCGAAGTACTGTATGTCTTTACACAGCGGAGTACTATATGTCTTGACACAGCGGAGTACTATATATCTTGACACAGCAGAGTACTATATGTCTTGACACAGCGGAGTACTATATATCTTGACACAGCAGAGTACTATATGTCTTGACACAATGGAGTACTCTATATGTCTTGACATAACGGAGTTGTACTATCTCTTGACATAACGGAGTTGTACTATTTGTCTGTAATAACGGGGCAGTACTGTTTGTCTTTACGCAGCGGAGTACTATTTGTCTTTACATTGCAGAGTTGCACTGTTTGACTGTACAAAGCTTTGTTGTAGATCTATGTTTTTTATACAGCGAAGTTGCATTATTTATGTTCACGAAGTGTAGTTATTCAACCAGTCATCTTTATATAACACAGTTGTGTAACTATTTGTCTTTACACAGCGGAGTTTTTCTTCTGTTTATTTATTGGCGTTGCTGCACCCGACGAGGTGCAGCGAAATATGCCAGACAATAAATTTTGCATTCTACTTTCAGTCAATGTATGTGTACATGGCACTGTTTCTATGGCTCTTCTAATTTCCTTATTTCTCACTGTGGCTTCTGATGGCACAAACATCATTTCTCCAGAACCTCATGTGGCGTACTCGATCAACCTGTCCAGTGTACATAACAGGGGCACATTTTGGTATTTTAGCACTATTAGAAATATACTCTCCAGCGAACGAAAGAAGAAATATGCTCTTAATCGTCGTGTTTCCATATTGACATGGGCTTGCTTGAGTAGCCATGTCTTTTCATTAGCTAGTTGCATGCCCTTTACATGACGTCATTATCAACCCCAACATTTGTTAGCTGTTTGTGATTTTCTAGGCGATTTTACGTTCAGCAGTTCGCCAATGATTTCTGACAGACGCTCACACCACTGTCAAAAATAACCCAGGGTAATTTCTGCAGCTAATTTCGAACTCGAGTTTTGGGATTGTGAAACGCGGCGTTCACTATCCCGTCGCCACATACGGCTGCCGGTCAGTTTCATTAAAAGTTATTAACCTGCTGACTCGTGTACTTCCTGTATTATTCAGCACGGTCTCTGCTCCTCGTCTCCGTGTGATCTTAGGTCTCCCTCTGTTTCCTTTGCTGTGTGGTTTCTAGAGAAGGGATCTCCAAGTTATATATTACCATGTTTTCACAGTGTGACTATAGAACGTATTGGTAAAGTGGTGTCGGTTGATTTGACCAGCTTCCCTATCTCACGGCTTCGTCTTTATATAACAATAGCATATAACCGGTCTGCTGAGGCTTTGTAGAACTCGCTAATCGTATTGCCATCGTAGCAATATCCTTTAAAAAAGTCGCTTAAAAGTCGACAGGGTCGACTTCATTGCACCGGATTTTATCCCATATAGCTCGGTCTCCTTCCGCAGCGCGGAAAGCGTCGCACAAAACACAAACTCCGTAGCTCTAGGGACAACCCACATGAGTCTCCGAAAAATTTCACTCGTGAACCGAAGGACGCGGTCCGGAATCGAACACACAACCTTCGGAGCCCGAGTCAAACGGCTTGACCACTTCGTAATATATCCTAGCAATAGCAATATCCTATACTGTACTATGTTGGGATCTGAACCTCGACCAGAACTACACTTTCTGTGGAAGGAGAGAGAGAGAGAGAGAGAGAGAGAGAGAGAGAGAGAGAGAGAGAGAGAGAGAGAGAGAGAGAGAGAGAGAGAGAGAGAGAGAGAGAGAGAGAGACAGACAGAGACAGACAGAGACAGAGAGAGAGAGAGTTTTAATTCTCACATTAAACCGAAAAGCTGCTCACTTGTGGGATCAGGGACAATAACACAAGAGCATGTAATAGAAGCTACCTAAAGGTGAAAGGTAAGGGATGTGGAAAGCACGTGGTGGGCTAAACGCTACAAGTTCTCAATAATGAGAGTCATTTTATTTTGCCAAACAGTAAAATAAAATCGGCCGATACTTTCTTCTTTAAAAAGAAGTTAAAATTTCACTTTGACCTGCATGACAGATATTTCTTAATGTTTTAAGAGTACATTGTTATTAGTTTATGAGCATTGAAACAAAAGAGACAAATTGTTGCAGTGTATACAGATGATGGGTATTTTTTGTTTCGAAATGCACATTTGTCCTTTATTTTTGACACTTCTTGGCGGGCATGGCATGTTTGTTGAGAGACTGCTCACGTTGTCACAGCTTCTCCGGTCGGTGATTCAAAGCTGAGATTTTAGGCGTAACGTTTGCGCTACCTAAAATGCCACACGCGGCCAGTTGCTATCGAGTAAAAATTTCCGCACCCCCTGGTGCATAAATGGTTCAGCCTGAGGTCGGCTGGGTCATGGAAGGCCGCGAAGTGTGTAGTTGTGGTACACACTTCACCGTGGCTTTCGCCGTGTGGAGGGAGGGCGGTGAGACAGGCGAACAGCCTGTTTTGGGAGCAGTTGTAAAAGTAGGAATGTGTTGCTACGGAACGAAAGTTAAGCGTTCTCTTCATTGAAGCTCTCTCTCTCTCTCTCTCTCTCTCTCTCTCTCTCTCTCTCTCTCTCTCTCTCTCTCTCTCTCTCTCTCTCTCTCCTTCCTGTTGAAACATGGTCACGATGTGACGCAACAGTTCCGTGTCTGGTGGGGTAATCCAGTTAGATAATATGTCATGATGAAACATCACAAGTTCACCATTTTGTTACATATTTGTGTGCGCTCGGCGCTCGCAAAATTATACCAAAAGGTAGTTAGGATAAAATATAACCTGTGAAATGAAGTTACGGTGGCTTTATGGCTAACACACTCTCCCTTCAGCCAGAAGCTCCCGGATGTAAATCTCCTTCGAGGCGAGAGTTTCTTCCTGTCTCCTGCCCTGAACCCAGCATCATAAAATTGGTGCCAGAAAACTTCTATCCTGTCATGACACTGACCACATCATTCATTCCTTCATGATACTGACCACATATCCATCCCATCATGATACTGACCACATCATCCATCCCATCATGATACTGACCACATCATCCATCCCATCATGATACTGACCACATCATCCATCCCATCATGATACTGACCACATCATCCATCCCATCATGATACTGACCACATCATCCATCCCATCATGATACTGACCACATCATCCATCCCATCATGATACTGACCTCATCATCCATCCCATCATGATACTGACCACATCCATCCCATCATAATACTGACCACATCATCCATCCCATCATAATACTGACCACATCCATCCCATCATAATACTGACCACATCATCCATCCCATCATAATACTGACCACATCATCCATCCCATCATGATACTGACCACATCATCCATCCCATCATGATACTGACCACATCCATCCCATCATGATACTGACCACATCATCCATCCCATCATGATACTGACCACATCATCCATCCCATCATAATACTGACCACATCATCCATCCCGTCATGATACTGACCACATCATCCATCCCATCATGATACTGACCACATCATCCATCCCATCATAATACTGACCACATCATCCATCCCATCATGATACTGACCACATCATCCATCCCATCATAATACTGACCACATCATCCATCCCATCATAATACTGACCACATTATCCCATCATGATACTGACCACATCATCCATCCCATCATAATACTGACCACATCATCCACCCCATCATAATACTGACCACATCATCCATCCCATCATAATACTGACCACATCATCCATCCCATCATAATACTGACCACATTATCCCATCATGATACTGACCACATCATCCATCCCATCATGATACTGACCACATCATCCATCCCATCATGATACTGACCACATCATCCATCCCATCATGATACTGACCACATCATCCATCCCATCATGATACTGACCACATCATCCATCCCATCATGATACTGACCACATCATCCATCCCATCATAATACTGACCACATCCATCCCATCATGATACTGACCACATCCATCCCATCATAATACTGACCACATCATCCATCCCATCATGATACTGACCACATCATCCATCCCATCATGATACTGACCACATCATCCATCCCATCATAATACTGACCACATCATCCATCCCATCATAATACTGACCACATCATCCATCCCATCATAATACTGACCACATCATCCATCCCATCATAATACTGACCACATCATCCATCCCATCATAATACTGACCACATCCACCCCATCATAATACTGACCACAACATCCATCCCATCATAATACTGACCACAACATCCATCCCATCATAATACTGACCACATCATCCATCCCATCATGATATTGACCACATCTACCCATCTTGATACTGACCACATTATCCCATCATGATACTGACCACATCATCCCATCATGATACTGACCTCATCATCCATCCCATCATGATACTGACCTCATCATCCATCCCATCATGATACTGACCACATCATCCATCCCATCATGATACTGACCACATCATCCATCCCATCATGACATTGACCACATCATCCATCCCTTGTCATTTAGTTTTTAAAAAGTTAGCATAGTGCCATATGTCTATTATGCCACATGGAAACTTTTGCCTTTCATAACTGTATGTTGCAGAGATGCACATGTCATACCCACAGTCTGTAGTACTCATGTCTCCAAAAAAAAAATACTGTATTTCCTATGATATTGCCTATCACAGCCATCAGTAACCATAAGGTCTAGCCCACTGAGGTCTTGCATGATTGAGGTCTTGCATGATTGAGGTCTTGCATGGCAGTAACAGGCTATCCCTGGCAGGCTTCTTTTTCTTCTAGGTCTTTATCTCTCTTCCCCCCCCCCCCCCCCACCCTATTCCCGTCTCACACTTGTACATAATTCTTTATAATTAATATCTTCATTTTTAAAGCCGTTATTTAAACATTCTAGCTAATGTTTTGCAGTAATGTCCGGGTACCCACGTTCACCACGCCTTGTGCATAAACTCTTGTATTTGTATGGCTGCGGATTCCAAGCAGATTGAGTTCAAGTAAACATGAGAAGTAAATACACAGATATTGATTGGCACTTATAAAAGTAAAGGAATGAAGTAGAGATAAAATGATAAAATAGGCATTAATCTACGAATTAATTTCTCGTGTATTTTTAGTGACCTAAACTCATTTAAAATTAAAAGACAAATATCTGTTGCTCTTTAAAAACTAAAACAACTGAATAAATTGTGGCGTGGGAAAGATAATAGACCTGCAAAAATTAGATGTTTTAGAGCATGCAACTTTCCCATTACAACAAAAGTTTGTGAGACCTCAATGCAGGACATCTTGCTTATGACAGAGAAGTTTACCAGAAGGTTGTTATGGGAGTAAGGTTCTGCAAAGGACATGCTACTGAATAAATGAATGGATGAGTGAATGAATGAATGATGCTCCTCTTCAAGGGCCTGATATTTAAGTAAATGTGCCGAAATGTGGCTTCTACGAGCTTTTGTGAGTTTTGAAAGCAGTATCATTTAGCTTGTGTTCATTGTCATTTTTGTTTGTGTGCACCTGAAGAATGCGTTTACCCCCCAAAAGTTGATCTGTATGTATTTGTTTATATTTCAGCATCAGTCACAAACCTGCTATTGCAGAATATCATATTTTGTTTTTTCTAATCCTGCTGTCATATTGTCTGTCTAGAGTGACCTCTGATCTCTACTTCTCCTTCTGTAAGCGTCAGTCAGTGCCTGTGAATGTATTTGTCATGTTATTTATAAGGTTGTATATATTTCTGTGTATTGCTGGCTTGTCTATGTGTGGTGGCATTTTCCTGTTTTGTACATTGTTCCATCAGTACCACAAAGTGTGAATTGTTCTTAACCAGCCTGTTAGCCATTAGCCAGCCATTTGTTTTGCTGAATTGTGTATTGTACTCAGTAAGTCAGCAAGTACAGTACCCTTTTACATTGGGCACAAGGTGCCAGACGCAAATATGTGGCCAATCGGTACTGGGTCGGTGATGTGGTCAGTTACACGCTGGCTGCCTTGGCTTTCCAAGACATCTCCTGGGACCCATTTTTAGGCTGGGTAGACCTGGGAGCCCAGGTCATTTAAAATTCATATCCGCCCCAATGATGATCAAACCCATGACCACCAGATGAGTGTTTTGCCACTGCACAATTTCGGCTCCCTTTTTATTGTAGTTACATTAGCAATATCCTGTTCAACCCTTGTGGGTTGTAATTGGGATATACATATTAGTACATTCAGATAATGGATGTTTCTGTACAGTTATGCCTTTTCTATTTCATACTATCCAGATTTGGTAATCATGTCTTTCAGACAACTTTGATAATAATATACAGACTAATTTACGTGGTGACTAGGAGATAAAACTATTCTCTTTATTATGGACACATAAATAAAAAAAACACACATGATTTACAAAAATGTGTTTGTTTTATATTATAAGCTTGTTTTAATACATTTTTGCATATATTTAAAGGATGGAAGCTTGTAAAGATATAAATTATTATGTTTGTCACACTGAAGACTGGCTGTGACTGATGTCTTCTGAGTATTTCACTCCACAGAACTCTATTTTCATCATTTCTCTTCAACTCTGCATGCATATAACCCCAGAGTTCTTCTAGCATTCCAGTACTATATAGTTTGTTCTTGGATTTTCTCTGTTCCCTGGAATCCTTCCCTGCCAGTATATTCTGCCAGCCCGGTGTTATGTAGTTTGGTCTTGGATTTTCTCTGTTCCCTGGAATCCTGCCTTGCCAGTATATTCTGTCAGCTCGGTATTATATAGTTTGGTCTTGAATTTTCTCTGTTCCCTGGAATCCTGCCCTGCCAGTATATTCTGCCAGCTCGGTATTATATAGTTTGGTCTTGGATTTTCTCTGTTTCCTGGAATCCTGCCCCTGCCACTATATTCTTCTAGCACAGTGGTAAAATTCTCATCAATGCAGTCACTATGTTAAAATTGGCATGGCCTCAGGCTAGCCTAAGATGAGTGCCAAGGAATGTCCTGGGAAATAAAAGGGGTTGGTATGATATCAACCAAATCACCCATTGAGCACCGATTGGCGTGTAACAAATATAGTGCTAGCACCATATACCCAGTAAACCTCAAGGCGTGGAAAATGATCTTTACTTACTAATATATTGTTAGAGAAAATTATATTCTTACATATTATTTTACAGCTATATTCAGTTACGTAGCTGTGAATTTAACAGCAATCACTCTTTCTCAGTTTCCATTTATTGCCTCTCATGAACTCATATTTGTTGCACACCCTCACACACATGCAATGCAAAACTTGACTCAATTCACAACTTTGTTTCCTCTCCAGAATGCAGCAGCTCCAAGTCCTTTAGGTCAAATGGCTCCACAAGATGGCATGCCAGGTGGGCCGATGCCTCCAAGTTTCTTTCCTGTGAGTTCGAAGGCTGTAACTTGATAATGTATTTATAAGTTGAATTTATTCCTGCACAGTAAACACTAAGACTAGAATTTTCTCTGTGATAATGATAGAAATAGGCAATCTTGACCATCTTCGACAGCAAGAATATATAAAAAACTTGAGATATGCTATGTGCAAGTTGCTTTAACATAAGGCAGAATATTCTGTACTGATATATATAATATCCATATCCATGCTATGTTATAGAATCTTAACAAACATTTGGTTTAGCCTACTATAAAGTACACAGTCCTGAAAGAGTATTGAGGGATTTTGGTATACCCACTCCTATAGTATCAAATTATTTGATAGCAACAAATAAATGTTAATATGAAAACTTGAGTTGATGAAGTAAATAGCTCTTGTAAAGTCATTCAGAATTCAATCTGAGCTATGTTAAGTGGACATATTTTTTGTAGTGGAAAAATATTCACAGCTTCTTTGAACTTTGCTTGTATTCATCATAATTCATTCATCATTCAGCACATTCATCATAAAATTAGCCAGTTGCTTTGATTTGCAGTCTTGGTTAGGACATTTTAACAGCAATCTGCTTTTTGGAAATGGGATACTTTAAAAAAAAATTGTGTATGTGTGTTGACATTAGCAAGCTAGAGTTTCTTCATACAACATTACTCGGTTGATAGAGAAGTGAGATCTGTTGTTTTTCAGAGAATGCCTTTGATGTTTGTTTATGTTTGGTTGTTTTGTTAAAAATGGTGTTGTTTTGTGAGTGCAACAAATTAGCGAAGTGCATGACAAGAGATTATTGTTATTTGCTGGTACAAGTGCAGTCAAATAAAATAATGTTACAGCTCTCAGAAATTGGGTTAAAACATGTGAGGAAACAAAACAAAACAGTGCCCTTGTGGGTGTGTAGCAGGGTTATAAAAACTTATTTGGGATTAACATGAGTGTTAGAGATTTATTCACTGATACAGTAACAATCAACATATCATGCGTTTATTTCTTGTTACAGGTGTTATAGCTTTATTACTTCATTCTGTTGCATATAGTTGTTACTTTAACCAACTATATTTGGATAATTGAACTCCTTTTGTCTTATACTGTTATTATTAATATTCCTTGCGACAAAACATTTATTACAAGTACAGAGTAAAGGTAATAAATAGCAGATACTACACTACCATTGGGGTGTGAAGTGTTGGCTTTAGCATAATCTAGGTTGAGTAGAACTTGGGGGGGGGCTCTTCCTCATTGCCGTAACATATTCTAGGTACAACACACAAGCTGAGATGCTCAGTTCCCTTTTCTGGCTGCTTTTCCATCCCAGTCCATTCCAAGAAAATTCTGAAAATTGAGACCCATTTCTTATGAGGCTGAGTTGGCTCCAGAGAGGAACAAGTCATCCTGCCTCTGTTGGGGGACTGAACCCAGACCAATGTTTTGGCAGGCAAGTGCACTAACCACCATGCCACCTTGGGATTGAAAGGGTTAAACTAACAGGTGCATGGGACTGAAAGAGTTAAAAATCATAAATGAAAACAGACAATGATAGGAAAGAATGAAGATATATTTATATAAAGGAGATAAGAGACAAATTTAAATAAAGGAGATTGGTAATGGTAAGTACAATATTTGGGTAAATATTTAACAAAATTAAGTGGGAAGCATTAATTTGAAGTTTTTTTCTGAGATTGGGAAAGCTCAGTATGGGAGAAAGGAAATTGAAAAGGATAGTTATTTCAGAAAAAGGCTGTTACAGAAAATGCATGAAGCACTTACATATAAATGTAATAGTTATGTATTGATAGTGCTTTCTTTGTAGCAGCACACTAAAACAACAGCGATGAAGTATTTTCTGTTCTTTGATATTTAACCACACATATATTGTTATTCTTTGCATTAATTATAGTGTGCACAGGTCACAATATTTATTGACATATAAACAATTGTCTTAGTTAATTCATATCACTAATTTGGATGCAAATTATACTATTATTTTCTCCTTCTTGCCTGTCTATCATTGGTTGATAGAGTGCATACATGAATAATGCATATAATATAACAACAATGCGTGTAGTATGGTATTAGTCAGTAATTGAAATCAGGATTGTCTTGACATAAAAATTAAAACGTGAGAGCTGATAGCTGTCACCAAGGGCAGAAACTGCAACTATTACTAATGTTACATCAGTTGATGATTTATCTGCCCTTTTTAATCAAAATCTATGTTGTGTCCCTTGACGCCCTATGTTAAAGCGGGTAGGGAAATGATGTAAGTTAAAGCGGGTAGGGAAATATTGCCAGTGTGCAAATTTTGGGATGTAAAGTAGGCAGACATTTGAGTTTTGCTTTTATTCTGAATTATATTATTGTGATTTGTGTGTATGTGTGTGTGTGAGAGAGAGAGAGAGAGAGAGGGGGGACATTCATAAGTTATATTTAAATTGCTATCAGCTGCTGCAGGGCATTTGGCACATAATTGCTTTTTGCTATTGTTGCAAAGATATTTGTATTTATTTTGCGGAGACATTTTTGGGGTGATCTGGACATTAATTGCATTGTGTTTCTTGAAATGTGCTGGTTGAATGCATTGTGCTGTTTGATCCTGTGTACCCTGCCCCTATTAGTGAAAGGCTTGTGTGTGTGTGTGTTCGCAGCCTCCCGCCTCTCAGCCTTCCCCTCACCCGTCACCTCATAATCCCATGATGGGTCAGACTCAGGTGAGTAGAACAGGAGGTACACTTCTATTTGAAGTGTTATCTGTCCTGCTCTTGCTCATTGTATCATTTTCATTATTGTGTGTTAGCTGCTTGAATGTGATTTTATTTTCTTGCTGTTGTCCAGCTAAGCTCATATTTTTTTTTTTTTGCACAGAAGTATATAATCTGTAATTATAAGGCATAATCAAATGAAACCCGTCGCAATGGTTTAATTATAAACGTATGGAAAGGCATATCAGCCGGTGGTTCAGAATGAACCTAAGCAACTGTTAGGAAGCAAGTATGCACTTGGGCTCATCAAAAGATGGCCCTGTAGATATTCACACACACATTGTACTCCTTTGGGAGATGGCAGAAACTGTCCCTGTAAAAGGACCTTGTTAGTTAAATGAACCGTTTGGTCACCTCGGAGTCATGACATCTGCATTAGTCATGATGTCTGCATCGGTGTAGAATTGTTCTTTTAGAGCTTTTGTTAAAGGGTATGAACAAATGAAAAAAGAAATGTTTTGTTGACGGACCCCAAGGAGACTTTGTGAATATCTACACCACCCGCTACAAGGACACACTAGACAAGCTAAACGATGGAGGTGATGGCACTAACACAGGCTTTCCTGAACACATACGTCAACTTCTTTGCACAAGCCAGAATGATTGCTTGCTTCCTCACATTTGCTGTGTTTTAATTCTGACACACAAGCTGATATACTTTTAATACGTTTGTAATTAAGCCATTAAAATAGATTTAATTTGATCACATCTCATACTTTGCTGTTGCTATGTTAACATCCTTTTGTTGGATTTATTCCTGGTCAGCCTTGCTTTCTTTGTAGTTCTCTTTTATGCCATGAGCAAATTGGCTACTATATTCACAGCATGCTTTTTGAGTATGCCAATGTTTTATGCATTTGACTTTTCTAATTTCTATCTGTGAATTAAGTAGTAATGTCATTTTTATATACCAGCGTAATTATCGTTTTTGGCTGCTAGCTTTGTTTTGATGTTGTCAACCATTTTTTGTCCCCATTGCTATTGGTTCTTGCTTGTTTGATTGTTACATTAAACAAATAGTTTTATAATGTTATTCTGTGTGCATATTAGGACATCTAAGCACACAAGAATAGGACTAGCTTCCTTTTCAATCTAAGTACATTGGTATTGGACTTTTGCTTCCTTGTCAAAGTACGTAGGGATATCCTTATGACTTTTGCTACCTTTTTAGTCCTAGTACACAAGGGCACTCTTGCTACCGGCACTACCTTTTCAATATGTATGGGACTCTTGTTTCTTTGTTATATTTAGCCAAGAAGAAGATGTATAAATGTGGGAAACTGATGTTAGAATTGTTTGTTTTAACACAGGACATCTTATGTGGCTATGATCCCAAAGAAGCACTTAGAAAAACTAATCATTATTAAGTTGTTGGGACATCTTGTTTTCTCTATCCCAAGTTACATCTGTAGATTACATGCTGTTGTCATGTGTCTTGTCTTGAAGTAGAATCTTTGTGGCAGTACAGCATTACTCCTGTCTCCATATGTTGAAGTCAGAAGAGCCTGCCTCAGTGTGAAGTGGAGCTCGGATAACTGTAGTCTATTGTCTCACATTCAGCAGGCTGGACCACCATGGCAATTGTTTGTTTGGTGTTGTTCTTTCGTGTGTTCCTAATATCATGATTGCTTTGGATGCAATATTCTGAAAACAGAAAAATTAAGACAAAGACAGGCCTGTTATAGGGTGATAATATCTTAGAAAATGGAAAATCTGTGGCAATAAATCAATGTAAAAGTGATATATAAGTACTTAGAATAGTGGAGATGGAATACAAGCGTGCACAGATGATGTTTAGAGTTTGAAAATGATCATGGTTTAAAGTTGTTAAAGGTAACATTTCAGGGTTTGGGAAAATGCAGATAGGTTAAAGCCATGAAAGGTGATATTTCTAAGTATGGCAGAATAGGGACTGGATAAAGATGTATAAAAGTGACCTCAGAGTATAGAAGAATTGTGATAGGTTAATGCTGTAAAGGTGATATCTCAATTACGGAGGTATATAGATAAGATAAAGGTGACATCTCAGAGCCAGGGTATATGGAGGTAGGATAATGGTGTGTAAAGGAGACATCTCAAAGTATGGATATAGGATACAGCTGAGTATAAGTGACATCTCAAAATGTGGGGGAAATGGAGACGAAAATAAATGTATGGTGGTGATAAATTGCTTTCTGAAAATAAAATGAAGCAGAAGTGCTAAATATAATGATAATAAGCATGATTGAAGTGTTGAATATAGTAATAACATGTACAACTACACATATGCTCTTTTGATTTATATCTGATCTCAGATGTTCTTCGTTTGTAACATTAACACTATTCATTAAACATTGCTAATTAGAAGCTTGTAAATCTTAATTATTTCTTAAAACAATTAGAAATGTTATATGTTATCCCACAAAGTGTCATTTCCCTACATATGCTTATTTACTTTAACTAATATTTTCTTTTAAAACAAAACAACCTAACCTCTTTTAGAAATTGCTTTTGCATCATTAGTTAAAAACTGAATTGCTAACTGTTCTGTGTCTGTAACTGCGTGCAATATTTAGTATACCTATTGACTCTAGTAATATGTTATGTTTTCCATTCTATTGTGCCAGAATCGAGGTGTAAATAATTTATGTAAGAACCATAACATTATTTATTTTTGTTTGTTTTTAAGTCTTCTTCTTCTGTCACTGTTTATTCTCTGTTGCAGCATGGGCCCACAAGCAACTTACTCCACACCCTTCTATTCTTGGCTATCCCATGCTGCTCCATCCCTGTGCTCCCCTTTTATTTATTTCTGCTTCTTTTCGCTTTGTGTCTTTAGGTCTTCCTCTGTTTCTTTTGTCCTGTAGATTTCAAACAAAGGCCTTTCTAGTTATCAAGTGTCTCAATGTATGTCCTATCCAGCACCATTGTTCTTCACCCCCTTTTTCTCTGGTATTTGTCTAGTTCTCTCCATGAGCTCCACATTAGTGATTCTATCATACTATTTTATTCCTTCTATTTTGTGCAGACATCTTGTGTTCAAGTGCCCAAGTACTGTAAATTACTCATGAATTATTATTTCTTAATTTGGTTAGCAGTTATGTACTATACAATCAAAAATACATTTACATATGGGTGCTGTTGACAGCAAGCTTTACATGAATGCTGAAGTTACCATACTCATAAATAACAAAATTAATCTGTTTTGAACTATGTGTGTTAACTCATTCGTTACTAAGCATCGCACCATACCTATATGTTCATTGATTCATAATTACATGCATCATCTTAACTTTTGTGCTGCAGATTTCTGGCACTTGACTGTTACAAATGTTTGTAAAAATACCTAAAATAAAGGAGTTTTGTTACTTGCTGTTACTCTGTATCTTTCAGGAAACATTCCCTCCATTTCTGTTATTTCCAAGCCTTTCATGTTTAACGTGACCAAATTGTTTCATGTCCAACGCTGAGCTGCTTTTATAAGCCAGTTTTCTTCGATGTTCAGATTTTGTAGAATGTCAACACTTCTTCTTGGTCCAGGATATTCTAAGAACTTTTCTGTAATATTTAATTCAGCTCAGAATCCCCCAACTTCCCTTCTTTAGCAATTGAGAAGATGTATGACAAATTGCATATAAATTCAAATTTAGCACTATTTGCTTGATCCACGTCTACCTCTTAAGTAACTTTATTTAAATTCTTTAAAAGACATTGTACTCATGTCTATCCATACAATTTGTTAAAAATCATTCATTGGTTCAAAACTAGATGCTACACCAGTGTGACACTTTATATGTTAAGGGCATGTAGAGATGGTTATTGTGGCAAGTGTGTTACATGTTTAGAGTAGTCTGCCCATTGCACTACTTCAGCCTATTCATGTTTTGGTGAAATGTGTGGTGTTCATGTATCTAGGCAAATAAATTATGTCACAAGAAGTAAGGCACATTTATGTATGTGCAACTGACAGGATGTAGTGTGTTACCAGGCCCCAAAGTGGAAATAAAAAATAGTACCACCAGAGCATGTCATACAAGGTCTGAGACTGGCTTCCTCACAGGGTAGAAAAAGTTAGCCAACATCCAACCAACAATCACCTGGCCTACAACAGGCTTGGCATGCATGATTGTGGATCTATACTCTACTGCAGCGGTTCTCAACCAGTTGGGACTCCCCCCCCCCCCCCCCCCCCCCAACCTCCCTCTCTGTACTTCTCACCCTTCTGAAATTCGTTTTATAATGTAAGTAGACCCACAAATCATATTTTATGTAGACATCTAGACTTTTGTTCTAGTATGTGTTATTAAATTTAGCTTCCATTTTTACGTATACTGTGTAGGGGAGGGGGAATTTATAGGGAGGAAATACGAAAAAAAAGGGGGGGGGGGGATAACATTCTGAACATATGGTGAACGGGTGCATGGGCCAAAAAAAGGTTGAGAACCACTGCTCTACTAGCAGTTTCAGTGGC
Organism: Cepaea hortensis; assembly: GCA_963921405.1. Lineage (NCBI taxonomy): Eukaryota > Metazoa > Mollusca > Gastropoda > Stylommatophora > Helicidae > Cepaea > Cepaea hortensis. Next base: position 36,425,648 of record OY992893.1, read on the forward strand.
TGAAGAAAAGAACTGACGGAATGTAAAATACAGCCATCACTTGACAGGTAAATTAAACGTCAATATTGTTTTAACTAAACTGTCATGCTCATTTTGTGTGTTGGGTTATTTGACAGGCTGGTATTTCACTGTTAAGTGATCTGTTACTTAATCTCCTATCTTTTGCAGCCATTTATGTCACCAAGATATCCAGGTAGTCCCAGAGTACCAATTCGGATGCCGAATCAAGTAGATTTTAATACAGGGGTATGATGTCTATATCTTTCTTGTTTGATTGTTAATGGTTGTACCCTGTTGTTATTATTGTTTGCTTGATGATACACACATACATAAGGGTTGTCCAGTAAGTATCCGGACTAGTGTAACATCTAGATAACTATGAGAGATGCATAAAAATTACATGTACTATTTTTTGGCGCGTTCACCCACTACTGCAACATATTTTTCTCATCGGGCTACTAGCTTCTTTATTCCAGCAGTATAAAATTCGTCTTAACTATTTCTTGTGCCATTGGAGAACTATCAGATGCATATCGTCATCCTGTCAAAATTGTGTTCTCCGAGATGTTGTTTCAGGGGGCCAAAAAAGGTGAAAATCACTCCGCATCAATCTCAGGACTGTAAGGTGGGTGTGGCAGTACCTCCCACTTGGTCAATATTTAGTTGACCTTCACACACTGCACTGCAGTCAACTGGTCTGAGGCCATTTTGAAAAACAAAGTGCAAAAAAACTGCTTATACTTGCCCATTCCACCACCACATGTAATATGTTCACTTTGGAATAGTTCATCATCATCAAGTGCTCTGCCACCTGGAGTAGGCATTCATGGCTCGCCACAGATCTCGGTCTTTGATGTTCCGGATCAACTCTGCTGATGATATTCCTCCATGCCACTGTCTCAGTCCATCCAGCATAATTTCTATTGGTCTGCTTCTCTTTCCCTCTTCCCCTTCCTTTCCAGTTGTCACGATGTTCTCCAATGTCTCTCTTTTCATGACATGACCAAAGAAAGCTGTTTGTCTCTTCCTTATTGTTATATAATAGTGTTCTAGTTTCATTAGCCTCTTTCAGGCAATCATTGTTAGTTACTCTGGCAGTCCAAGGAATTTGCAACATTCATCTCAAAAACCACATCTCTGTTGCTTCTAAGTTCTTCCTAATTTGTTCATTTACATTCCAAGATTCACTGCCATACAGCAAAACTGGTTCTATATAGCATTTCAGCACTCTCTTTCTTACATTCATTGATAGTGACTTATTGCATAAGATACTCTTAATTTTCTGAAATGCGGCTTTTGCCTGCCCTATTCTGCTCTTAATCTCTGTTGTACATCTTCCATCTGATGTTATAAATGCCCCTAGGTATTTAAAATTATCCACTTGGTTAAGAATTGTCCTTTCTATTTCTATGTCACATTTTGGTGTCACCATTTTCTTTGATATCACCATTGTTACTGTTTTCTTGATATTCAAGGAGAGCCTTCTTTGCACTCTGTTACTACAATGCCCAACAATTGTTGTAGGTCTGTTGCATTATCCGCCACCAATACTGTGTCATCTGCATAGCGTATATTGTTTATATTATAACCTCCGATTAGTATTCCTGGCTTCTCTTTGATCTCTCTCATTATACTTCACTATAGAGGGAGAAGAGATCTGGTGACAAGACACATCCCTGTCGTACTCCTAGCTTTATTTGTTTATAACTACCCTTTTTATTTCCCATTTTAATTGCTGCTACTTGGTTCGAGTAAATATCCTTTATTATTTTTAAATCTTTCCCATCAATGTTAATATCTTCGAACATTTTAATCAGTTTATTATGTTTTACTTTATCAAATGCCTTAGTATAATCTATAAAGCACAAATATATGTCTTTCTGTTTCTCTATTGACCTTTCTATTAGTGTTTGTAATCGTAAAAACTCCCACACGGAGCAAACACAGCAGAGGGCTTCTGATCGTCAGAAGAGTACCCCCTTCCCCAAGTATTTCAGACACTTTAAAACTCTTGATGCTCTCTGGTGGTCCCGTCCGGGTCATGACTCCGGGCGTCTTACCCTTGCTGTGGAGACGTTTGTTCGGTCACATTAGTTATCCCTGATGTTACGCTTGTCCCTTTGATGTTACCTTGTCTTCTCACAAGCCCTCCCTCTCCTCGGTGGGGAGAACCCGTACAGCCTGTGCTTGCCCCTGAGCACGTGTGGTCGTGGGATGCGAGCTTCGTTCCCCGCCACGGCCTCTGTCGCCTCCATACGTCTCTATATATAGTGCTTTGTTTGTACCTTTTCCTTCCACAAAACCATACTGTTCTTCACTAATTTCCATTTTTTTTCTTTCTTTCTTGTTCTTCTCATTATAATTTAGTTACTAAACTTAATAATCTTCATCTTTGGGTTATCCCAACATAATCTGGATACTTACTAGTCAGACCTCATGTGTGTGTGTGTGTGTATATATATATATATATATATATATATATATATATATATATATATATATATATATATATATATATATATATATATATATATAACACCATTGCCTGTGAGTCAGGGGATAGTGAAACGCCCAGTTTCATAATTCCTCGACATACCAAGGTGAGGTTAAAATCAGTTGTGAGCAATTTGCGTGCAGACCATTTTGTGTTGATTTCTATGGTTTGAGATTTTGACCATTTGGAAAGCAATGGCAAACTACTGAACAAAACTTGCCTATTAAATCCCAAACAGCCAATAAATTCTGAGGTGTATTGCAACGACCCGCAAAAAACATGCAACTAACTTATTTTACACGCACGCACGCACCCACACACTACTTTACGAATACATATTTTGCCTGAAAATTCTATATAAATTAAAAACATTAAAAGTTGTAGGGCAGTTTTCTCTCAGTGAATAAATAGCATGAAGATTGCATGTGTATATGTTTTATATGATTTTGTAAACATCTGCTATTATTATGTTTCCTTGGATTATCTCCAGGGCAGTAAATGGATCTGTATTGAGATTTCAGTGACTTTTGTTTGCTACTGTAATTGGTTTTAGTACATTTTCCACATTTGAATATCGTAGAATGTGAACCAATATTCTGTTTGTCATTCATCTGAATAGATCTTCTTTTCTCAAACAGCGGGACACCGCACCTCCCCTTCAGGCTAAGTTATGGATCTGTTTTTGTTTTTTCCCTTTCTATTTGTAACTTTAGTTTTCATTATTACTTTCATCACCCTAATTTGACACTTATTTTATTTGTTCCTGATTTTAGATAACTTAATTTTTGCATGCTTGTTGTATTATTGATCTAGTTATAACACTGCATTTATTTTAAGGTATGATGATCATTAAAGGCTTTACCAATTGAAATTGGTGATCATACATCTCTCTTGCTGTCTCCAGTAGCATGTATCAGTTCATGTGTTGACACCTTTCTGTGCCTTGACAAAAGGCTGTCAAAATCTTCTCTTGTCTTCCTCTGTCTTTTTTTATTCTATAAATCTTTCCAATTACAGCATGTCCCAGGTTTTATTTTCTTATAATGTGACACCCCCCCCCCCCCAAAAAAAAAAGGCCGGCTGCCTCTTTCTGATATTTGTAATCAGTTGTCTTTGTGTCTAAGCCTCTTTAAAACATTTTAATTACTCATTTTTGCTATTGCAGGAATTTTCAACATTTTTCTGTAAAGCCTGTTTCTAAGGTCTCAGTGCTATTTTTGGGGGTCCAGGATTCACATGTTAAAACTGGTAATTTGCAAGAAGCAATAATTCTTTTTCTAACCTCAAAAGACAGTGATTTATTGCATTAGATGCTCTTCATTTGATAAAATGTCATGCTTGCTGGTTATATTCTGTTCTATAACTCTGTGATCTTCCATCTCATGTTATGCATAAGCCTAGATACTTGAATTTCTATACTTGCCCCAGTGTAACTCCATCACGGAACAAGCACAACAGAGGGCTTTGATTCTTTAGGAGTTTCCCCCTTATACGAATGCTTTACCTTCTTGACATTCTCATGGTGGTGGACCCACGTGGGTCATGACTCCCAGGTGTCTTTCTCCTGTGTAGGTCAGCATTAAGACATCACTCACATTCACTGCTGTGTGTGCCTGACAGTCACCCTGCCCTAGGGTAGGCAAACTTCATGCACCTGGGGCATCATGATTGGATTTCTTCTCATGGCATCTTTGATTTGGTCAACCTTTATCTTGACTGGGAGAAAGCCAGCTTCTCTCTCCAGCCACCTCTCTGTTGCCGCATCTGTGGTTCACTATATCAGAATAAATGCCTTTTATCATCATGTTGCCTTTGTCATCATGTTGCCTTTGTCATCATGTTGCCTTTGTCATCATCGTTGCCTTTGTCATCATGTTGCCTTTTTTGCACCCTGTCCACATCTAAAAAAGCCAAGCCACAATTCTACAAATGTCCAGGGGAAAGTCAACTCTTCTTCCTCTCAGCCATGACAATTGAGTCCGTGGGCTGATTCTTCCTTGCTCTTCTTTCTGCTACAGAAAGCAACCCTCACATAGCATGTCATTCTACCATCAGTCACTACTGTCGTGGCTTGGCTGCGGTGGTGGAACTTCGGAGGACAATTATCTATTGTAGTGGCCACGTCTAAGGTGCAGTGTTCTTACTTGAACAAATTAATACCATTGACTATAATGTACGTGTAGGCATAATCTGTTTCTTTGATTTTACCACTACTTCTGTCTTCTTATTATTCAAGCTGAGGCCCAGTTTTTTTTTTTTTTTTTTCATTTCCTGCAACCACAGTAGTTTCTTCTGACTTGTTGCTGTCAGGATGGTGTCATCAGCGTAATGTAAACTATTTATGTCATGACCATCAACCATGACCCATTTTCTGTAGATCTCATTATATGCTCACTGTAAAATAAAAACAAATCAGGGGACAGTACCACGTCCTTGTCCTTCTTTATTTTATATATTAGCAGCCACAACCATTTAGGAACACTTCAGAAAATATTCTTAAATGGTGTTGCTGCTGATAGCTAATATATCTTCTTTATTATTCATAAGGTCTTTACCATCAATGCCTAATTGTTCTAGTAATTTCTTCTTCTTTATCTGCGTTCATCCGGAGTTGTTTTTTTTCCGGACGTTATTGCGTTGTGCCTGTTTACAGCAGAGCTGTGTTCTTGCGCCGTTAGGCAGACACATCCGACTTCTGCGGGCATTTGTTGACCAGGTTAACCTTCCCGGGTTCTAGTAATTTGATTATTTCCTCATTCCACACTGTCTGATGCTTTTGTATAGCCAATGAAGCATAAGTACTGATCTGTTTTTACTTCTGAAGCTGTTTTTAAATGGTCCTGAGAACGTATATGGTATTTAAATAATGAAGACACAAACAATAGATTGCACGATTTATTGCCTGGCATATTTCACCAATAAAAAGATGTCAATTGAAACGAGAAAAAGAGTGTTGAGATGCTACATAGAACCTGTACTTTTATATGGATGTGAAGCTTGGACAATGAGCAGCCAGGCTGAAAAACATCTGATGGCTGTAGAAATGTGGTTTCTGAGGAAAATGCAAAGAATACCATGGACAGCCAGAAAGACCAATGAACAAGTCCTTCAAGAAACAAATGAAGATCGTAAACTGATCAGAGACATTAGACGTAGACAGTCACAATTTTTTGGGCATGTTATGAGAAGAAATGATTTGGAGAACTTGGTGACAACTGGTAAGATCGAGGGGAACAGACCAAGGGGAAGACCTAGAAACAAGTATCTGGATGGCTTGGCCTTGTGGCATGGTCGAGACAAAAACACGGAACTGATCCACGACTCTGTTGATCGAGTGAGATGGCAGAACATGACCGCCCACGCTTACCGGCATGGCACATGATGGATGGATGGATGGATATTTCGCTGCATCTCGTCAGGTACATACTGCAGAAATCGCACAACATAAAGTGAACTAACTAGATAACTCCTTCGAGCTGAACTATACACATATTCGCACAGTAATGTTGATTATCTACCACAGTAATTTTAAACTGACTAACATGGCTTTCTGCTTGCACAAGGCCGGCTTACATAGGTTGATCAATATAGCTTCTGCAAAATTTAACAAATGACTACTTTGTGTGTTGAACAACACACGGAAGGCACTGTCAACATGTTAGTCAGTTTAAAATTACTGTGGTAGACAATTGACATTACTGTGCGAATATGTTTGATTGCAAACATTATCTTTAGGGTTTTTCCAATTTCACAATCCTCCATGTGGCCTTAATTCCACAGGCTCAAGACCCCCTAGTCCTACATCGCAAGGTATTATAAGCAGTAAATGACAGTATGACAGACCTGTGTATATTACATTGTAGTATTTTGTTCTTCCTGGTGATAACCATAATTTATGTCTTCTTGATTGATTGATTGATTTAGGAATCGACATCACAGCATTTGGGGCATTCTCATAAGTGCTCCGTCCCCATCCTCAGTAGCCAGCGAAGAGTTCCAACACTAATAGTACCAGTAGCAATCTGATTATAAGTCCATCTCGCCTTTCCTCTGAGCGTTGGCCAGATCCCGTCGTCACTCCTCGCTGTCTCATTCTTGCCAGACCATGGTAATCCATTTGCTCCTGCGAGGTGTGCACGTGCTCCCACAAGGCCGCAACCACATCTGCCTTATCATGTATCAATACTCCACCAATTTCTGCAGAGCCAGCCAATCTGTCCGCCTGTTCATTTCCCAGCACACCGGCATGCCCCGGAGAAAAGATCCAGGCGATGCTTGTCACCCATGACCTCCGAAGCGAAGCAAGCCACTCCGCACGAAACCTGCCCGTCCTCACCCTCGTCAGCATGCTTTCTGAGTCAGTTACAATCACGATGTGTGTGTGTGTGTGTGTGTGTGTCGTATTCTCCATCCAGCGGAGAGCCGCAGTGACTGCCTCCACCTCCATTCTTAAGCTGGATGTTGTGGTATCATATGCCAAGCTCTCCTGCCCCAAACATCGGCCATTAGCTTTGGCTATGAACCCCCAGCCACTTCTCTCACCTCTTGACACCGAACCATCTGTGTAGATAATCACATCACCCGAGTGAGCATTGTCCTGAATTAGTTGCTGGATTTCCACTTCCGTGGCCCCTGCTGGCCACTCCCTGCACTCCCGGCTTAATGTGATTATAACTCTGCACAAGTCTGACTGCTCCGCTGGCACTCTGACCCACTCCTCTCCACGCCTAATGTTCTCCAAGGGGCACACCTGTCTGATCGTATCCTCCGCCTGGGCCATCCATGATTTCCCTCTTATCAGTCGCTACCCTTAACTGCGTCCAGCGCCTCATGCAGTGGGTGGTCTGTGTCTTCTTATAATGTAATTCTAATCCTAGTTGTTCACTTGTGCAATAACCGCATGTATTAAATGCTGCAGATCTTATTGTTGTTAACTAGATCTTAATTTGTTAAGAAGCATATTTTATAAACGATAAAATCTCGGTTTCCCTTTACCTTCTGCCAGTTTGTATATATGTTTGCCTCTCATAGCCTTTTATGAAACTGCAAGCCACCAAGAGGTGGAGATTATGTATGGCACCTCTTACCTGTTGATGATCATTCTGTATCACAGAGTTTTGAGGTATTTTATCAAGATAGCAGTCTCACTAAATCAATTACTGCCACTCAGTGACCCTATTTTCTGTCATTTCTTCAACATATTTGCAACTAACCTCTGTATAGAGGCCACACTGCCACCCAATGGAAGCTCCTTGTAGTAGCACACACTTCTAACCTATGTAATGAAAAATAGTTTCATTTGTTTTATTTGTTTTTTTTACTGTACAGAGGTTAGAAACAATGGTGCATGAACTTTGTTCAGTTATAGAATACATACTCAAAAACCTGCAATTGGCCTAAATAAAATGCAAATTCAACAGACTTTGAAATTTTGGAATGATCAGAAACATACATTTTAAGGCCTTGAACTTGTATAAAAACCAAACTTCACTTGTTAAGATTAAGAATAAATGTTAATGTTTATTTAATATGCCATATATATATATATATATATATATATATATATATATATATATATATATATATATATATATATATATGCCAATTTTTAAGAGTAACAAGAATTACATGACTTATGCTAACACTTTATTTTAATTTATAATTCACATGTATTGTTTATTTTGACATATACACATGTGTTGAGTTACTAAACAATAAATCGTATATTTGACATGTTTTAAAAGCATTCAGCGTAAAATGCAACGCTGTTATTGCAATGGCCATGTTCTCATGCATTTCAAAATGACCATTAGGAATTAAGTAATCAATAGGAACAACTATAAGTAATTTTAATTAACCATTCCTAGGGTGTCTACAAATATTTGAATATACCCCAAAAGCGTAACAATTTTTTTTTTTTTTTTTTTGTTAACATGGAGTCAACCTACAGCATTGTCTTAAAGTAAAAGGGTCATGTGATTCAATATAGCCAGTTCGTGATAATGACCGTTTATTGGAGAATTCAACCACATTCTGAGGGGGCTGAGTGGTCTCGAGGTATGGTGTCCGCCTCGAGTGCTGGACGTCCCGGTTCAGGCCCCGGTGAGGACCGGGATTTATTTAAAAAATCCACCTGGACTTCCAGTAATAAAATTTCCCCTGGTCTCAGGGTAGTGAGATCGGACGCCCGTGTGTATTGTTGCGCACGTAAAAAATCCCTTGGCAGTTGGAAATCGAAAAATAGTAGCCTAACGGCGCTGCCCGGGCAAAATTTCGAGTTAAAAATCTACCCAAAGTATTTCAGGATCCTCGCCGATGCAACGGAGTTCGTGCATTGAGCTGAGTTTCTCCAGACTCAGGTCTGAGTTAGTAGGAAAACGAAGCACTTATGGGTTAAACCGTGTGCCGTGATGTTGATCCAACGACTAAACTAAACTAAACCACATTCAATTGTGGTATCTCAGCTGGAAGTGTGGCTACATCATTTTATCTGCACTTGGAGACTTCTGTTACTGTTTGAACATTGAATTTCTTTGTTGCTTGAGGTTTGACATGTTTAGACTATCCTTTGCTGCTTGAAAATCATAACACACCTTTCATATTTGATCTCTTTCTGTGGGAGATAAAAACAACAGAACTTTGGGACTGATATTATTACCATTTGAAGTACACTTCGGTTTTTAATCTTCCACCCAAATTATTAATGACGCATTAATGGACTTTTAACTACAAGTCTGTGCACGCGTCCAATACTCATCTGATTTTGCCAGAATAGTTGATTATTTAATCAGAATAGTTGACAGTGTTGACTCTTTGAAGCTTACCTCTCTTCCAGTTTTGGCTTTGCCTTCATCATATCACTACAACATTTAGAAAAAATTAATTGAAGGTTTTATGTCCCAAGCAGTAGTTTTTCAAGTTATATTTAGACCAGCTCATGATGTGGCATCAGTTGCCTTTTGGTATGATTAGAAGCCTTTAAAGGTCTTACCTAATAATAAATGTAAAAAGCATTGGGCTGTATAATTTGTCAATATATGCCATGTCTGCTGCCAGTTGTGGCTGAGACAACTGAGGCATACTATAATTACTGCCGACTGGTGGGGCATGTGCCCGGACAGCTTTTTATCATTCCACTTTCAGAACTGCAGGATCTCAATTTTAACAGCTTAAATAAAGGGAGTGATGACATTATCTTGCAGCATAAAGAGAATGATGGAAATTAGCTTCATCACTGTAAATTTACATTTAACAAAACCATGTTCTGTAAGGGATATCTATATAATTTGAATAACGAAGACACAAACCATAGAATGTATGATTTATTGCCTGGCATATTTCGCTGCATATCGTCAGGTAAATACTGCAGATGTCACACAACATTGAACGATGTATCTAGTTATTTTACTCTACATTGTGTGATATCTGCAGTATGTACCTGATGAGATGCAGCGAAACATGCCAGGCAATAAATCGTACATTCTATGGTTTATGTCTTCGTTATGCAAATTCACTACGGGAAAACATTGTTTTGAATATCATATAAGCCATCGAGGTGATTTTGACTATTTTTAGTCAAGATGTATGTTAGAGTTTCCTGTGGCATACAAGTAATTTAAAAAATGCTACAGTTTTAGGTAAATTTTAGTATTATGTATTATTATGAATGATGTTAAAACAATGTGAAAATATAAAGGCAATGTAAAATTGTACATACATTATAACATTCATTCATTCAATCATACATTCAGTAGCATGTCCTTTGCAGAACCTCGCTCCCATAACAACCTTCCAGAAAACCTCTCGATCATAAGCAGGATGTCCCGCGTCCGATACACCCATCTGGAGATCATCCGCCACATCCTGCACCCACCTTCTCTTTGGCCTTCCTCTTCCTCTCTTCCCATTATTGTTCTCTCCAAACTTGTGTGGCGTTTCAAGTGACCAAAATATTTTCTTTGTTTTATCATCTTTAATAGCCAACCTTCTTCAATATTCAGCTCTTGAAGTATTGATGCATTTGTTGTTTTCTTTACCCAAGATATTCTTAGAACGTCTATAAAATTTATATTCAAAGGCATTTATGTGCTGTTCAGCTTGTTTGTTAGTGTCCAGGTCTCACAGGCGTATGTTGCAATGGGAAAGATGCATGCTCTTACAAATCTAATTTTTGTAGTTTTATCTGCCCCACTCCATAATTTATTAAGTTGTTTTAGTCTTTGAAGAGCATTTGATAGTTGTTGTTTAATTTCTTTAATTGTGTCACCGTTGTTGGTAATCAGTGACCAAAGATATTCAAAATTTTCCACCACCTCCAATTTTTCCTCAATACATATTTCTTTCTCCATAGTAGTTTTATCTGTATGCATTGTCTTTGGTTTTGCTATGTTAAGATATAAGTTGTGATTTTCACTAATAAATTGGGTTTAGGCTATTAGGTTTTCTATACCATTCTGTGTTGTGGATAGGAATAGTGTATCATCAGCATACCAACATTACAACATACAGAGGTGATATCTGCAGAAGGGTTATAACTCTAATTTTTACATAAAGAAAGATGAACACATATTGCACATACTGTCCTGTGGATTTGAAATTATTATGTTTCATGTGGCATTACGAGCAAGTGTTACCACTTCCCTTCTTTATGCCATTCCTTCCCGTGTGCACAATTTATAAGGCTGAGTAAACCCCAAAGTTACATGCAAGTGAAAGAAAACCCTTAGCTGGAGATTGAGTTGTTAATCCAGTGCCCTTGTCTACAGTAATACCCTGACCATTGTGTGGCTAACATTTATCATATAAACACAAGCAAAGAAGTTTATCAGATCAACAACAACCAAGAAGTTTAAATTCAGTAGCTTTTCGAAATATCTTGTCATGTAGTAGTAGTGGTTCTAGATCAATCTATCAGCGAAATGCCATCTCCATAATGTAGGTTACCTGCATTAAATCTCCACTTTCTGCCTCTTGCTTGATTCTACACTTTGACAGTTATTCACCCGTTTATTGTTCGTCTATCTTCCCACTTGCGTACAGTCCTGAAAATGTAAAAACTGCTTGCTTCAGAAATAAGTTAAAGTTATACATGTTTGGTGCAGAAAAGTTGCTGAAATAACTTTAACTTCCCCACCCACCCTCCCTACCTCTGTGTGTGTGTGTGAGAGAGAGAGAGAGAGAGAGAGAGAGAGAGAGAGAGAGAGAGAGAGAGAGAGAGACTTACTGGTAGAAATTAAGCAATCAGAACAATTTATTATGTTATTAACTACAATTGATGTTAAAGCACCGTGAACATATCCATATGTGTTCTGTCTTCCTGAGCAGATGTTTAAGTAAATGTTTGATTCACCCATAGTTCCACTGTGCATCAGTGAGTTGAGAGGTGAAGTAAATGTTTGATTCACCCATAGTTCCATTGTGCATCAGTGAGTTGAGAGGTGAAGTAAATGTTTGATTCACCCATAGTTCCACTGTGCATCAGTGAGTTGAGAGGTGAAGTAAATGTTTGATTCACCCATAGTTCCACTGTACATCAGTGAGTTGAGAGGTGAAGTAAAGACACTGGTGCTGGTTAGGACACACATTGAGAAACCCTGATTAAGTATAACTAAACACTCTCTTGTCTACAATCCACAGGACCAACAAAATACAGGGAGACCTAATTGAATTAGAGGCAGATGAATAATAGGGGGAGAGCCTATAGAATGAGCTGAAAGAAATGGCAAATGATGGGTTGACTTAGCATGTGTTTAGTTGTGGGTCTGTGCTAAAAAAAGGGGCAACAGGAGAATTAGAATAGTACAACTCTGCAAATATTCTCTGTAAACTACCCTCTGTAACATTCTACAAATTCAATGAACTTAGAAAACAGTTGGTGAATTTGTAACAATTGGCTGGGGCAGATGGAGTTGATAAACTTGATTACATGAATACAAGACAGGGTGATGTTAGAAATAAGAGAATGAATGCATGAGGCAAATAATCACATGTATTGCGTATATTTTCAGCCTCCTGGACCTGGTGGTGGACAGATGCCTATGCCAAACAGTATGGATCCTCGGCCAGGTAAGTTCTCCTATAATTAATCACTTTGTACCCTTGATCTTCCTTAATAGGGTGTTGACTTGTCTACTAATCACCATGTAATTAGTTTAGTGTATAGTTAACTTCTGTCTTCCTCTCTTAATTTCAAATTAAACAAAAGAAAGCTGGCAATTTGTATAATAATGACTTGTCATTTGAAGCTTATCAGTTTGTTGTGGAATGTTGTATGTCTAATGATGGTATATGAACTCACACATGACAGAACTTGCTGAATAAAGTGTAAATGCTGTATACCACTTGCTGTGTATATTTTGCAATGGGTTTTGTTGACCAATTATTTGCCTTTAATAGTGCCATTAATAATGAGGAGGGGATGGCCGAGTGGCTAGACTGCCAGGTTCTTCTTTGGGAGTTCCGGGTTTGAATTCTCGGTAAGGTGCAGATTTTTTTCCGTCGAAGCAGGAAAAAAAAAAAACGGTAACCTGCACAGTTTGCAGCGACTGCACTAGCCTAACGGCCTTAATTCGTCAGGCTTAAGGTCCCACCCTGTCTTACACCACAAGGTACTATAGGCAGTAGATGACTGTCAAAGACTTGGGAGATAGCTCTAAGCTAATAAGAGCTGAAATAGAGCATAGGAATAGGGCAAGTGACGTAATAGGATAGGAGACCAGACAGGAGAGACACTATCGCTATAAATAGCGATAACGGGACACCCTTGTGTCAACAAGAAGGGCAATCGGTGCAGATGAGCTGAGTTGCCCAAGAGGCTGGGAAACCGGGTACACGAAGAAGGACCGAGTAACTCTGGTCAGCACAACCCAGGGCCCAGCACGTAAACCAACAAACGCACGCTGAGCGAATTGCTGGTGGCTGAACACACCACGCTCAGCGAGGAGAGACGGACATCAGACGGCGTAGAGATCAGACGTGTATCCGCTAGGGATACTTTGTGGTGTTATTAAAGGACAGTATTATAGTTATAATAGTCTAGCTTAGCTTCAATAGATATAATGTTTGTATCATCTCCTCATTCCATCTTATCGTCATCACATTCTATGTTTAATACCGTTATGGTATGCCGCTCATGGAGCTATTGTTGATCAGCTCCCAATAAACATGTATCCTTTTACAAACGATACGAGTTGTCACTTCGTGTAGTGTAAAAGAAGGGAATCCTTGTACGCCTGTTGCAAGTGAGTTGCTGACAGGCAGGATACCAATTGCCACGCCCACAAATGCGCGGTGACTCAAGCACTTCTGACACCAATTGGTATCCTGGTGTCAGATGGTGTCTACCTTGTAATGTGCGGTGTTTCAAGCACTTCTGACACCAATTGGTATCCTGCCTGTCAGCAACTCACTTGCGACAGGCGTACAAGGATTCCCTTCTTTTACACTACACGAAGTGACAACTCGTATCGTTTGTAAAAGGATACATGTTTATTGGGAGCTGATCAACAATAGCTCCATGAGCGGCATACCATAATGGTATTAAACATAGTATGTGATGACGATAAGATGGAATGAGGAGATGATACAAACATTATATCTATTGAAGCTAAGCTAGACTATTATAACTATAATACTGTCCTTTAATAACACCACAAAGTATCCCTAGCGGATACACGTCTGATCTCTACGCCGTCTGATGTCCGTCTCTCCTCGCTGAGCGTGGTGTGTTCAGCCACCAGCAATCGCTCAGCGTGCGTTTGTTGGTTTACGTGCTGGGCCCTGGGTTGTGCTGACCAGAGTTACTCGGTCCTTCTTCGTGTACCCGGTTTCCCAGCCTCTTGGGCAACTCAGCTCATCTGCACCGATTGCCCTTCTTGTTGACACAAGGGTGTCCCATTATCGCTATTTATAGCGATAGTGTCTCTCCTGTCTGATCTCCTATCCTATTACGTCACTTGCCCTATTCCTATGCTCTATTTCAGCTCTTATTAGCTTAGAGCTATCTCCCAAGTCTTTGACAATGACAGATGACAGTGTAGAGAATAACAAGGAAGAGAACAAGCTTTAGAATAAGAAGTAGAAAATGCTCAGTATTGAATAGTATAATGTTGTCTAACAAGGTTAAGACAATTCCATGGCAAATATTAATATTGGGGTGTGAAGTGGTACACATGAATACTAACATTGGGGTGTGAAGTGATACACATACACTTCACTTTTACTAGATCAGCAAGTGAGTAGTGATTAACTAACATACATAATAATGTAGGCTGATCAACTACTTTCCTTGCTAATGTCACACAGAAAATTGTGAAACTTACCTGGTGCCCAGTTTACAAAGCTATTTCTATTTGCTTGGTTAATCCTGCCACTACTGGAGATTGAATCCTGGACAACAGTACTGGTAAGAAGTGCACTAACTACCACAGTTCCACATATGAAAGGTTTCTGTTACCAAGCCAGTGGTGGGTTAGGAGGTGGAGTAGATCTGAAGTACAGCATCTTCCTCTGGTTCAAGCACACCAGGTTCGTTCGTCTCATGGTGTTTTGACATACAAGATTTTACAAATAAGAAAAAAGGATGGTATAATCCCCCATAATCCTGGGGTAGTGAATCAGGTTTCTAACCTTGGACAAGGGTGAAAAACTAGATGGACCCTGGTGCTATGGAGTTTGTACAGTGTGCTGAGATTCTCCTTGAGTAATCAGTGAGAGGAGACTGGACACTTATGGAAATCTGTCTGCAATGAAATTGATCCTTCACAATGCAAACTAGTGGGTTGATGGTATGGGCGTGGGGGTGGGGGCTAGGCTTCAGTTTTCATGACCAAGCAGCTAAGAGGTATTTTGATAACTCTTGTAAAGAGATTGTAAACACACAAAAATCAACTTCAAGAATGTAACCCCAACCCAACAAGCTGGCAGGCGAATGCTAATTTTACTTCTGTGCAGCTTTAAATGCTTGTTATTGTTATATCTTGTGTTAAATCTGGTTGAATATGTGCTCCTTTAGCCGATGTTTATGGCTTAGGGGCAATTGGTACAATTTCACAATTCCATGCATCGAGTTCAAAATCAGCCGCAAGCAATTTGGAAACAGCCCACCTTGCATTGATTTTCACAATAGTATGAGCTTCGGTCGCTTAGAATGGCAAAATACTGAACGTTAAATTGCCTAGAAAATCAGAAATAGGCAAAAAATTATGGGATTTGATTGTGACGTTCTGCAAAGAACATGCAGCTAACTTTATGCCCTCCTTGTATGTGGAGCTCTCACAATGATTCCTCAGTTAAATTTGTTGGTTGTGAATCCTGTGGAAGACTTACATTTTAACTCAGTTCAATACATCGACCTTGAGATTGTTTAAGCTCTGAGAATGGCTTGCATCAGTTGGAGTCAGGTTGATGTGGAGACTTTCCTCCCAGTCCAGTACTCAAGGAGAGGAGGGGAGCGTGTGTGAGTTTCAGCACTATTCTTCCCCTCTCCAAACACATAAACCAGCAGGGGTGTGCAAGATCAGTACTGGAACTTCACATCTGTGGAGATGCTTATTAGAATGTAAACTAGGTTATGATTCTGCACAGCACATACCTGGCTGGGATTAGACCTGGGTTGGTCATGTTTTTCCCTGCATGAATTTTAGGTATTTCATAGTCAAAACGCTCAATGCAAAGCCTACAGGTGGAACAAGCAAAGTAAAATAAAAACAATGCATTCCCATGAAGTTGCTTCTGTGGCGAGGTAACAATACCATGACAAGACAGTCGCAATTTGTGTGTGTGCAAATACTATATTTGAATAAGAAAGCTCTGAAAACACTGGGGTGCTGAAAACACTGGGATGAATTGTAGATGCAAACATTCAAGTATTAAATGATTTAATGGCTGCAATAAATTGTATGTTATCTGTATCTGGAGAAAAATAAAGTGATAGCAACGGCCTGTTAGTGATAAATCCTGAACTATCTGATTGCTACGTGGAAGGAATAAAAGCAACCTATAAAGTACAGACAGAAATGAATAACCCCATGCAATATTACAAATCAGAAACATCAGTGGTGTTTTGTCATCAGCACCATCTAGACATCAATATTCCTCAAGTGTTTCAAACAAAAAGAATTAACCATAAACAACCCACCCCCATTATCAATATTTTGAGGTCAGCATGGCCGATAGGTTGAGGCTCTTAAACTTGCCCTGTGTGCTGATGGTGGGATAGCAGGTTCAGTCCTACACCAGTCAGTTGCACTTCAATTTTGACTTACTTCTCTTAAGAAAGTAATGAATGTAAAATTTCTTAGAAAATACACCTGGGGTTGATCGCAACATTCTGCAAAGGACATGCAACATTTCAAATTTTAGTAGAATCTTGGTGTTGTATATACAGTTGTTATAATGTGTCTTGCTTTTACTATGATGGTAGCTTTTTCCCCACAGTATCCAGCTTACTTTACAGATCATGAGCGAGAGAGAGAGAGAGAGAGAGAGAGAGAGAGAGAGAGAGAGAGAGATTAATTTTAAGCCAAATTACTTGTAGAAACAGTCTAGTAATTTAAGCTGTTTTCAACATGACTATAAGTATAGTTATCATTCTCCAGTGGCCTGTTGTGTGCTAAATTTTCCATATAACAATCTTAAAAATAATAATCTGTCATAAGCCAGGTGTCCTGTCTGACCTCTGTTCTGTCATGTGTAAAGTATCTATCATATATTTCATTTTCCTCATATTTGTTTATATAAAAAAAAAATAATCAGTCCTCTCAATTATTGAGTTATTGTTGGATAAACCTGTCTGTTCTTCTTTTCATCAAGGCATTTTTATTAAGTATAGTTGTCACAACTGATGGCTGTGAAAATGTGGATTCTGAGGAAAATGCAAAGAATACCATGTACAGACAGAAAAAAACAATGAACAAGTCCTTCAAGAAACAAATGAAGATTGTAAACTGATTAGAGTCATTAGACATAGACAGTCAACATTTTTTGGGCATGTTATGGGAAGAAATGACTTGGAGAACTTGGTGACAACTGGCAAGATCGAAGGGAAGAGACCAAGGGGAAGACAGAGAAGTAAATACCTGGATGGCTTGGCCACATGGCATGGTCGAGACAGGAACACGGAGCTGATCCATGACCCTGGTTATCAAGTGAGATGGCAGAACATGACCGCCCACGCTTATCGGCATGGCACATGATGGATGGATGGATGTCAAATGAGAGAGAGAGAGAGAGAGAGATATGAGCATACAGAAGTTTAACTAAGGACAACAAAATGTATAGACCTTACCATGAATATGTCAGCAGTAACATAGGCGTGTGTCATGTGACACAATGAAAATTATTAGGGTAAAATAATAAGCCTAGAAAGAAAAGAATAATACACAGCCAGATATTTTTAGGAAAAGGCATATTTTTATGAGACAAGAATCGCCGTTGTGGTTCCTGTTGTTTGGAGCTCTGTTTATATTATATAACAAGTACTAATAGTAATACCCATGGAGTCTTAGCAACAGTGATGTAAACAGCAAAGCAATAAATACAAAGCGAACTGAATTAATAAACGTTATTGGGTCTTCCCCCCCCCCCCCCCCCCCCCCATTTCCATACTGGTAATTTATTACATAAAATCACGCACTCTTCTGAACCACTGGCCAATGCTGGCTGTCATTGAGGGTTGAACCCATCTTGTATATGACGGAAGGATGGCGTGTTACAGCTCTCATTGCTTCAAATATCTCTGTTTGCCCGTGGCTGTAGTCTTTGATTTCGTGCGCGGTCACGTTTGAAGAAGGGAGATAATCATAACCAAGGCTTGGGATTTTGTGTGATAACGTCAGTTGTTTACTGTTCTAGTTAGGATCGCGGCCAGAAATGGGGAAAAAACGAGAATAAATTAATAATGGAAGGATTGATTGTTGGATCTGAATACATATTATATTGCCTGTTTAATATTCGTTTTTCTGATTCTTTCTTACTTTAATAAACAATGTATTATGTTGTGCGCGCGGCCAGGCTTAGGAAGATGAAATGCAAGACCAGCAGACTGTGTCTAACGTCTGTCATTATTTGGTTATGCATAATTTATATTGGACATGTGGCATAATAAACAAGCTGTGCTGTTGAGGGCTTGGGGGGGGGGGGGGGAGAGGAGGATAGTAGATTGTGAAAACAGCAGGAGGGGGATAGATCAGGGTGGAAACAGTACAGGGGAGATAGCAAAGGGTTAGAACGGTAGATGGGAGGTAGTTGAGTGTGAAAGCAACAGAAAGAAGACAGCAGGGGTTAAAACAGTAGATGGAAGGTAATTGAGTGTGGAAGCAACGGAAAGAAGACAGCAGGGGTTAAAACAGTACGTGGAAGGTATTTGAGTGTGAAAATAATAGAAAGAAGATAGCAAGGGGTTAAAACAGTAGATGCAAGATAGTTGAGTGTGAAAGCAACAGAAAGAAGACAAAAGCGGTGACAGAGGCTGAAGAAATATACTTAATAGTGAAAATAACAGAATGAAGACAGCAGCAGCTGAAAAATAAGAGAGGGAAGATATTTGAGAGTGAAAACAGCAGACGGAAGAAAGCAGAGAGTGAAAACGGCAGTAAAATGTTAATAGAGGGTGAAAACAATAGAAAGAAAACAGTGAAAACAGAAAGAAACCAGAGAGTGAACACAGATAGAAGACACCAGAGAGTGAACACAGGAAGAAGACACCAGAGAGTGAAAACAACCAAAGGAAGATAACTTGAAGGAAGCAAAAGGAAGACTGCTGAGAGTGATAACAAGCAGGACAGCAGAAGGTGAAAGGAGAGGGAAGACAGCAAGGGGTCATAACTGAAGAAAAAATATCAGAGGCTGAAAACAGCAGATGGAAGATATTTGATATTAAAAACAGCAGAAGTAAGAAACTTGAAGGTAAAAACAGCAGAAGGAAGATACTTGAGGGTAAACACACAAAATTAAGAAGATACTTGAGGGTATAAACTTGAGGGTATAAACAGCAAAAAAAAAAAAAAAAAGATATTTGATGACAAAACAGCAGAAAAAAAAATACTTGATTAAAAACAGCTGAAGGAAGATATTGGTGGTGAAACAACTGAGAGTGATAACTTGGAAGAATAGCGTGCTGTTTTTCTGTCTATCTTTCTTATCATTGGTGCTGTCCCACCCGTAGTAATATAGTCCTTAATTTTTCTAGGGTCTTTTAGTTTAGACACATTAAAAAAAAAGAAGCTAGTAGCAGCGCATGAATGGCCGGGAAGATTGAGGGAGAAATCTATTTAAAGATTGCCAGGATTGCTTTATTTTTGGTATTGATTGTTGAGGGGGAAAGCAATTTGTGAAATTGGAATTCACTGCCATGGTTTCTTGTTGTGTGTGCAAAAAACGTTTAGAGATGTTTGGGATAGAAATACGAGTAACAAGAAATTAAAGCCGGGTTACAGGCAGGCTCTTCAAGAATGTGATGATACACTGGGGAAAGTCTGGTTAATACGTGACAACAACGTTATAGACACTGCTGCTTTTGGCATTGCCTGGATATTTGAATTTCTGGTTGCTTTGTAAAGCGGCAGGTAAAGTCATCCTGAGAATATATGCACAGTAAAATAGAATACAAAAGGGCAAGAGGAAAGTTTCATAGCACTAAGAAGTTTGTGGAATTCAAACAGAAGTTTAGTTTAGTCAACGTATCAACATCACGGCACACGGGAGTAACCCATAAGTGCTCCAAATTATAAAAAAAATGTGCACCAAACTTTAAAAAAATATTTAAATCTAACGTTAAAATCAATAGTACTGTACAGATCAGAAACATGGAGCGTGACTAATGAACTATGCTCATTCATTAATTGGTGCCTGTCAGAATTGAAGGATTAAAATGGCATGGCAGAATCACCACAGCTCGTGGAGAAAATTATATACCAGTGGATGAGGAGGTGAGAAAAATCATGGATGCAGGATAGGACACACATTGAGGAAACCTGATAATATATATAGCTGGAAAGGGAGGCATAAAAAGACATTAAAAAGTTAAACCGATATTACATATGTTGGGAGGGCCATGACTGGGGCTGCTGTATGAGCTAGCAAAAGAGTGAGCTGGTTGGTGACCTATGCTTCAGTGGGGTTAAAGGGCTGAAGAAGAGAACGTAACTCTGTTGATCCCTCCATTGTGGAATCCATATCACACATACTAATGAGCTGTACTTTGATTTCATTGTTTAAAAGCTATTTAATTATTGAGATGTAGAAGAACATTTAGTATTTTTATATACGTTTGCTTTTTTGAAAGCTGTCTTTCATTAATGCATCTGGCTATGATTAACTATATGCGCCTTGCAGTAATTACATGTGTTGTTCATGATAAGGTATGGAATGGTGTGGCTAAAGGAGTTGTGGTGCTGCGTGAATGCTCTTGAGTTGAAAATATGTTACTCGAGTCCTGCATGTTGCGTTTCTTGTTATTAGTCAGATACAGTCAACATAAAGATACTTGGAGCATTTTCTAAGTTTGCCTGGTCTGTTTTGAATGTGAGAAAGATTAATGGAACCATACTTTAAAGGGGAAAAAAACACCTATTTATAGCAGAACTAGAAAATCCTACGATTCGAATCGACAAGACAAACTATATAGGGAGACATAAAAACAGAAGGAGAAGAGATTAGCGACATAGATTAATGATGTGGAAAAGACATGGAGAGAAGGAAAAGTAGAGAACGATTAATAGTATCTAAAAGACACGGAGATAACTACAAGAGATAATAAAGAATAAGAAGGGTTCGCGTGTCTGTGGTTAGTAAAATAAGAACTATAACCAAACTCATGTAATTTTATTTGTGGGTTATAATTATGAAATCGTGCTTTTGTAACGGTGTATAACAATAGTTTTGAATGAAAGAGCGTTGAAGTAACCAACCAGTTAAATGTAACAACAGTATGAGTGAAAGCTAAACGAGATCAAAAGCCCTGTGGCAAAACACAGGAGAATCATCAGGACCTGTTTAAAATGAGTTAAAGGGCAAGGTGGGTTGCTACTTACCAGGTGTCCTGTGTTGACCAAATTCACGCATCTTCAATACTTGACACAACCGGCAGGGGCTGGCTATCTGTTGAGAGAAGGTTCAGAGTACATATCATTCTAAACATCGGGAATGTAAAAAAAAAAAAAAAATGACCCGGGCTACCAGGTCGACCCAACCTAAAATGGGTACCATGAGATGTCGGCAGGCGTGATGTTGACCTCACCCCTCACAATACAACATGGCGCTAGCACCATATACTCAGTACGACTCAATGTGTGAAGGGCCCTTTACTAATTCTAAATATAGCCTACGTAAGATATCTTTAGAAGTGTGGCCAAATGTTTTATAGGGGGGGGGGGGGAGATATGATTAACCGGCGGTTATTTTTAATTGCAGTTAATGGAACTGTTTTTTTTTTTTTTTTAAAGAGGCTGTGACAACTTTTCATAAACATAAGAAAAAGACAGTTTAAATTTGTTGTTGTTTAAATCAAATTATGATTAATGGAGAAAAGAGATAAAAGATCGGGAGAGAGGATTCTTGACAGCGATTTATCGTGGCATGGAGAAATGTCAGCACACGAATTGATACATTCTGATTGGAGATCCCGAGTATTTGTTTTTATAGAAAATGATAACAGGAATGTTTTCAACACCGAGGTATTTCAATATGGCCATGCTGCAACATTGAAGTTTGATATGTGAAAGTAAGTTACCAAAAAGTCCACCGCTTTAAATAATATTTAAAGCGTGTTGGAAACTTACAGTGCTCGCTCACTTACTCACTCACGCACTCGCTCACTCACACACTCTCTCTCTCTCTCTCTCTCTCTCTCTCTCTCTCTCTCTCTCTCTCTCTCTCTCACAAACACACGAGGGCTAGTCAATAAGTAAGTCACACAGTTCTGTGGGATGGCAGGTAAATGTAGTTGATGTTTTCTACAGGTGTCATTAGGTGACAGCTACATCGAACTTTATACTCATGCGCATGCGCAGCGCATAAACAAAATTACGTCAGTACTTATGGAGTGTACAACCAAAGTGCAACGTGTTGTGCGTTTTTTTTTTTTGGGGTGGGGGGGGGGCAAAAGGACTGCCTTCAAAGGACATTCATAAGGAAGTGCTTCCTGCTTATTCTGACAAATGTTTGTCCTGTAACGCGGTGCATAGCTGGATAGAAAATTTTTCTCAAGGACGCTCTAAAATTGTTGATGAAATCCGATCTGGTCGTCCTGTTGAGATTGCAACTGAAGCATCCGTGCAGCGGGTGGAGGAGATGATTAGAGGTGGCAGGCGAGTAACGATAGACTCTGTAGCATCTGCAATAGGGTGCTCACATGGTTAAGCATACAGCAAGTTGCATGATCCATTGAAATTTCCAGGACTGCTGACTAGTGGAGTGTTGCTTCTTCATGACAATGCCAGACCACATACAGCTCGATTAACTCAGGAGAAAATTAACCAACTACGGTGGGAAGGTCTGGAACATCCACCTTACAGCCCCGACTTAGCCCCTAGTTATTTCCACCTTTTTGGTCAACTGAAAACCCACCTTGGCGGGAGACATTTCACGAATGACACCGAAGTTGAATGTGAAGTGAAAACCTGGTTTAGAAAACAGAGCACGCAGGTCTGTGCAGTCGGTTTGAGGGGACTGATAAAACGATGGGATAAGTGCATCAATGTTGGTGGAAGTTATGTTGAGAAATAAAGGGACAATGTATGTATAAAAATAAACTGGTTACAAGTTGTTATCATAGTTTGTTATTTTTCTACAGGCATTTGTGAGCTTCTTATTGACTTCTTCTCGTAATAAATTTTTATTATGCGCTATGACGGGCATTTATTATTTTGTGTGTGTTAAATGTTCACAGATGTGAACCTTGATTCACTCCTTACAAATACAGTGTTATCACTAGAAAACGGTTCTGTGTTAAAAATAGTAGATTGAACGGGGGAAGAAAACATTCACTGTAATGCAAAATTCAATATCGAAATGCATGTGTACACTCTTTAAAATATGTGTTTTGCAAATGTGGCCGGGAGTGGGATGGGCCACACGTTACTATAAACTTATAAAAGGAGGTCGCGACTTCACTGTTATCAAAGGGGGTCGCGTATTACTTAAGTGTTATAAATGGGGGTGTCGAGTTGCTTGACTGTTATAAAAGAGGGTCAGGAGTTGCTTGACTGTTATAAATGGGGGTCGCAGGATGCTTGGCTATTTTGTTTTTTTAAAGGTAGTGTAGGGTTGTGACTAGAACAAGGTTTGGAAACACTGTTCTATAGTACCCCCTAGTTCATGTCATCATGTCAGAACAGTATTTTGCAAACATTGTGGCTACTTTTACAAATAAAGATGTCATTGAAACAATTGTGACTTGTTATATGTTGAGCCTTTATTGCCAATGATGCTTGCTGTTGATTTAATGCTGTCTTATCCCAGTGCTGCTTAGTTGTGTCTTCTCTAGGCAGTGCTGTTACGTTTAAAGATTGGCTTATTTTACCTATTCGTTTACTTAAGAGTGGTGTGGTTTCGTTTCACATTCGTTGGTTGCAGAATCGGTATCACTACACTCGAGACATCCCCTCCCACGTTCCGCCTCTTCCTCAAAAGCCACCGTAGAGATCCCATGCTGATAGTCCTGACTGTCCCTCTGCGCTGTGAGTATTCTCCAGACCCTCTATTCAATCCCCTATGAACCAGTCTCTCCATGTGTGGACACTCTTTTCACTTACACTCTCCACAAGGAGCCTGCGCCCATCATATTTATCATAAATTAGTTCTCCAGCTAGAGGGACAGCAGCTACCAATCAATCCCTCTGTTCATTACCCCGCGCAACAGCAAGCCTGTGCTGAATATCCGTGATATGATCGCAACCTGCATCTTGTTGAGCGAAGTCAGCTACTCCATTCGGAACATACCAATTTCCACTTTCCGGAGCATACTGTATGTCCGTTACCAATAACATGTATGGATGTACTGCCTTCCAACCATCGGAAGACTACCTCCAGCGCCTCAACTAACTCCCATGCTAGATAGGTAGAAACTTATGCTATACTCTCATTAAGACACACGATACTGTTTGTGCATCTGTTCTGTTTTTCCATGAATGTAAAGTTATTCAGTCCTTAAACTCGTATGAGAATTGTCTTACGATGCCACCCAACCATACATCTAACTTTGTGAACTTATTCCTGTGGAAAGTAATGTGGTGGTTTCCCCTAGCCTGAGTGAACCTTTGACAACGGAAAGTATTGAATTTTGTATCTACTGGGAAAATGAGGAGACAGCCACTTGAGCAACATAAATAAACGTATCTACGTTTTGAGAAGACACTATTTGAAATTGATTTTGTGGAAGGCATCTGCTTGCATATTGTTACTTTAGGGGGCATATTCTGCAAATAAGAAAAGAACGGTACACACACTCACACTCTCTCTCTCTCTCTCTCTCTCTCTCTCTCTCTCTCTCTCTCTCTCTCTCTATCTCTCTCTCTCTCTCTCATTCATTCATATGAACATGAAATAGCGGATATAACATCGGACAAGGGCGAAAAAAGTGTGCACCTTACGCATGTTAAAAACCTCTTAGCAGGTGAAGATCGTACAGAGCAGTGCTGAAATGTCAAAATAGAAAACATCCCCACAAATGAATGTGTATGACATTCATGATTGTAGTATTCACATATTTGGATCCTCGCTGGTTGTACGGAGTTTGTGCGCCGTGCTGAGATTCTTCTTAGTGATGTGTGGGAAGAGACTTCCTATATAGGTAGTGGTGTACAAAGGCAGTGACCATTAACCAAATGAAACCACTAACTTACCGTTACAAATTTGCGTCTGTACTATGTTGTAGTTGTCTTTATCGAGTTACTTATAGAGGCAGTTTATGTCGAACGGGAAGAACCTGTTGAGAACAGTGATTTACAATATTAGAATTGCTTTGTAAATGTGTGTGTGCGCGATAGTCACCAATCTCCGACTACGTCTGTGTTCTTTTGTCATCATGTCATTTGGCCAAGCCATCAAGGTGTTTATTTATCTGTTGATATTCCTCTTGCGTTTGTCCCTCATCAAGTTTACCATTTGTAACTAAGTCATCAAGTTCATTTCTCCTAACAGCATACCCAGAAAATCTTGACGACAATGTTTTTATTTCAGGGCGTAGAAATATAATCAGCCTGAAAATATGCAAGGACATTGTTTGGGGGGATAGTTAACCCGTACTAAAGACAGTTTAAGGATTAGTAATTTGCATAAACAGTTAAAGAAACCATTGTCAGAGGGCAATGCCATCCGTTAATATAACATAACGACAGTCCTATAACTATATAATGCTGTGTTGCGGTGTTACGTGTTCACATATTGTAGGTGACGGCTTACCGAGGCTGAGTGGCCAGTTTCTTTCCTCTCTACCTCTCTCTCTTCCCCCTCCCAGACAGTTCTACCATTGTTTTGTAACCTGGTAACCAGTGATCCTGCTACGGCAAGCCCACTAGCGGCTCTCCGTTAATGGATTATTGCTGTTTGTTTTCATCATCATATGCCCTGCCGAGATGGTGTAGAACTCATGCATCTCCACAGATCTCCACCCTTGGTGTTCTGGCTCAGTTCTAGTGATGATGTCCTCCCAGCATCATTTCAGTATGTTGCAACGTTGTTGGTCACATTTCTTATCAAACTGAAGCCTGGGTATAACGTTTCGGGGAAGATGTTGAGAATGTGAGACACAATGAAGAGCGCGTTGAAATTATATTTTTTACTCATCTCCTGTGTTCGGAATGTTCACTGATTGATAGCCAGTATTCGGTGATCCATTATCCCACCCACCCATCCATCCGGGCACCCATCCAACCACGCGCTACCCACCTAACCACTCAATCATCCACCACCCCACTTATCTATCTACATATCTACCCATCCATCCACGTAAGAACAATGGCGCGTGGTACACATTTGCCATTTAGTATGCTCTTGTAACTAACACCGAATGCTTGCCAATAGAAACAAAGCGCTCTTATTGTCTAGATGCAATCTTAATGTCAATACCGGAGCCGTGAACATCAAAGTAGATATATTTATGAGAGAACGGGAACATTTATGTGTGGAGAATGATGCCAGAAGGCCACGAAAAAGATAAGTCAATGAGGGCGCCACTAAGACAAGTGTTGTCTTGGAACGAATGCGGAGATATAGAATAGACAGAGATGAATGGATAGGGAAGGAGGGAGTGAGAGAGAGAGGGGAAGGAACATTAACTATGCTCAGTGGGTAATAAACTCTGTGGAAAGATAAGAGCTCTTTTACACCATCAGTCGAAGTAGCGGAGGAGGATGAAGAGTACACTTGTTTTAAAAAACAGAAAACTATTTAAATCAATGTATTCACTTAGTCAATTTAAACGCAGA
Organism: Cepaea hortensis; assembly: GCA_963921405.1. Taxonomy (NCBI): domain Eukaryota; kingdom Metazoa; phylum Mollusca; class Gastropoda; order Stylommatophora; family Helicidae; genus Cepaea; species Cepaea hortensis. The sequence continues at coordinate 36,452,567 of OY992893.1, forward strand.
ACCCACAAACAATATGTTGCATGATTTATTGCCTGGCATGTTTAGCCGCATCTCGTCAGGTGCATACTGCACAGTTGCATATCATATGAAGTGAATGAACGAATACTATCATAGCTGAATTAATTAGAGCACATAGTCACATGTATTTTTCCAATGTGAGGCATCTGTTATCCCCACGGTAATTTCAAATTTAACACGAACTCTCTGTTTGTATAAAACCGACAGGAGTGCTTAAATAGGGTGAGGCGTTAGCAGTTAGGCGGTTGGAACAAGATTATTCCAAATACAGAAAGAGTGTTAAATTTGAAATTACCATGGGGATAACAGATGCCCCACATTCGAACAGTGCCTGTGACTATGTGTTTTAATTGTTTCAGCTAAAGTATTAATCATGTATTCACTTTATATGGTATATAACTCTGCAGTCGGCAGCTAAATGTGCCTGGCAATAATTCGTGCAACACATTGTTTATGCCTTCTGTGTTTACAGAAAACTATTTGTTAGTTTTAGTCAGAAAAACATAACATTTCATGTATTATACATCCCCACTCTATGTTATTAACGGCAGATGTTTAGTTTTCTCCGGTGTACCAACTTGTGTTCCTGGTGTTCAACCAAAGATCCGTTTATCACACGAGAAACTGATCGCCTGATGGCCTGCCTTTAGAATGATAACACAGCATTTGTCAGCGACTAATTTCAGCTGTTTCCCCATAATCAATAGAAGTGCAACTGTTGCTGGGGGGGGGGGGGGGGGCTCTGACTGTCTTTCTCGTGTGACCAACCGCTCGATCACAGGCAACCGTGAATTTAATGGGACAGTATTGAAACCGGTTCGAAGCCAGGTTGCGTCACCCGAAATCTATCGACAGAAAAAAATAGACGGTGTAAAGTATTGCTGGATGTACTCGAGTTAGATTAGGAAGTGGTGGGGTGGGGGGGGGGGGGGGGGGTTGTACTGGAAAGTGGCAAGAAAGGGAACTGGTTGGCGCACCTCATACCGTGACCTATTATGTGTAGAATGTTGAACATCTCACACCCTCAAGGCAACATCTGCTAGAGATTACATTTATTTTTGTCATGCGTGTATTTTTATTATCCTATTTTATTGTGGCCACCCCTGGCTTAATAATAACATTAATAATAAAATAACATACGTGGTGATGTCTCATATTAGTTTTATTCACCAATGTTAAGTCTTTCCGCCGCGGGCGGCGCCCCACCGCCTCCCCACCCAATCCCTTAACGGGTTATTTCGGTCTGTGGATTATTTAGTAAGGGTTAACGTCTTTCTCCGTAATCCCGTATATTCTCGTGAGTAACGTAACCTGCTCGAGAATCGGTAGCGGTTCTCGCCGCGTTGGTAACTTAGGGGTATGTGAGCCGGTCGCTCAGAAAGCAATGGCAAACTACTGAGCGTAATCTTGCCTAGTACATAAACAGCAGCGGGAAAATGCTGATGTTGACTGCAACGTCCTGTAATGGGTATGCAAAAAAAAGTGCTTTATACCCTACGTTCGTCCTATTTCATAGTTATGGTTTTCTTTAAAATATTTGTAAAACCTGGGTTGGTTTAATGAGCTATGGCGGAAGAGTGTTATGTGTAATGAGGAGACGGGGATACCGCAATAAAGCAATGGAAGCCACTGACAGCTTGTGATAGCTGTGGGGGTAGTCTAGAATGATTTGTTTTAAAAAATTTTTTTTGGGCTGAATGTATTCCCGCTTGCCATATTATAGTCTAATATAAGTTTCGTGCTGACAGTCAGTACATAATGAAGACGTGTAAATTGAAGCAAAATGTAAATTGTACGGCTTTCTTTCTTCTTTGGCCTTGTTTTCCCGAAAGATTTCCTCCTGGGCATTAACTTAAAGTCAGTTCACAATAGGATGTCTGAAACCTGTGGAGAAAACACGAACAATCTAAGTCTCATCCCAGTCACGTCCGTATGTGCTGTGCTGAAGGGTGGCCTGTTAATATCATAGTATATCTCTCCCTGATATATTTATCTTCAATCTTGCCATCTCTTTTTTGATATTATCTAATTTTCCAATCAGGCTAAGTGTTCTGACCGGACGAAGACACTCACCTGGAATCCTCATTAACGTCGTTATCTTGATCAGTAGTATTTCGAAGAAGCATGATTGTCTTGGGAAAATACAGCGGTGGATTCCCCTTGCCTACCGCCGGTTTGTGTATGGGGTTGACTCCACTAGCCTTTGTCTAAAGAGACAGACCCACCCTGCAAGTTAGCCATGGGGGGGGGGGGGGGTATATATATATATGTGGCGTGGTTTTATAGAAGAATGCTGAAAATTAATTGGACAGCCAAAATGAGCAATCAGGACGTTTTCAGGGAAGCTGAGTCACAAAGACAACTTATCACAAACATCAGAAAGAGGCAGTCATCGTTTTTGGTCACGTTATGAGAAGACACAAACTTGAACACGGTGTGACAACCGGAAATATTTGCGGAAAGAGATATAGAGGAAGACAGCGTGAGAAGATTCTTGACAGTCTTGTGTCATGGCACGGAAGGGAGTCAACACACGAATTGATCCATGTCGTCGATGATCGTAATGTGTGAAGAGGCATGATCGCTCACGCCAGCCGGCAAGGCACTGGATGATGATGATATCTTTCCGCAGCTGCGAATCTTCAGTGTCTATTCTGCACACCATGTTGTTTTGGGGGGGCTTGAAGAAGGGAAGGAGAGCTCGACAACACTGTCCCCGTGGAGATGCTAAACAAAAGTTCTTTTCCGGCCTCACTTCAATTGAGCGTTAATGCACCAGACTCAGTTAAAACGATGTCTTCTAGGGGACTCGTCAACCAACCTCCCAAAGAAGCATAAGTCTTCAACTATGCCACTGCAGGCTCACCTATGCTTTGATATTATAGTATGTAGCTCCCGTCATATGTTAGTGAATGCGTCCTTCTTCTTCTTCTTCTTCTAGGGGAAGAGCCCCGCTGCATTCATGGCTGATTGATTGATTTTAATTTTCTTTTCTGATTTGTTCGTGATTGGTTAGATTCTGCAGCTAAGGGCTTCTACATGAGGGGTAGTAAGCCGCATGCCAATCCTAATTAACTGCCTCTTATGGCACACTTGACAGGTTACAGTGTTACCGCTTTTCCCCCTTTATGGGTCCCAGTAACACATGGGCGAAAGTGTATGAGCTTTCCAAGTCTGTGAGGCTAATTGCTGCGAACTCAATCAGCCATCTCTCTCTCTCTCTCTCTCTCTCTCTCTCTCTCTCTCTCTCTCTCGCTCGCTCTCTCTCTCTCTCTCTCTCTCTCTCTCTCTCTCTCTATCTCCTCTCCCTCCTTGAATGTTAGCGTGCTGAAAGGATAGGAGCGCTCGCTCTTGAACTTTTGATACACTGATGGCGAGATAGCTGGTTCAACACCTACACTGTTCAATTGGACTAAAACGATGACTTCTTTACTAGGGGATGTAAATTATAAGTACCTCAGAAGTCGGAGTGGGTTGGCGAGGTGGCGAGGGACACTGGTAATAGTGAAAACCACGCTGCACGCACAGCATCAGTTAAGTGCACACCCTAGTAGCAGGACATGTATCTACGCTCGTGTGCGTAGCGAGCAAACGAAAAATGAAATAAAACATCTCTCTCCGGAAGTGTTGTTACTGTGGACTCAATATTCAGCTACTTAGATCGCTTCACGTTCCGATATTCATGGCTTTCAGATTGTCGAGGTCGTTTCCGCATTAGAACCAGACCATCTAATTTCATATGCTAGTTTCCGTAACACTGTATTTATATCTTCTATAGTTAGGAGGATTCAGCCCTACACATAACCTTCAATCTTCAGCCATAGAATGGGTGGAATAGGGGGACTGCTGTTTACCGTCGACGTTAACTCTCCTAGCCTGTATCTCCTTCCATAGAAACTCCTAAACCAATAGTTTTGCAGAAATGATTTTGCATACGTCGCATGCACGCCGTGGAATGTGGGCTTTCGGCGAACTTTGTTCGTTATTTTGCGAGTCTTATACCCCATATCGTGCGCGCGTTGGTAATCATGCCATCCACGGTCTTTTTTCTTGTGTACTGTCAATAATTTCTGATACTGATGTTCCTCCATGTAATGATGTCTATCTGTCCAGCGTCCCTTCTCATTTGGTATCCATTGCCCCTCCTCCTCCCCTCCAACTTGCCCGTTATCGCGAGGTTCTCCAGCGTTCCGTTTCTCATGGCATGCCCAAAGAAATGGGCTCCCCTTCTGATGCGATTAACCAGTTCTCTTTGCGAGATAACAGCTTCCAAGATAACTTTATTACTATTTCTATCCGCCCGAGGTGCTCACATCACCCTTCTATAAAACCACATCATCGGGGCGTCTATAAAATTCCTCGCATGTATATACTAGTACGTATCAGTTCATACTTTATTTCTTGTTATCCTCCCAGTTTTAGTCTGCTTTGTCCTCGCCAGCTTACCTTCGGTGTTCAAGCTTTTATGGGTTTTTGTGAAGTGTTATGTCGCTTTATGTGATCGCGTTTTATGTTTTGTATATCGCGTTTAATTTTTTTTTTTTTTTTTTTTTTTTTTAAATGATATAGCTACACCTGTACCTATATTTGTGAAAAGCTGTATCTACGTTCGTCTTTCTTATGTAAGATGGAGTTTTCGATAGGCATGATTTCAGGACACACATGTGTACACCAGTTATAAAGAGAGAGAGAGAGAGAGAGAGAGAGAGAGAGAGAGAGAGAGAGAGAGAGAGAGAGAGAGAGAGAGACTGATTTCAAAAGATTGGGGAATGGCATACATTTTAAAAGGGTTAAGTGGCCAACGATTTCATGAAGAATCGCTGGCTACGCAGCAATGAACAATTAGCTCAATATAACAACGTACGCATGCATGGTCAAGTAGCCGCGGTGGATCAACGGCTAGCACACTTGTCTGTCAGCCCAGTGGGCATACACTTGAATCCCCTTGAGATGGCGATGTTTTAATAACTTACATGGGCTCCCAGATCGACCCAGCCCAAAATCGATACCAGGAATGTCCTGAGAGGGAAGACCATTGTCATGACACTTAGACATCACCCATATAGCCCCGATTAGTCTATAAAAATATTTACAAGTTTCCTTTCCTTTGCTTACTAAGGCATAATGATCTCGTGCTTTCAACCTGTGAAATATATAATGGTAGTGAATATGTGCCGGTTTCTCCGGTCTAAGGGTTACACTGCTTTCTCCGTAATCCCGTATACTCTCGTAACGTGACGTGACGTGCGCGAGAATTGGTAGCGGTTCTCTCCGCGTCGGTAACTTAGGGGTATGTGAGCCGGTCGCTCACAAAGCAATGGCAAACTACTGAGCGTAATCTTGCCAGGAAATCGACAATCAGCTGAAAGATGCTGATGTTGACAGCGATGTCCTGTAAAGGATATGTGGAAACAGTGCATATGTAACGCGTTGCCATTGTGTTAATGGGACCCATACAGGAAGCAAGGAATAGAAACACTGTCAGCTACCACGCATGTTGTAAGAAGCCACTAAGGAAGGTTGGTCTGAGACTGGCTTTCTCGTTACTTAGAAGACTTTAGGGACACAACATTAACCAACCGCGAACCAAGTGTACAAAAGGCTGATTGAGGACCTATGCGCCATTGAGTGGTTAAACGCATAAGATGACGAAGAAGAAGATGAAGAAGAATAGATAGCCCTCCGTGCTATTAATGTATGCCCTGCTTTATAACGGAATTAACAAAACTAAATGACAGGGTCGGATAACTTTATAAATGATTTGTCTACTATGAAAAGATCTTTGACAACATTGATAGAAATCCCTTTGGAAATTGATGAAGAACTTTGGGACCCCCCCCCCCCCCCCCCCACAGACAACCATTAACATTAAGGACAACATATACAGATAGGAATTTCCTTGGGGTAAACTAACAAATACATTTAAGTAGGAATAGTATTGCGACGGGGATGCCCTATGTTACGTTTATTATTCTTGCTGATTATAGACTAGTTAAAGAAGTCAATGGTAAGTACCGTCAGAGATAGGATTCCGTGGACTATGACACGGCAGATTTATTATCTGTTTTTCGCTGATGACATTATATCCGTATATTAAATACAAGAGAAACTAAACATACTTGATGGGAGGTCACAACAGTTCACATCCTTCCATCCATCATGCGCCATGCCGATAAGCGTGGGCGGTCATGTTTTGCCATCTCACTCGATCACTAGAATCGTGGATCAGCTCCGTGCTCCTGTCTCGGCCATGTCACGTGGCCAAGCCATCCAGGCACCTACCTCTCGGTCTTATGATAGGACAGTTCACATGGAAAAGGTAAAGATAATGAGAATAAATCAAGCAAATGATAACCCGATCTCTCTTGGTTAAACCTCACTTCAAGCGGTGGAATCATACCCCTAGTTATGGAAACAATGATGCCGAAGTAGATAGGGGTATTATCTTAAGAATACACAGGGCAAGAAGAGCTGTCATGGAACTACGAAATGTATAGAAGTCTAATAGAAAGCTAGCAGCAAACTTAGAATAGTTAACTCAAACGTTCAATCAGTACTGTTTTGTGCATCAGGCACGCAGAGAGCGACTGAAGCAATTACTAAAACATTCCAAACTTTTATCAACTGGCCCCTGTGCAGAATAGGAACTACCTTGCTCAACAGATTCACCTGTGCCGTCCTTAGGGAGAGAAATAGTTTCCAGCAAATCAAGAGGGAAGGAAAAGACGCAAGCTATGAAAAGGACACACCAGGAGAACAACATATAATTGTATAACTAGGAATGCCTGTCTCTTCCCCCCACAAGCTAACGAAATAGAGGATCTAACACACGGACAAGAGAATTGAGAACAGATATGAATAATATGGAGGAGGCCGCAGGAGATATCAAAACATAGAACGGCTTGACGTGAGTTGGTTGTGGGTTTGTACTTCGTTGGGGAATAAAGTGAGGGATATGAACTCTATGGCCATTTGCCATCCGTAGCATTATTTATATTTATGTAAATGTTGCTTTGAGCCAAGCACATCGTTAAATCATGGCGCCCATACTTAGAATATGACATTTATACCAATACAGAGAGGGTGTAATGAGGCGTTGTACAACGTAGCGTGTAAAGCTGTTGCGTGTTGTATGAAAGAAACCTTAATAAGAATCTATATACAGCGAATGCTAGATTCGCCGCTGAGATAGCACAAGATGATAATAACAGCTGGGGGGAAAGAAGATGGAGTGATTGTTTTTTTTTTTCGTAATTAATGGCGCTGTATTATAATGGACAGAAAGTATTGATGAACACTAGTAGACAGAAATATATTAAACAGTGACTCAAGACAGTTGATGAGATAGAAAGACCTAGCTGCAACGAAAGCACTGACTTCGGTTAGGTTTAATAAAACTTGCCATAAGAAGTTGACACCTTCCCAAACCAACATTTTTATTCACGGCAGAAGTAGCCACGGAGGAAAAACCGCTTAAGGAAGTGACTTAGTTAAAGTAATTAATTATATAACACTATAGAAACGTCACCTAGGTTACACATAATAACAGACGCGACTGACGAGTACTTCTCCGTTTGGCACATTAGCTCTACTATAGATATCTGTTTTAATACAATAAATGCTCGCAAACATAAGGCTAATCAATATTATTGACAACCATCATCATCATATAGCATTCTCTTAGATTTACTCTCATTATACAGTGAGCTTATGAGATCTGTAGAAAATGTGTCACGGATCGAGGTTGGTGCTCATAATATACATAATTTACGTTATGCTGATAGTAACACTAAGAGGCAACCATAGAAAATGATAGAATCATTGTAGAAAGTGAAAACATGGGCCTCGGCTTGAATAATAGAAAGATATAAGTAACAGTAGCCGTCCTCCGTGGCGATGACGTTGCGGACACGATTCGTGATGCCGCTTACATGCGTTCGAAATACAGCGGCGACCGATTTGGCAGCAGACCGTGTTGCGCTGGTTTTAACGTGTTGGTATGAGAGAGCCGATTGAACGTAAAAACTTGCCAAGACATCAAAAACGGCAGTAAAATGCTGGTGTTGACTGCGACGTCCTGTAAAGGACATGCAACTTTTACCCCCCCCCCCCCCAAAAAAAAAAGGAATAGTAACATGGTAGGAACGAATAATGCCTCAATATACCCAGACAGCCGGTCTCTCTGGCCGAGAGGTTACACCACTTTCTCCGTAATCCCGTTTATCACGCAGAGTCTCGTAGCGGGCGAGAACTGTGAGCGGTTCGACGCCCGCTGGTGACTTGCGGGATAACTGAGCCAGCCGCTCAGAAAGCAATGGCAAACTACTGAGCGTAATCTTGCCAAGAAATCAACAGACAGCTGAAAGATGCTGCTGTTGACAGCCATGTCTTGTAAAGGATATGCGAATTAAATAAAAAACAAAACCAGACAAGCAGTGGCATTAATTGGAGACAAGCATACGAGACCCCAATTTACGTCTTTTCGACTTAAGTTTAGACGCTCTTCCATTAAATATGAATTTATTATACTTGTTTTGCTTACGACTCCGACGATTGGCGTACTACTTTCGTCCTCATGTGTGTTACGCCGCATGGCGTTGGCGGCAGATAGATCACAGAACGTCATTACGTCAAAACATCCATAGCATCCCAAGCCACGTGTCCTCTTTCACTTTGAATCCATACCTTGTAGTGATAGCTTGTCATCTTAGTATTCTCTTCATTTTATCATGACATCCTCGGTTAATCTTGGCTTCAAAGAGTGCGTCTAGTGGAAGTGATAATAGTCAGGGCAGGAAGAGCAAGACAATCACATTAGAAGTAAAATTGGAAATGATAAAAAAGAAATGAGAAAAACGAGACTTGATGAATATCGGCGGGGTGCTAGAATATAGCCTATAAACCAGTGCTTCTCAACCTTTTTTGGCCCATGCACCCCTTCACTATATGTTCAGAAGGTCATTCCGCCCCCCACCCCCTTTTCGTATTTCCATCCTATAAATTATCCCCGCCCCTACACAGTAAAAATGGAAGCTAAATTTAATAACACATACTAGAACAAATCCAACTGACCGGTGTGTGGAATACACCCACTACCCCGCGGTCGGTGTACATGAAGTTTTAAGTCCGGTAAACCTCTCGGCCACGCTGACCTCTAAATACCTATACTGTACTATCATAACATATCAATGAAAGGTTACATTGCACAGAAATGTAAACAGTCTTTTGAAACTTAAAAGCAAAGCGTATACAAACCTCCTATCAACGAACGCTTAGAGCCCATTATCATGTGTCACATCGGGCGGCGCTGGCCATAATGTGCCTCCACAGGCATCTGTTCTCTGGGTTCTTGATGAGTTAGAACACTGCTGGTCTTCCCTGCGCCTCTGTCTAACCATTCAGTATTCTCGACCCCTTATCTCTTACCCAAGCTAGATCTTTGCCGGTTGTCATCAGTTTCTTCAGACCCTCTCGTCTCATAACATGGCCAAAATATGATAATTGTTTTATCCTGGGGCGGCAATAAAATGTCTTCGTGAATTGGCCTCTTTGCAGTAATACCGCAACCTTGGAAATACCGAAGTACTGGCCTTTAGTACATAAGCTCTCTTTGTCTTCTATTTCAAGCAACTTTACGTAAAAGTAATATATTTGTTAGTAATACAAGTCTGGGAGCCTTAGTCATGCGGTGGCTAGACGCTTGCTGTATGTCTGGAGGCGATGGGTACGAATCTTCATCGAGGCGGAGTGACCAGGTCATCCTACGTCGACTTAGCCTTAAATGGTATGAGAAAATGCCTTAAGGTATGAAGGCGGTCGGCGTGAAATTGACCGCATCACCTCGTGAATGTCGATGGCCTCTAAAATATGGGCCAAGCACCAAATGAACTCATACATTCATTCAGTAGCATATCCTTTGCAGAACTTCGCTCCTATAATAACATTCCGGAAAACTTCTCGATCATAATCTAGTTGTCCCGCGTCCGATACACACCAAATGAACGTAAAATTGACTAGTCTATAAACATAGGGTTGGGGTTGATAGCAACTTCCTGCAAAGATCTTTCAACATTTAACACGAGCTACCCGATGCCCCATGAGGCGTGTTTGTCTTTTTACTTTACAAGTTTGGATATGAAGTTGAAATAGCTCTATGGAGCATAATTGGGGTTCCGATAATTAAGTGTAAAAACTGGTCGAAACTGAGAGAATCAAGAAAAGTATATATCATTTGTGGAATAACGAATACACGCGTGGTGAGTCGATGAGTACAGAAAGAATTATGAATTCAGAAATGCCTGTGTACAGTACATTATACAGTTGTTCACTACAACATATCCAGGCGAACCTTCTGGCTTAGAGAGACAACAGTGGAAGATAAACTCTAAGGACCGCTGAATGAACTAAAAAAGACTTAGATTCATACAAGAGACAACATTGCAGTTATAAACATATTTCAGGCGAACGAAAGAAGAAGAAGAAGAAGTTGTACACTTAACAAAGCTTGTTGACGGGCGTCGCCGATTTCTGCGCACGTTCATCACTGCGCATCGTGCCGTCGATAATAATTTCAAATCGCGTGATTGATAAATTAACCAAAAACTGCTTCATGTCATTCGTGCATAAAAACCCGCATTATTACCTCGTTTTCTATGATTGTTTTGATCGGAAATTGTCATTGTTTTCTTTATGAGTCTCTGAGATTAAATGACAGTATTGACAGATAAAGCCTGATTACTTTTTTTTTCTTTTCTTTCTATCAACTTGTCTTCTGTCTCCACCCTTGACTCTTTTGATTTCTTCATTTCCCTCTCTCTCTCTCTCTCTCTCTCTCTCTCTCTCTCTCTCTCTCTCTCTCTCTCTCTCTCTCTCTCTCTCTCTCTCTTCACCACACCCCCCCCCCCCAAAAAAAAAAAAAAACAACCTCGCTCTCATTCTCCAAATGTTATTTACCTTCACGCCCGTGATGTGCAATTCTTCATTTCTGCTGGCAGATTTATTTATGTTCTGGCAGACAAGATGAAAAACAGGAACATCTCCGATGCTGTCTACCGTCAGACAGTAACGCTTTTAACATTGAACTATTTTCAATTTGTTGCTTGAGCTGATAGCGGCCTTTTTGGGTGTTGATGAACCACAGCTCCCAACACTGACCGGGAACCTGAATTTGAGAAGAAAAATTAACACGTCTTTAGAAAACGGCCTAGATATTATTGTTTTATCTTGCAGGTCTCACACATACTTGTACACACTCACACATGTATTGTTTCTGTATTTTGTGTATGTATGTTGCACATGCTACCTTCAAAGAACTGTCTGAATTATTGTGCACTGTATATCACTCGTGCGCTACTAGCCCGCCCCCCCCCCCCCCGTCTTCTCCTCGCCTGCTGTTACAAATGGGACATTCTCGGCGATGCATCTTATCGTTTATACCGCTATATCGCCGTATCTAACAGTAATATTTATGACTGCTTGTTATCACTTTACAGGGCGTTTCACGTATAAATCTATCTCGCTTTTGTTTGTGTAAATACACCATGTGCCCTCTTGTGTAACCCCGACCGCTTTAAATACATAAGTAACAGGCATGTGGGATACGTTACAAGCTTATGTGTGGGTAGTGAGGTAGGTAGTTAAATGAACGGGTGAGTAGAAGGAACACGCGTGTAATGTCTAGCCTGTGCAGTATTTCACAAACATACTATTACACATGGGGTTTTCGTTCCCGAATCAGGAAATTCCCAGCAAAAACATGTACATCCACGATATATATCAGGGGTGCGTTGGTGTAGCTGTAAGGACGTTACGCTGACACTGACATGAGCGTAGCTCGGACGAGGGCTCGATGTCACCTCTCGACGTTCGCTACGGGAATGAAGTACCGGCTACCCATTCCTTCGTTCTGACCGGCCTACAATATGTGATGGTCCTAGCACTTCTCTAACCCACAGCTGGCTCCTGCTACAGAACTTGTTTCTATGCGCGCCGCGGTAACGTAGTAGTGGCTAGACACTCGCCTGTCGGCCTTGTAGTCGTGGGTTCGAATTAGCATCGGGGTGGATTTATAAAATGTACTTATGCTCCCAGGTCGATCCAATCTGAAATGGTACCAGAAATTGTCTTGGGAAGAAAAGGCTACCGGTGTGATACTTAACCACATCCTCACCTAATGCCTATTGCGCCACAAACGTGTTATTGGGCCTTTGTTTGTATGTGTTACACAACTGCTTCAGTACTGAGCTTCTCAAACTTTATTTCACTCGAACCTTGTTTGATCAGACAATATTTTTCGTGACTCTTTCGCCCTGTTATAAATATAATCAATAGATACTACATCTGTTTTCTACTTTTTCCTCCTGCACCACTACCATCTCCTCCTCCTTCAAATGCCTGTCTGGATCAGACATATGAATTACCAAAATACGATAAGTAGATTGTGAGCTTTACTAGAACACGATTACAAGAAACAAAATGATTTTTGCGGCCAAAGCCTTCGTCAGCACAGAACATAACAACATAGACACCAAACTAATAAAATAATCACTACATAGAAAATGCAGAGGTTACTTAGCTGAATCCTGTCTTGGTTGAATGTGTCTAAAGCGCTAGCCGTTTGATGAGTGTGGAGATGTGAGGATTGAAACGGGTCGATGGGTAACAGGGATTGGCTAAGATGCCCGATGGGTGGGGGTGGGTGGGTGCGGGGGGGGGGAGAACACCCATGTGAGCGTACGGTGAAGGGCGAATTAGCAGTGAACTAAAGCCGGCTCTGTGGCGAATGTTTTAGTTCGCCATTCCGCATACCCAGTTGGCGGTCGTTTGGAATGCAGTACGCCCTGTGTTGGTTAGCATAGGATAGCATGAGTAACGGTCGCTCAGAAAGCAATGACAACAACCGAACGCAAACTTGCCAAAAAATTACTAACGGAGCAGACATAGGCGATTACCCACTCTCTAATCCTGCCTGCCATCTGATATTTTGATGAAAACAGCGGAGACATTAGTATTTTATTTTGCCGGTCTCCCACGTGGATTGCTAGCTATGTAAACTTTCCACATACATCTTTCCTTGTCGAACTTTGTCTCGCTTCTCTATTATTTCCTCATCTGAAAGCTAACTTCTCTATTCCACCTTTTCTATTGACGTGGTTTTGATTTTGATGAGTGATCTTGTAACACTTGCAGATCTGAATATTCCAACCTTTGTTTCTTCTCTGTTACTAATAAACCACGTCTCCATTGCCTCAAATTTCTTCACCATCTCATTACTCACTACCCAGCATTCGTATCCATACACAAATCTGTGTAAAATAATTATAAACATCTACAAATGTGTCTGCGACCTCCGATTATTGTAAAGCGCCCCCCCCCCCAATTATTATCAAGCGACATTTGCTTTGAGAAGGCCTGCTTTAGTTAATGGATTATGTTTCTGAATGAATGAACTTCAAGGCAAGCCCATTAGAATCTGAGGCAGATATACAAGACTCCCCCTGTCGTATAAAGAATCACTTATATTAAACATGCAATAATTAAATAGCATTGATTCTGCGCGGAGTATTGTTAAAGTTAAAGGGTATCTTATTGATCTGCATACGAAAGACGTGAAATAATCTTTGCCGAGGAGACAAGATCCGATAGAAAGAAACCTGGGCGGAATTGTTTTTCAGTATTCCTGTCCATCATTTCTATATTTGTTTTTGACACCGCCTGCACAACATTGAGCTGCAGCTGTTGCTGCCGATTAGTGCTTGTTATGGATTCTGTTGTTCAGTTTTTACCCTTAATATCTCTTTCCTTTGACCTTCTCTTCTGTTTGTCTGCAAGTCCTCTTTAGCGCCTGTCACGTACTGTGTCCAAGCAAATTAAACAGGCTACGTAACCGCACGTGATAACTGCTAACTCTCGTAGAACGTCAGGCCTACCATAAGCGTGCAACACTACCCTACCACTCTCATTCCCGGAACCCGCAGCAATAAGACAATAATGGCAGTACATTTTACAATATTGATTGGTCTTTATATCGTGGGACGACGCTTAGGAAAAGGAGTAGACAGCAGGGGATATACTATGGTTGGTTGTTTAGTGAATCATCTAGAGAATTGAGTTTTAACATTTTTAACACGGATTCGTTTTGTTTCCTGACTGTCACCTTTGGTTCAATGAAGGAAGACTGACGTGTAATGGAAAGTATACTTATTAGTTTGAAGCTGTATCTTCACAGTAATAGAAAACACCTTCCAGGAGAGAAGGAAGACTGACGTGTAATGGACAGTATACTTATTAGTTTGAAGCTATATCCTCCTGTAAAAGAAAACACCTTTCAGGAGAGAATGTGCTAGCGCCAGCTGCAATAATAACCCAGGGGAGTGGAAGGTGCAGGATTGAGTACATTGTGACACGTTGACGGTTACAACCACAAACACCCATGTAGTAAGACTAGTATTCACTATTTGTGTGAGTGCGTGTGTCTGTGTCTTTTGCAGTTTTCTTATATCTTTACCTCCTTTGCTACATACATATTCATTTTATTTTATTTTGAGGACTCTTGGCAAGATGTATTTTCTCTTTGTCGTCACAGCTGTGATTGGGTAAAATATAGAGTGTTATTTTAACATTTCGGTTCCTTCCATTCGAGTTCCTTGCTGTGGTGGCTACATCGCTCAGCTCAAACATGAAAACCCATTTCAGTAATAATTGAAGTCTTTGGGTACACAAAGGACGAACTTAACTCTTAAAGGAACGGGAAGTTACGGTAATGCAGTGGCTAGCGGGCTTGCCTGACGGTCCGGAGGTGACGTATTGGAATCCTCACCGAGGCGGATGTTTGTAACTGACCTGGGCTGACACGCGGACTCAGCCTAAAATGGGTACCAGGAAATGTCCTGAGAAATGTAAACGGTCAGCGTTATACTGACCACATCACCCATCAGTGCTGATTTGTACATACAGATATGGGACTATCACCGAATGTCCAATGCGCATGTTAGTTAGCTGCATATCCTTTACAGGACGCCGAAGTCAACCGCCACATTTTGTTGTTGGCTGTTTGTGGTTTCTTGGCAATTTAACGCTCAGTAGTTTGCCACTGATTTCTGAACAACTGGCACTCATAATTTGTGTGTGGGATACCAACGCAACGCGGTCTGCTTCCACTTTGCCCACATCTGTGTTTCGAGCGCGGTATGCTGGATTACGAATTACATTCGTTACCCCTTCGCCACAGGTGTAAAGATGGTGTTTACTTTTATTTTGTACTTTGAACGTGTGCCTAAAACTCATCAAAGTAGTGGGTGCTTTGGTGTAACGGTCAGGACTTTATGCTAACAATGACATGAGCGTGGTCGGACGAGGGTTAGATGCCAGCTCTCGTCTTCCGCCAGAGGAGAGAAGAACTGGCAGTCTATTCCTCCGTGCACTTAGGCCTACAAAAATTAAAATTGTCCTAACACTTAATATACCCACAGCAGGTTCCAGCTGCGGGACATGTTTATTTTTAATACGCTTAAGGGAGTATAAGGAGGTCCTTTACTTTACCTATACAGCGGAACTGACTGTAGCTGGCCATACACTGCAGTCTCCATTTAATATATATGCTAGGCTAGTGCTCTGGAAGCTATGCTACGGCGGCTGTCATATATATGTAATCTTATCCGGTACGTAGGCTTATGGGTCGTAGTAATATGATGGAAGTATCCATAATCATTGTCTTCAGCTGCTTTCTGTTGCCTTGCAATGCGCGCGCACACACACGCACGCTCGCGCGCGTGGAAATATTGCATCTTGCTCATTCTTTAATGTTACCGGTCCAGTGTTTTCTCTGCCAGAACTACTCTCACTGACTAAACATCTTTGAAAAGACTGAGAATCTATTATACACTTTAAGAGTAATCATACATTTCTATGTCAAGCTCGTTAAACCTTTTAACGACCTCGCATACAATTTACGCACCAAGGGGCTTTGCATACAAAGGGGTGGTTCTTCATTAAGTCTTCTATCATGTGGTGTTACATGTGTACTGCAACCGAAATTTAGTTTTGTGTAACAAACGAGAGGCTTTTAAAAGATTATGAAAATATCTGGCAACGCCTTGACAGTTTTTATGGGGTACGGGTGTTAGCAGTATCGGTTACAGCGGTTACGTTCTTAGTTATTTGTGTCTAGTATAGTGTTACCGCGAGCATGATGTGCTCATTTGTGTTGCTGAGCGTTGTCTCTTAGTCATATACCGCATTGCAGATAGCAAAATATTCAGCTGTTAACTATTGCTTATTCTGCTCTTCTCCCTCTCCTTCTTCTTCGTCGTCATTGTTGTCTTCGTCTTCTTATTCTTCTTATTAACCTGAATACATTTAAAGCAATCAGCAGTGAACTTCACGCTGTTAATACACTCATTTTATATCGACCAAACTAACGTCAAACGTCATATATGTATCTTAACTCTGGCAGGCTTTTTAAAGCCACAATTACTTGGGTAATAGAACGTTAATATATCTATTAAAATAGTTTACTTATGTAGGCTAGAAAGAAGTTGGGTAACAGAAGTTTAGGACATAAGGACGTCAATTAATTACCGGGGCATACTGGAATAATATAAATGTCTGGACCACAAGACATAATTCCTTCAGTCGTTGAAGATTTCGAACCATAATCTACTTTTTGTTTTTCTTGTGAAAATACCACGAAAACAAACTACTGCACGCCACGTGTATAGGAACATGAAAGAGCAGATACTGCTACTGGGGTAGTCAGATTTCTTTAGTACGTTGTGGTTAAACGTACAAAGTCAGAAGACACATGGCGGCATGTTTGGGACAGCTGGGGAAGAGATAATTACACATCACGCTACACTTGGGAATGAATTTGTTAATGAAGATAAAAGTAATCTGTTGGTAGATACTACCGTAAGTGTGTGACGTTTCGTCGAATGAGAGGTAGGATATCCAACTTGCTTTTCTCCTACACTTTCCTTTAAAAAATAAAAAAAACAGTCTGTGTAAGCTTTACCATGATGGGTCAACCCCCAGCACCATGTCCTCTTCTTTTATTCTACTCCTTTTGCTGTGAAGCGTTGCAGAGAGGAGGTTGCAGAGAGGAGGCAGATGGTCTTCGCTTGTCTCGTTGCTGGTGCTAATGTCATATTGGATTCCTTCAATGTCTCTTTTACAACATCTAGAAATCTCTTCCAAGGCCGTCATCTAACCTTGTATCCCGATGTTCTCACGTAGAACGCTTTAGCCTCTGGCTGATCGTGATTTTTTTTTTTTTTTTTTTTTTTTTTGCACAAGGTTACCATGACAATCGGGCTTCTGCGTGTGGGAGTCAAAACAAAAGAAAAACGAAATTGTACCTCAACTGCGGATTGTACCAGGATCTTTATATTATTAGACAATACACTATCCACCATGCAACCATGACACAAGCTTAGTTATTTATACAGAGAAAAGAACGATGGTACTAATTTGCCACCGTAAGCACGTTATGGGAGGCACCATGCAAATACTGTTTATGCCTGTGTGCATCTTAAGTACCAAGATAAACAACGTCCATTGTCTGATGTTCTCTCTGATTAAATGAGCTTGCAAGAAAACACTGTTTGTAATGGCAGTAATTAGCAGTAACAGATCGATAGAACTCAAATTTGCTTTCAGAAAAGTCTTTGTTTTCCTAGCCTAATGTTAACCCATTCAATCCGACGCAAATAAATTATATATATATATATATATATATATATATATATATATATACACACACACACACACACACACACACACACACACACACACACACACACACACACACACACACACACACACCAGAATGGCTTGGGTGATCAGGTCTGTCCACAGCCTTCAGTCTCTTGTGGTGCCAGTCTTTTCTGATAAGGATGTTCCCCCAATGCCATGATGTCAAACTGCCGAGCATATTCTCTCTTGGCTTCCGCCTCCTCTCCTCCCATCCAACTGGCCCTTCCTTATGACGACATACTCCAGTTTTCCTTTTCTCATTACATATCCAAACAGTGTGGACTGCCTTCTTCTGATGCGAGTAACTAGTTCTCTTTGTGAGTTAACTTCTTTCAAGATGTTCTGTTGACCCGTGCACAGAGTTATCCATGCCACATACATGTTTTGAGCCTACTGAGATAAATGTTTTGATTGTGTATACAAAAACCAAGGAGATACAGCAGCATGAGAAGAGTTCGATTAACTAACTGCCTGTGACCGACTGGGAAAACAAACAAGGGTTGAGGGATTCAGTGCACTTGGCGCTTGACTTGGTGACGAAGATCAACCTGGTCTTTCACCACCTAGTATAGTGGTTCTCAACCGGTAGTTAATTTTCACACCCACCCCCAGTGGGGAATTTTAGGGTTTCGGGGGGGGGGGGGGGAGATTAAGATTATTTCAAGATAGCGTTAATACACGAACCGATTACTTGATATTGTTTTTCCCTCCATACTTTACGGTTTTATAACGAGTAGACCCGCAAATCACGTTTTATGTAGACGTCTAGACTTGTTCTAGTATGTGTTATTAAATGTACCTTCCATTTTTACATATACTATGTAGGGGCGGGGTGGGGCGATTTATAGGGATGAAATACGAAAGGGGGGAATGACATTCTGAACATATAGTGAAGGGGTGCATGGGCCAAAAAAAAAAAGGTTGAGAACCGCTGATCTAGTAAGTAAAGGATCATTTTACACGCTTTAAGGCGTAAAGGACATGTGGTGCTAGATCCGTATATGTATAGATCAATCAGCACACCAGGCGTAATGCCGTCAGTACACGCCGGCCACTTTCATTCTTCAAGACACTTCTTAGTACCAATTTTAGGCAGGGTTGACCTGATTCGCATCCTCCTCGATGCGAATTCGAACCATGACCGCCGGGCCGGCATGTAAGCGTCACTATGCTATCGCTGCCACCTATTCACTTAATGAATATTTATTTAGCTTGTAGTGGATGTAAATACAAGCCAAAATATTTTATAACACTTGTGGATACATACAGCCTCTCAAGTATTGATCGCGGGTGTTAATATAAAAAAACCTTATACCAGTGGTTCTCAAACTTTTTTGACCCATGTTCAGAACGTCACCCCCCTCCCCCCCCCCCCCACCTCTTTCGAAATTCCTCCCTATAAATCCCTCCCCCTACCCTTACACAGTATACATAAAAATAGAAGCTAAATTTAATAACACACACTAGAACAAGTCTAGACATCTACATAAAACGTGATTTGCGGGTCTGCTTACGTTATAAAACGAATCTCATTAGGGCGAGAAGTACAGAACTGTAAAATTAAGATGGAAAAACAATATCAAGTAACTGGTTCTTGTATTAATGCGATCTTCACATAATCTTAATTTTCCCCCTGTAAACCCTAAAATTCCCCCCTAGGGGGGGGGGGAATTCCTCACCGGTTGAGAACCACTGCCTTATACTATGTGTGTATTTTACCTGCACGTTTGATCTATTAACAGATGATAAGGCCAGATCATCAGTAGATATATTGTATTTATCTTTATGTTTTCATTGGAGATTCTATGAGTAGAAAAGAAGCAAGCGTTTCAAAGGGATGGTCTGTAATTTATGTGCATTTTTATTTGGCACTCGCTTTGAACTCATGCGTAGTCCGTACCCAAGCTGCAACGTCTATTGCACTGAAGTGACTTTTGCGTGTGGATTTGCGTTCCCAGTGTCCCTCTCCACCAAGCGAACCCTCTCCGACTTCTGAGGTATTATATGCATTTGAATAAGATATAACTTTGGTTATTGGATATAGCTTAGCTAAAACTTAGGTTACTGCATATAACTTAAGTAAGAACAGCTTAAAATATACTCTTTGCATGCACCAAAGGAAACAAAAGTATGTCCAAGTTTAGCCTCCTACAGTATAATCTCTCAGTGTGTTCTTTATCTGACACAGTAGGTCAGTGTTCATTTGTATTCTACATTTTACGTTGCACACTGATTTCGTGAGGTTGCTAGTTGCATTTCTTGGGCGGCCTAGCGAGTTAAATAAAAACATAAAACAGTTCACACACTAGGGACAGTTTTCCTGTGGCTCGGTGTAAACCATGTTTGCAACACCAAAATGTTGAAACTTCCAGCATAAAAATCATTGCTCTCGGGGCATTCCCCCGTGTGTTCCGTCTCATTATTCGATAGCCAATGAAGTGCTCCCCAGCAGATGGAACCAGTGGCAGCTTGATTAAACGTCTGCCTTCATTTTGGCCCACCCTTGCGTTTCATTCAGACTCTGTTCATTCTTCTCTGGATCCCGTCTTTTTTTTTCCCCCGGCATATCCTTTACAGGACATTTGCAGTCAACACCAGCATTTTTCAGCTGCTGTTGATTTCTTGGCAAGTTTTATGTTCAGTAGTTTGCCATTGTTTTCTGGACGACCGGCTCACTTACCTCCGTAAGTAACCATATCGACTCGATCTGCTGCCAAATCTTGCACAGCTGTTTCGTACGTGGTGTATACGGGATTACGAACAACGTTCATAGCTCTTTCGCCAGGGAGACTTGTCTTCTAAACCTCCAAAATGTGTATAGTTTTTGCACCGAAATTCATGGCGTATATCATTACACAAGGGTGTAGTCACTTATGAAGCAAACCTAACTGCAAGAGCTGTGGGGAAAAAAAAGACTGGAGACACCCCTCCCCCCCCCAAAAAAAAAAACGCAGCAGGCGACCCTCCTCCTCCTGGAACGTCAATTTCGAGCCAAAATAGACCTTACCGGCCATCTTAGAACTCACGGCTCCGAACTTTCGACCCCACTGGATGAAATTAATGGTCATCATCACTCTTGATGGACAAAGACCACAGCATTCTTTGCATTAGAAGAATAGAAAATTATTTACATAAGACAGATGAAGGTTTATGGAAGTGGAGAGTTACGACGACCAGGCGCCTACTACAGTCCTGCCCAACCTATACTAATGAACGTAACATCTGACATCAACCCATTCCTACCACCAAAAACTCACTTCTTCTTCCAGTGGGAGACATCCATTAGCTAAACGTTCATATAACCTTTGCAGAAATGGTCCCAGGGTCCCCCTAGATTTCTTTGTCATGATAGAAGTACGTTAATGCATCTCACGGCAGTTTGTTCTTTGTTTTCAGTTTATGCATATCTCTTCCCATTATTCTCGATTCTCCTGTATAGAAGATAGCGGTATGCTAAATGCATTTCTTGGCTGTCTGTTTAATCTTCTCATTATCTGGTGCTTAAAAACAGTCGTTCACAGTTTCGCAGTGGTATATCTCACTCTATTATTTCACAACCCTACCTCACTCTATTACTGTCTTTAGCGCCTTCCTGACATTTTCATTTCAATTTGAGCTTCATCCTGTTGTGTTCTTTAACAACCCAGCCTTCTCCCACCCCTACTACTTCTGGTGAAGTTCTGTTAAAGAAATAATTGCCCAGCTTTCAGACACTCATACAACTGTGTGACATGATCGTGTTTATGTAACCAAAGATAGGATATTCCCCATTCCTAGTCGGGGGTGGGTGGGGAGAAGCACGTGCAACGTTCCTGAAGATGGAGACGAGATAATTTTCAGAGTGCTCCAGGAATATACTGCTATGGATATTCAAGCGAGCAAGAGAGCTGGTCATCAGATCGCGGTATGACGTATAGATTAACCTGGTGGCAGATACCGCTCGCGCGGTGTGAAGTGTTATTCATTCACATAGTCTAGGCTACAGCGTAATTAAATTGGGGGCGCCAGTCCCTTTATCGCCGCTTTACTCTCCCAGACAATTTTCAGAAACTTCTAACCCCCCCCCCCCCACAGAGAGAGAGAGAGAGAGAGAGAGAGAGAGAGAGCTGGCATCCGTTTTATGAGGCTGGGTCAATTCCAGAGCCATGCTTGAAGGAATCGAACCTGGACTACTGTTCTGGTAAGCAAGCCCACTAACCACTGTGCCACTGAGCGTTATGATGTAATATTTGCATGTATGAAGACTTAGCACTTCACCCCCATTTTGCATCATCTGCCGTAAGAGTGAGTGCCTGTAAGTGCGAATGTTTCACACATGAGTAAAATCAATACTGAATGTTTGCCTTTATGACTATACATAAACAGAGGAAAGGGGCATTTGTCTTGGGCCTCACTGCAAGAGATAATACTTGCTTTCAGGGGTGTCATGTTTGTCAAGATTATACCATTGCATAAACCAGGGCTTCTGATCACAATGGTCGCGACCTCCTGGGTGGCCGCATTAATATGCGGAGGCCGGAGACACTTCATCTTAGTACCTATTAATATGTCGCCAGTGAAAAATGTTGAAGCCCTGCCACACATAGCTTACAATAAACAAAGCTGGGCTCATAACAGTCTTGTGACATAAAGCGCAAATGTATCTCTTTATCGCATTTTTCATTGGTATTCTTTATGGATACAAGCCTTAAAGGCCTACCGACCCGTAGCCCTGAACTCAATCCTTGATGACTTATTTCCTCAGCCAGTGCGGCCCTGGTGTCGGCCTAACCTCATATTATTGAGAAAGTAAACAGTTTGACGCCATTCTACATCGTCGAAAGGGTCATGATACACCCAGTTAAGTACCTCTCTTCCTAAATGGTCGCGAGGTCAGTGTGGCTGACGCAGACTGCATTTTATGAGATGTACTGACCGTTTGCGCTATAGGGTCAATGAAAGTACGACCATAAAACCAAACCATCTAAGTCTCTCTTGACGGAAATAATCATCAATGTTACGTTTCTATTTACTTTTCTTACTAGTCGTCTCCCCCCCCCCCCCCTCTCTCTCTCTTTATTTTTCTCTCCCCCCCCCCCTCCCATGTATTGGATCCCTTTTCGGCAAGCTCTGTTAAAAACGCTTTATAACGTTATAACAATGATGATCTTTTTATGGCAATTTCTTTTATGCCATGTGCTCTCCTTCTCCATATATATATATATATATATATATATATGTGTGTGTGTGTGTGTGTGTGTGTGTGTGTGTGTGTGAAGGCTTAAAATGAATGACTCAATGTATGCCCTACAAAGCACCACGCGCTCTTGCAAACGTGCAAGAAGAAGGCAATATTTTAAATGAGAGAAGTAACATCAAGACGCGGTCTGGAAATAGGATGTTAAGACTGCACCATCTTGACGAGAGATAAAGAGTGCTAGAGATTCATTGCAGCCCACCTTCGTTGTGAAGATGGCAGCTGTTCTGATCAGATTGTGCATTACCTGAGATGTAAAAATACATTAATACAATGACAGCGTTTTGAATCTCATGTCTTCTCGGCATGTCTTCCATCAATACATTTGCTTAATTAACATCGACAAAACATTACAGCTACGTCAGGTCTCCCTTTGTATTCAGTCTATACATGTCATCCTTGAATCGATTCGAGAATGCCATAATCACTAATCGCCGTCTTTCTAGATATGTTTCTTTAATATGACAATAGACAATGGAAGACATTTTATCCCATTAGATTATTCTACATCAAACGAGGATAAATAAAAGCCTTGTTAAACTCTGTTTTATTAAAACTATTCTCAAAATACATGTATGGTATCTTTTTCACATGGGTGCTGGCAATGGAGAGGCATCTTTGCAAGTATTATGGTGTATAAACAAATACACGAACATGATTGTTTGAAAATGAGTAGCCGAAATGGATACTTGGAGAATAAGCTGATAAAAATAATAGAAGTCGTGAATGTAGTATAAGTGGTTGCATTATTTGAGATCAGAATTACCTTGCGGGGAGGAAGGGGGGGGGGGGACACCGCAGAAAGTTGAAAGCGGGAGCGAAACACGGAACACGTAATTTGATGACGCATTGCCAAATGGGAATGTGATTGAAATGCCACAAATGAAATGATGTATTGAAAAGCAAAGACTAAGCCAGTATTGAAATATTTCAGAATACGTTAATCACGCTCCGTGATGAAATGCAGACTGAAAACATGAACAGGAATAATTAGGACGAATGTATTTGCAGCACATTTTCCCGCTGAGTTTTCAGCTGGAGTTTGTTGACAATGGCGTACCTAAAACCCATCAGACATTGCTAACCCAGGCCTGAATACCAGTAAGTCCGTAAGTGCTGTGCGGAATTATGACCTAGATGCATCTTAATATGCCTCTCCGGAGATAAGTCAAGAACCTACTTTATAGCATTCGGGACATTGCTGTACGTGCGCCGTCCTCGAACAGCCAGCGAAGAGTCTCAATACTAATAATACTTGTAGCAGTTTGATTGTGTGTCCGTTTGGCCATTCCTCTGATCTCTCCGGTAATGCGAAGTTCTAATACCAATTTTACACGCCCTATAAGAGCTGCTCAAGAAAATGCCAAACGAGGAGAAGGGATAAACCGATAGTGGACAGTGGCAACGAAAGAAACATCAATGAAGTAGTCGGCATAGAAAGGAATGGAGGATGATGAAAAAAAAGGGAGGCTGCCCAATGCACAGTAAAAGTCTTCCGCGCAAAAGAACCAGAACAATTTATACCGCAATATGAACCACCATAATTATAATTAACGCCACCGAGGCTGGTTGAACGAGGTGGAAAGTTTTTTTTTTTTACACATCGGATGGATGAATGGATTGATACACGCCCTGCTAGTTTCTGAGCTCCTGAAAACCGTCCTCTTGGGGACTATATTGGTTCTGGGTTGGGGGGAAAAGTCCCAACGCCAACTTCACTCCGATAGATGCAAATTCATTCAGTTTAGACCCTCTGAGCGGCTATTAATGTAATTTAGTATTACAGCCCAGTCTTCCGGGAGATTCACAGCAACAAACAAACATCACATTTCAAGCAAACAAAACTGTAGGCTGCTTATAATTGCTGCAAATTAAGTCAATATATAACAGCTGTGGCTCTATATAACAGCTGTGGCTCTATATAACAGCTGTGGCTCTTCACAACGCTGCAGTAGATAATCGAACCAAGAAAGATAGAAAGTTGAAATGCAGATAGTGTGTCTATCTATACAAAATAGGCAGCTTAGATTGCTTACACAGCTTGATAACTGGCGTAAAAATTAAAATATATCGAGCGCGGACTTTTATTTAAATCTGCATCGAGCGCAGGGCAGGGGAAAGTGGGAGAGAGTCTATGTGAAAGATAAAACGCTTTATCTAGGCTATTTAAAGCGCTGTTATAAACCCGAAGACATAGGTGAAACGCTTAGAAAGCAAGACTAATATATTTGAATGACTACGGCTATAAATGCTTTTCTATGAGAAGCATGGTAATGTACGCTGATTTATGTCTTCGCCGTGCCAGACGTCTAGTGACTTCACGGCAATCCACCAATTCACGGAAGAAATATAGTCGAAAACATGGCGTGGAGTCAAGGGTTATTTCGTGTGTACCATTCGCCTCCTTCATGCCGATAGCTAAAGTAATTTTGTTCTCTCTCTCTCTCCCACCCCCCCCCTCTCTCTCTCTCTCTCTCTCTCTCTCTCTCTCTCTCTCTCTCTCTCCATCACCATTACCACATTTAAACTAGTATTTTCATATTATTTTCTATATTTTTAAGTTCTTCTTGTTTTGAAGAAAAAGAAATGAAATGAAAAGAATCCGCGTCTGAGCTCACAAGTGCTAATGAAAGGTGTGCCTGAATTACTGGAATACCTCACATTTGTGTGTGTTTATATTGCGCTTTTCACATTGTTAGAGTTTATTGAGTCGGCGTCTGCGTAGCAAAGGTATCTGATTCACAATCCCGACATACCGGGTTCGAAGTCAACCGCAAGCAATTCTGGTGCTGATCGCGTCGAGTTGATTTTCACAGCAATTTGAGCGTCGGGCATTCAGAAATCAATGGCAAACTTTTTTTTTTTTTTGCATATCCTATTTACAGGACATCGCTGTCAACACCAGCACTTCTGAGTTGATGCCTTGGCAAGTTTACGTTCAGTAACCCACACCATCCGTTAAAACTCAGGACGACACTGTCTGGTGGTTTAAAAAATTGCAAACAGCTCATAATTGCCTGGGTTGACTCCGACACCATGTAAAGGACATGCACCTAACTATTTAGCATGCAGTGTGCTAAGACTGCGCCTTCTTCCTCAAATTGTTAAAATCCCCGTTAACATCGCATCTACCAAGTCGATCGGTTTGCATTGCAATTACCATATTTTTGCACTGTGTCTCGGCGTCACTATAAAACTCTCACGGTAGTTCACCTTTTCCGTCTTTAGTACCTTGCTGTGTAGGACAATAGGGGATTCAGCCTAATTAATTAAGACCGCCTGGCTAGTGCAGTCGAGTTGTGCAGGTTAGGGTTTTCCTTTTGTTCACGGGAATTTGAATCCGGATCTCCCGAATTGGAGCCCGGCGTTCTAGCCACCCACCCAGACGCCCTTCACTTTTCCCATTAACAGTTTATATTGAGATTGCTATGGTGTAACGTTTAGGATGTGACTCTGACCAATCGGACGTGGTTTCGATGTCAGCTTTCGTCGTTGGCTACGGGAAGGGAACCTATTCATATGTGCACTCAGACCTACAGACATGTGATGGGCCTAACACTTTGCTAACACTTTACATACGCACTGCAGATTTCTGCGACGGAACTTTTTTTTTTTTTTTTTTTTTCATTATTACATTGAACTTGCCGGAGTCTAGTGATCAAGCAGGGACATTTCTTTAGGTACAATCTACTCCAGATGCATGCCTTGCAAATGCAAGCAGACAGGCTTAAATCCTAGAGAAAATCAAAATGGACAGGGAGCTTATGGAACACTAAGAGAGTAGTTACCTCTCTGCTATATTTGAAATTCGTCTATCTCGCTTGCATGTCAGTCCGGTGATCATGTATTCCAATCCTATCGAGATGTATTCGGTTTTTAAAAGAAATTGATCTGGGGTTACAGGTCGACCCAGCCTAAAATTGGTATCGGGATATGTTCTGGGAAGTAAAGGTGACATATGGGATAATGACCACGTCACCCGTCAAGCCCCGATTGGTATATAAAATATAGGATTGGCCTTAAGGCACGCGGACGGATCCTTTGCTTTACTACTTGCATCTATTATGCTCACATCAAAAGAGGCACGAGGCTTATAAAAATAAACTAGGAAGTGATAGTGGCAGGTAGGAGAGCAAGAGATAGATAATGATACAAGTGGGGAAGATATTAAGAGTTTGCATATTAAGCCGTGTTAGTTGATACAGCGATGTGTGTGTGAGAGAGAGAGAGAGAGAGAGAGAGAGAGAGAGAGAGAGAGAGAGAGAGAGATCTACTGTGGGTAAGATGTTTTCAAACAATATATAATATATTACACCATAAGGAAATCCTTGACTAAGGAAACCGTCAGTTGATATAGAAAACGCCACCATAGTCTTATTGTAAGACATTTTCAGAAAAAAAAAACCGCACACACACACACACACACACACACTCTCTCTCTCTCTCTCTCTCTCTCTCTCTCTCTCTCTCTCTCTCTCTCTCTCTCTCTCTCATACACACACATACACCACCTTTAGCTGTCAACACTCTATCATTCCACAGCCATCAATTGGGAGGCAACAATCTCCATTAGCAAAAAAAAAAAAAAAAAAGAGAGAGAGAGAGAGAGAGAGAGAGAGAGAGAGAGAGAGAGAGAGAGAGATTACCTGTCACTTAAAACGTTCCCACAAGATGAAGAATGTTTTATAGAACAGTTGGAGCTGTAGAGTAATAATGTTCACTATAAAAAATGAAAGCCAAATAATCAGTAGATTAGTGATAAATTGTTCAGTAACTACGCAGATAAAATTCTATACACGAATACGAAGAGCACAATGAGCATAAAAACAGATTAAAACTGGCACTGTGGCTTGGGGCATAGTGAGACGCGCAGTTTAATCATTCTTGGATTTACCGAGTCGGGGGTTCGCAGTTAGCTGCGTACGATTTGAAAGCAGACCGATGTGTGTTGATTTCGATGGTTTGAGGCTTCGACAGTTTAGAAAACAATGGGAAACTACTGAACTAACATTGCGTAGTAAATCACAAACAGCCAATAAATGCTGGGATTGACTGCCGGATCCTGTAAACAACATGCAAGTAACTTTAATTTGTCACTGCTTTCTGAACGGCCGATTCTCGTACCATTGTGAAAATTTGCACAAAGCGATCTGTTCTAAAATCGGCGCGATTGACATCAAACCGTATACGTCATCATAAAGTGAGTGAGTTATGTTGCACCGTTTCGTCAAGCCTGTGCTCAGTAATTCAATTTCGACAAGCATTTACATTCGGGTTTGCCTTCCTTACCTTTTGACTTGTCCACAGTCTACATACAATGCAGGAGGTTTCTGCCGTACTTCGTCTGGTCCCCATCCCTTGTCGTGTCCGACATGGGAGACCCTGCTAGTAGCTCAGCTACCGTCGGCATAGCTCTTGGTGTCATTGTAACACGCCAGCGCTTCTTCTTCCTGAAGGTGCAGACACGCCAACAGGGGAAACCGATACGATAATTGTCTTGTCTGTTGGAATATTTTGCATGTTGTGTGTAATATTACAGCAGTCGACCGAAATGATAAGATCTCTCTGGTCCCCGAACTTCCGGTGTATTGACGGAAGGGCAGTGGGATCATCCCCTATACCAGTCAACTAGACTTAATGTTGACTTCTCGTTCAGAAAGCAATGGCAAACTCATTCATTCATTCAGTAGCATGTCCTTTGCAGAACTTCGCTCCGATAACAACCTTCCAGAATACTTCTCAGTCATAAGCAAGATGTCCCGCGTCCGATACACCCATCTTTAGATCATCTACCACATCCTGCAACCCTCTACTCTTTGGTCTTCCTCTTCTTCTCTTCCCGGGCATATACCCCTCCATTATTATTCTGTCCAAACTTTCATGACGTTTCAAACCACTGAACCTGGGGTTGGGGTTGATTGCAACATCCGGCTAAGGACACGCAACTTTCATTTTGCAAGTAATACAACGCTGACCATTCTGATTCTTTTCCTAAATTTAGTTTCACGTCTGTCTTCGCCTTTACAGCGGAATACGTTATCTTGGCACGCTGCAGATGTTACTGGAAAACAATAGAGAGAGAATGTCGAAGAAAGATACGGAGACCCGGAAATCCACACTTTAAAGTAATGTGAAAGGACAGCGCCGGACAATTCTGACTTTTGTTTAATGTAATTAGAATTTCATTTCAGTTTTAATGTTTGAAAAGGACGCATTTACAATGAGTTTGTCAATAGCGCGTCAGTATATGAAACTATCGATTTTATTACTCTCTCTCTCTCTCTCTCTCTCTCTCTCTCTCTTTCTCTCTCTCTCTCTCTCTCTCTCTCTCTCTCTCTCTGTCCTCTCCATCCCTGTCCCATTCCATTTCTCTTAACTCAATGCATAAGCAATGCACTACATAATTATATATTGTCCATGTATTCTAGCAACACACGATGCGTTAAATCTTGTACGTGTGGTATGTGCATTCCCAAGACATCTGGCTACAGTATGCACCTGTGAATTACCGGGACCCGTAAGACAAACAAATAATAGTTACACTAAACATACCGTGCATGTCATAAGAGGCGACTAAGGGTGTTTGACGTGGGCCTGGCTACATCAACTTGTAGAAAACCCTAGCTGCAATATTCAATCGGACATAAGCAAATCTACAGAGGAGGACTTTTACG
Organism: Cepaea hortensis; assembly: GCA_963921405.1. Taxonomy (NCBI): domain Eukaryota; kingdom Metazoa; phylum Mollusca; class Gastropoda; order Stylommatophora; family Helicidae; genus Cepaea; species Cepaea hortensis. Next base: position 36,482,246 of record OY992893.1, read on the forward strand.
AGGCACCACCTCGAAGGTGATTCAAATACAAGACCACTGTAATGTGAAGAGCAAGCAATATACGCTGAATAAATTGCTTGGTACAAACTGAGTTAACCATTCTCTCTCTCTCTCTCTCTCTCTCTCTCTCTCTCTCTCTCTCTCTCTCTCTCTCTCTCTCTCTCCCTCCCCCATCTGTTTGAAGACAGTCACGTTGTAACCCTTGTAGCTGCTACCTTATATAATCCGGTATGTGCCGCCGTCGACGTAGCTAGTAGTTCTCCCCATGTAGGGCCAGTGTTGTCCAAGAGAGCACTTTACCGCCTCACATATCAGGGTCCGGGTATGGGGTAAATAATTGCCTTTACATTGGAGGCCGGGAACAGATTTACGTTCCAGTACGTTTCTTGAACCGCTCCATACAGTGAAATACGTCGAACTTTTACTGCTGCCAAACATGTTTGCTTTTCTTGGGAAATAACAGATTGCGCACTTGGCAACTGAAATATCTTTAAGTGCTTGATTAGTTGAAAGCAGCAATTCAGCGTATTATAGCCAGCTCGTCTTTTTACCTTAAGTAGTAGTGTAGGCCAAGATATGGGAGAGACAACTGCGGCTACATATAAAGGCAAGTAAGATGTTGCGATAAAAGAACGCGTTTATTGCACTTGAACAGTGAAGCATACAAGTTTACATTTAGTGCCAGAATCTCAAGAATGAACACGGAAAGCTTTTAGCTAAATGAGAGATTCTTTCTCCACAATGATTTTTGCTTGTGATAAGCCACAGAGATACGCGGATGGTTGAGTGAGTTGGATGGGGGGAGAGATAGGTGATTAGGACGAACTGTATAATCTTAGATATTCTGTTTATTGATCTTAACAGGAAGAGGATGATGGAATATGGTAATCACTCTCCAGTCATGTTTGTTTTTCATTATATAGCTTGCCTCTCTCACTCTTCCCCAATCCGTGTCCTCCCTTGCACTCACGCTTGCTTTAGTATTTCCAGGTGATCATGTATTAAAACATTTTGAGGAAGCACATTCATTCCAATTACTAATGGAATCAACTATTAAGAGATGTAATCTGAAGATTGTAGCAAATATATTATCGCCGTCTTTACAATTGTGTTCTTCCACAGGAAGCATTTAGCCCTGCCTTTGAACCTCTGTGTACAGCTTGCATGCTTTCCATCCTTGAAGCGTCAAAGTTAATAACAATTTCTTTGTTGTTTTATGCACACATGCTTATTGAGAGATCGTGCATCTCAGTTGTGCATGTCAGAAGAGATTCGTATCGAGCGTCAGTCGCCAGACTTAATATCCCTTGTTACAGCGTTCATCTTCCACCGCACCACCACCACTACTAAGCTTGTCTATCAAGCACCCAACTAATTTCTACATTCTCTTGAGTTGGCATACTCTTTCTGCTATATGAATGATTGATGAAATGACATCTGAAGTTGTTAATCCGGGTGCAAGATGACATCAAATCGTTCATGGGAACTGGAGATGGCAGTTGTCAATGGGGAGGTAGAGAGGGAGCGGGCTGAGAGGGAATAGTTCGGGTTGAAGTGTATTATTGTTCAGCTTCGTACACCTGGCGTTGTTTGTGTGAAGCAGCTAGTTTTTCCTACATGCGCTCTATTTGAAGACAAGTTGTATGAAGATATTGCTGCTTTCTTTGCATTCACTCATATTTAAGCCTGAAGGTGGAGGACGAAGAGGAAGTTTGCGCACAGTAGTAGTCTTCTTTTTTTTTTTTTTTTAAATAGGAAAACTAACACATACGCGCGCGTGCGCGATGTTTATTGCCGTGTACAAGTGCGAATTAATCGGCAGTGATTTTACAAAAATTCAACAACCACGAACACGTGTGTACAGTTTGGACTTCAGGCCAAAATTTGGGAAAATTGGCACGCACTAGTTAGTTAGATTGTTATAAAATAATTGGTCATGTAAAAAGAATCTATTGAGTTGTTTAGTTTCTCACTCGTCTTAACTATCAGGCGAAAAAAAAACCTCGACATAGGAACAAAGACCTGAAAACGATATATGCAGAATTTCATCACAACTTATTGAATTTGGTTAAGTGCATCTCTCTAACAGAAAACAAAGGCATCTAAAGCCATATTTTAACCAGTTTTGCTTGTGACAGTACGTCAGGACATGATTATATAACGAGGAAATGGATTATGCAGACTTGATTGACTTTAAATGTGGTTGAGTACAGCAGTTTGGTTCTTATGTGAAAAGACAAAACACAAATGACGGCTTAGTCTGTCTCAGAACGGCACATTAGTTAGTTTGATTACTAGAGCATTCATTACATGGCTTGTTTATTAACATTCCTGGCATTGAAAGATAGTGTGTTGTGACGTTCGGTAGAGGACTCACGTGTTAGAAGCCTGGTTAAAGGGTGTGCATGTTAGCATGTTTCTGAGAGAGGCTTTCTTGGTAGAGGGTATTGCATATAAGCTAATCTGTTAGTGTGGTTACATGTTAGCAGATCCATCAGAGGGGTTGCATGTTAGCAGATCCATTATGGGTTTGGAGGTTGGGGGGGGGGGGCACGTTAGCAGATTAAAGGCTTAAAAGATCGCGCTTGAATTAATGATGATGACATATCAATAAATACGACAGTGCAACAGCATAAATGTTCTCGTGTTACACGCCTGACGAAATCATGGCAATACTGAACTCATACCAGCATGTCATGCTGCTAACAGGAGTGAAGCCATTAAATACATACATTGATCTGTAGCATGTACCTCGTTTGCAGGTGAATGGTTAAGTCCTGGGATAGTTGAAGTCGAGGAAATACTTCACCTGAAAGAAATAATATGTGCGCTTTCTTTGCTTCACCCGTCTAGCCTGAAGTGTTGATGCACCGCGGTTTGGTTGCATATTGGCATCATTGTGCACACATTGTATTAATTTACCGGATCACGACCAGCGTGACACCAAAGCCTGAACATCTACAGCAGAAAGCCGTTGTGTTACAGTGCCACCATGTATATATCCAAATTAACTTTTAATGGATGGAAGACGAAGTTATATGGCCTGTTTCCATGACAAGAGGCCAGATTTGTGACCGGTAACTTGTATGAAACCTTTTATTTTGTCTTGTTTTATCGGAGTTTTCAAAAACATAGTTTTCACACAGACTCATTGTTATAATGAGTAAAATATCCCTTGGAAGAAAAGAAAAAACAGACAGACAGTTAACATTTTATGAAAATTCAGAGAGAGAGAGAGAGAGAGAGAGAGAGAGAGAGAGAGAGAGAGAGGGGGGGGGGAATACCCATACTTGCTTAACACGTCGAACAAAGGTCTTACATGTATTGGACTCTAGGTCTCATAGAAACTCTTTTGGTCTAACACTTGGTAAAGTAGCAAACAGTAGAGAACCTAAAGTCTCCTTTCCTGCTCTAAAACTTCACAAAAGGAGTATACAATAGGGGACCGCTAATCTGACCTAAGATCTTTGTAACAAGTAGACAGTATAAGAATCATCACATTGGTAAGAGAAGTAGACACTGCAAGAATCCATACCTGCTCATCGAAGAATACAGTACAAGAATCCATATTTGGTCACAGAAGTAGACAGTACAAGAATCCATATTTGGTCACAAAAGTAGACAGTCAAGAATCCATATTTGGTAACAGAAGTAGACAGTACAAGAATCTATATTTAGTCACATAAGTAGACAGTACAAGAATCCTTATTTGGTCACAGAAGTAGACAGTAAAAGAATCCATATTTGGTCACAGAAGTAGACAGTACAAGAATCCATATTTGGTCACAGAAGTAGACAGTACAAGAATCCATATTTAGTCACAGAAGTAGACAGTACAAGAATCCATATTTGGTCACAGAAGCAGACAGTACAAGAATCCATATTTGCTCAACAAATCCATATTTGGTCACAGAAGTAGACAGTACAAGAATCCATATTTGGTCACAGAAGTGGACAGTACAAGAATCCATATTTGGTCACAGAAGTAGACAGTACAAGAATCCGTATTTGGTCACAGACACACCAGCACTAGGATCCAGGTCTTCTTTCCTGATCAAGGTCTTGGAACAGAACCAGTCGTTGTCTCTGCTGCTCTGCGACAGTCAACCAATACTTTTAAAATATATAATTGTGTTTCGAATTGCCGTAGGTGTTCCCTAAAGTCCTTGATAGGTTTGAGGATAAAAGGCACCCAAAAAAATGCAATAAGTATATATATATATATATATCTTATATATAAAAGGCGATCTTCGTCCGTATTTATGTATCTATGTATGTCCTTTATACGTTCGCGAACGGCCCATCCGATTGAGATGAAATTTTCTACACGCCTTCCTTTCATTCCAGAGCTGCCAACTGTGATATTTTGTTAGTGTGAAATCGCCTGCTTACTCAGTATTATTTCATTTTTCATTTTTCATCATAATTTCATATATCTCAGGGGACCTAACTCTGTAAAAGTTATTTCAAGGGGCATAACTTTTCTGTATAACTTATAGTCATATTGTGGCATCGTTTTCAAAGATTTATAAACTCTTTGTCCATAGTTATGTACCGGCATATGAGTTATAATAAATAATGATACAATCTGTAAGGCATTTTTAAAGTTTTCATAAAAATGATGCACAATGCATAACATTGTAACTCATCTTTTTTTGCTTAAGAAGTTACTGTAGTCATGCAGGTGATTAGAAAGAGTTTTCATTAAAAATAATGGATGGTGTGTGGAAGAACGTTCTTTTAAGTTACTTTTTTTGTTGTATGAATTTAATGAAGCCGGACAGGGTCAGGCAGACAGATAGACAGACAGATAGACAGTCGGGAACAGGAACTTATATGACTACTTATATAAATTAAATGAGATGCTTCACACCAGGAGCTGGGCGATGCCGGGCGGGTCAGACAGACAGACAGATAGTCGGTAACGGGAACGGGAACTTATATGACTACTTATATGAATTAAATGAGATGCTTCCCACCAGGGACTGGGCGAAGCCGGGCAGGGTCAGCTAGTATCTTATATATAAATTAAGATGTGTGTCTGTATCTATCTATGTATGTCCTTTGTGCGCTCGCGAACGGCCCATCCGATTGAGATGAAATTTTCTACACTCCTTCCTTTCAGTCCAGAGCAGCCAACTGTGATATTTTTTTAGTGTGAAATCGGCTGCTTACCCAATATTATTTCATTTTTTCATTTTTCATTATAATTTCATATATCTCAGGGGACCTAACTCTGTAAAAGTTATTTCAAGGGGCATAACTTTTCTTTATAACTTATAGTCATATTGTGGCATCGTTTTCAAAGATTTATAAACTCTTTGTCCATAGTTATATACCGGCATATGAGATATAATAAATAATGATACAATCTGTAAGGCATTTTCAAAGTTTTCATAAAAATAATGCACAATGCATAACATTGTAACTCATCTTTTTTTGCTTAAGAAGTTACTGTAGTCATGCAGGTGATTAGAAAGAGTTTTCATTAAAAATAATGGATGGTGTGTGGAAGGACATTCTTTTAAGTTACTTTTTTTGTTGTATGAATTTAATGAGAACTTATATGACTACTTATATGAATTAAATGACAGGGTCAGGCAGACAGATAGACAGACAGACAGACAGACAGATAGACAGTCGAGAACAGGAACTTATATGACTACTTATATGAAGTAAATGAGATGCTCCCCACCAGGGACTGGGCGAAGCCGGGCAGGGTCAGGCAGACAGATAGACAGATAGATAGACAGTCGGGAACGGGAACTTATATGACTACTTATATGAATTAAATGAGATGCTCCACACCAGGAGCTGGGCAGTGCCGGGCCGGGTCAGACAGACAGACAGACAGACAGACAGACAGTCAGTCGGTAACGGGAACTAGAACTTATATGACTACTTATATGAATTAAATGAGATGCTCCCCACCAGGGTCTGGGCGAAGCCGGGCAGGGTCAGCTAGTATATATATATATATATATATATATATATATATATATATATATATATATATATATATATATATATATATATGGTAATAGGAGATGCCCAATGGCAATGTGATATTTAAAAAACAAATACCTCTGTCATGAAATAATACACAACACGAATTATGGAACGAAAGCATTCGCATGCACATCTATACCGCCGTGTAAGGGGAGATGGGAGAAAAACAAAAAACAAGCTATTGGAGGAATCTGGAGTGTGATGTTAGCAAAGAATGAGAAATATTACGAGTTTGGTTAAAGATATCACAGACGGAACAAGTTATGGAAAATAAAGATTTCTTAAAGTAATATAACATCGAAAGCTTTCATGTCTTGGTCACACTCTAAGACATGATGAATACAAGCTAAAGAGAGTACTAGACGTCACAATACTGGACAAATGAAGAAGAGATAAACAAAGGACAACATTTGTAAAGCAGGCATGAACAGATAGCAATGCAGTTAAGTTGGTTGCATATCCTTTACAGGACGTCGCAGTCAACCCCAGCATTTTTTGCAGTTTTTTTTTTTTTTCTTGGCAAGTTTACGTTCAGTAGCTTGCCTAGTTATCTGAACGACTGGCACTTATATCAATGTCTGAAAATCAGTGCAAAGCGGTCTGCTTCTAAATCGCCCACAGCTGCGTTTCAAACGCAGTGTGCGGGATTACGAACTGCGTTCTTAACTCCTTCGCCACAATGCAGAGGTAAAGAAATTAACGAAACAGCACAGAGATACCAATGATATAGAGTTAAATGAACAGGTAGCTTCCTGGTCAGCCTATAACTGAAATACACGATGTTTATGTTGATAGAAAGGCATGTGCAATTCTGGTTGGCCATATTGAACGTAAAGATTCAGATGTAATTGCTATTGTGTAAATAGCGAATGGCGTGTGTTTTGTTGTGAGATTACAAGCAGTTACTCGGGTAATGATCTTCGACTGGATGTTATGTCGTGTTGTTGATGGCAGGTTACTCCCTATAATCTGTATAGTTATACAGACGTCTTCGCACCAGTAAAGTGGAGCAATAGTTAGAAGGACAGATACTTAAGGAATACGTGCAGACGTTATAATATTAGGGAATTATGGAAATAATACGTTGTTACTCAGATGAATGTATGAAATGGAATGCAGGGGAAATAACGTATTAGAATGTGAATGTCAACAAGGAATCGCGAAGTCATGACCATCTGTTCATATCGACACACGTGATTATTGGATTATCATCCTATGCATGCAGGATATGCAGTTGTTAAGCAGTCCTTGATGTTGCGGTTACTTTTGTTCACTTATGTAAGGTGTTTCGCCCGTGGATTATCTGGGCCCCAAAGGGGAAGTAAAGAACACTAACACTGTAAACCTCTTGTGCAAGCCGTAAAAGGCCACTAAGGAAGGTTGGTATAAGACTATCTGCTTCAATTCTGTGGGTCTGTGATAAGCTAGGACCATGACATTTTGTAGGTCTGAGCGCTTGGATGAATAAGTGGTCAGTCTCTCCCTCCCGTAGCGAGCGGCGAGCCCAGACATTGAACGCTCGTCCGACTGATTGATTGATTTAGGAATCGTCATCACAGCATTCGGGGCATTCCCATAAGCGCTCCGTCTCCATCCTCAGCAGCCAGCGAAGAGTCCCAACACTAATAGTACCAGTAGCAATCTGATTATATGTCCGTCTCGCCTTTCCTCTGAGCGTTGAGCGTCGGCCAGATCCCCTCGTCACGTCCGACTGTTCCCATGCCATTATCAACGCTACTTCATAACCGTTACACCAACGTGCCCGCTAGCTCTTCACACTAGGGATAAATCAGCCAGCATCCAACAAACCATAAACTGCCCTATTATGAGCTTGGCATGCGTGGGTGTGGGCCTATATCCCGGTAAAAGTCTCTCAGGAAGAAGAATAATGTACGTTTTTGCTACCTTTGTGAGTTTGTGGCCCTTCCGGTACTAGAACCTGGGAAAGCATACACCCAAAAAGTATCGGGGTAATATAGTCAGACTGTCCCTATAGACGTTTCACCAAAGTGTTCTCACATAGAACTATTTCCCCCCTTCAAACACAGAGTTTGATTGAACAAGATACACAATCCACATACACACGTGGGCTGAAGCTTCGGCGTCTTCGTGTCTTGCGTGTATTGAACGCTTTTGTTACGCCTGTGAGTATTAACCGATAAGAAATCAAAGCAAACTTAAAGAGTACCTTTACACTGTTTAATGGCACGTCTATTCAGCGCGTCGTATCAAGTTTCCGCAACAGAAACCTTAAAGAGTGGGCCATGGAGCCTCCAGGGCATCTGAGCCGCCATAGAATTTCTCTGTATGTGTGAGAGAACTTCGGCAATGATGACAGTAATATTCGCCACTCATTGAAAACGGTTTTTATATTTGCATTCGCATAAATGTTGGTTTGCGTTCGCTTTTATACGCTACATGCAAACGACCGATTACAAATTCTTGGCTTGAAATGTATCAGCATTACTTTATTTAATTTGGAGATGCGTAATTCGATATTGCGCCCGCTAGTAATAGTATAAATGGCGAGAGACGCTAAAGCAAATAATTGTTGAGTGCTTAGTAAATCTTAGATCTGACGACCGACAGGTCACTTCTTTTCTTTGAATATGCACCATAGTATAACTAGCAGTCTACGTAGCCATGGGTTGAACAGCAGAGTGGCTTGCAAAAACCAAGTGATGTTAAATGTATATAGTATATACTATACTTATTGTGGGAATTTTGCACGTCCTTTGCTGGACGCCCCGATAAACCCCAAGTTTATTCTCTAGGCAGTTATATGTTCAGTAGTTTGCCATTGATTTCTGAACGAGAAGTAAAACGTTTAAGCGCAGTTTGATGTCTAGAGGTCGAATTGACTACCTCGCCAATTACGCGAATAAAGATCCCGATCTAGTTTAACAGTAGAAACTACTAAATTTACTGCAGTGTTATCTAGACGCTAAACCGTGTGCTTGTGCAGGCTAATCCCCTGTTTGTTTATCATTATCATCATCACTAAGTGCCTTGCTCTGGCGTGGGTGATCATGCTACACCACAGCTCCCGTTCTGTATCAGAGTACCAGTTCGTGTGATATCTTTCCATGCCACGTTGGTAGGCCGTTAAGAATCTTCGCTCGTTGCCTTCTTATATCTCTGTCATCCTCTTTTCTCCCCCCCCCCCCCCATTAATCTTGTGACTGAATGTTTATCTTTCTTCTTCTCATAATGTGACCAGAACATACTGACTCTATCTGGTGTTTGTTTTAAGTTGTCACTACAGTTTTCAACATACCGTCCCATTGTATTGCATGGATGGAACAGATTGCTACTGGTCTCAACATACCGGCTTTGTATTGCATGGTTGCTACTGGTCTCAACATACCGTCCCCTTGTATTGCGTGGGTGGAACAGGTTGCTACTGGGTTCAACAATACCGGCTTTGTATTGCGTGGATGGAACAGGCTGCTACTGGTCTCAGTATATCGTCCCCTTGTCTTATATATAAATTAGGATCTCCGTCTGTCTGTCTGTCTGTCTGTCTGTCTGTATGTCCGTCTGTCCTTTGTGCGCTCGCGAACGGCCCATCCGATTGAGATGAAATTTTCTACACGCCTTTCTTTCATTCCAGTGCAGCCCACTGTCATATTTTTTTAGTGTGAAATCGCATGCTTACCCAGTATTATTTCATTTTTCACTTTTCATCATAATTTAATATATCTCAGGGGACCTAACTCTATAAAAGTTATTTCAAGGGGCATAACTTTTCTGTATAACTTATAGTCATATTGTGGCATCGTTTTCAAAGATTTATAAACTCTTTGTCCATAGTTATGTACCGGCATATGAGTTATAATAAATAATGATACAATCTGTAAGGCATTTTCAAAGTTTTCATAAAAATAATGCACAATGCATAACATTGTAACTCATCTTTTTTTGCTTAAGAAGTTACTGTAGTCATGCAGGTGATTAGAAAGCGTTTTCATTAAAAATAATGGATGGTGTGTAGAAGGGCATTTTTTTAAGTTACTTTTTTTGTTGTATGAATTTAATGAGACGCTACACTCCAGGAGCTGGGCGAAGTCACGCCGGGTCAGATAGATAGACAGACCCACCTTTTCGCTGCAGTTGTCTACTCCTCCTTTTCCTTCTTCTGCTGATGCTGCTGCCGCCGCTCCATTTACCCAAGTTAATTGTTGGGGGAAGATGTAAAGATCTTTCAAGTGCTCTTTCAAATGCTTTTTGTAAGTTGGTCTTCGTTTATCTAAGGTTGTTCTAACTGCAACCAATAAATGATTAGACAGACAGGCAGACAGACAGACAGAGAGGGAGGGACGGACAGACAGACAGACAGACAGGCAGACAGACAGACAGATAGTCGGTAACGGGAACGGGAACTTATATGACTACTTATATGAATTAAATGAGATGCTCCCCACCAAGGACTGGGCGATGCCGGGTCAGACAGACAGACAGACAGACAGACAGACAGACAGACAGATAGTCGGTAACGGGAACGGGAGCTTATATGACTAATTATATGAATTAAATGAGATGCTCCCCACCAAGGACTGGGCGAAGCCGGGCCGGGTCAGCTAGTATTGCATAAATGGTAAACGTTATTATTGGTCTCAACACACCGTTGACTTGTATTGCATGGATGGAACAGGATACTGCTGGTCTCAACATACCGTCGTTGTGTACCACATGGATGGAACAGAATGCTACTTCTCCTCAAAATACCACCGCCTTGTGTTGCACGGAGGCGACCAAATCCTGAATACACTTAGTCTGTGATCATTCTTTACCACAGATGCGCAATAATTCTACGCGATGACAAACATACATATATGCCAGTTTTTCAGCATCACAAGGAAGAATCGCGTGCGTCCAACGTGCTTAATTCGTTTCAATTGGCTTGTATTTAAACTCTGTGTGAGCTGCTGAGCCGTTTGTTAAAGAAGAAACGTTCTTTGCTTTGACTCTAATCATTGTGAGGCTCCAGAAATATTGCTAATAAAGCGTGCGAGTGGAGAATGTTTTGGCGTGACAGGAGTCACTCTGGCGTGCACGGAAAGCCGTGGGCAAAGCTCACTAAGGACACTTTTGGCGTGTCTCAAAGCCGTGAATGATTTATACCTACACATCTTTTTGGTGGTATTTTTTTTTTTTCTGTAGACTCCGTTATAAATAGCTTGCCAGTCCACGATGTAATTGGCAAAGAGAACTCACGACTGTTGGCTGTCTATCACCGCATGGCTGTGTGGTTAAATATGAGAGGCTGGGAGAGAGAGAGAGAGAGAGAGAGAGAGAGAGAGAGAGGGGGGGGGGGGGGAAGGGGGGGGGGTTGAAACGGTGGTGATGCATATCACGTTTTGCGGATTTACACAAATGAAATTGGGTTAACTGCATGCAGTAAAGCTGTCAACATGCAGTAATACACGAAAAACAAAACGGTGTAATAGCAAACAGCTGTCGACATTATCATGATAGAACGTTCATCAGCAAACAAAAACAAAACAAAATATACAACAGACAAACGGAAACTAATATAATTACAATAAGATATTATTAAAGAAATGGATTGGAGAATTTGGTCACAACTGGTAAGATCGAGGGGAACAGACCAAGGGGAAGACCTAGAAGCAAGTACCTGGATGGCTTGGCCTTGTGGCATGGTCGAGACAGAAACACGGAGCTGATCCACGACTCTGGTGATCGAGTGAGATGGCAGAACATGACCGCCCACGCTTACCGGCATGGCACATGATGGATGGATTATTAAAACGAGAGGGTCGAAATCATTAGCCGCTATATAAGATATTTAAAAGATATTTAAAAAAAATATAAACGAAGGTACTTCACGTATCACACGGCGAGCTAGTCAGAAAATAAAATGTTTTAAAATGGCATGTGTTATACTTGCATACATATGAAACTTTGTTTTCAATGCGACTGGACATTAATCATTTAACGTAAAGGACATTTACATGGTCATTACGCTCGTCTGTTGTCGGTGCCCGCCCATAAATGAAGGAAAGAATAGAAACCCTGTAATTTATCATGAATATCATTAGAGGCCACTAAACGGGGTTGGCATAAGACTGGCTAACTCATCCCGTAAAAAAACTAGCTACAAAGGTCAACCAATCATGAACAAGCCTACAAAGGGCTTGGGAACCTGTGCTGCATGTAGATGGAAGGCAGAAGAAGATGGTCATTATTCATTGCACTGATGTTAGAATAATTATACATAATCTGCCATACTTAAAACAGTAACTTCATGTTGAGGCAAGAGAGAGACAGACAGACAGACAGACAAACAGAGAACATGAAGGCGCATGTAGTTAGGGCGTGTTGTAAACGTAGATGCGAATATGTTGGTATTATCTGTTAGTAGGTACAATCCCTAGAGGACTGCGGACATGTGGTGTTAGAATTAGAAGGATGTGGGCAGACAAGAAAACAGATTCTAAAGTTCTTTAAAACATGCAGGTGATACAAAATCCCATAAGGGAAAATTAAATGTATGAGGCACATCAACAGAATAGGTGGAATATGCCTTGGGGTTGGGGGGGGGGGGTGTTATTAAGAAAGAGGAGAAGAGGACGACAGAGAAAGATGGGTGTAGAAAGTTAAAGCATCTGGGGGTCATGATAATATAAGCAATATCTCAACTTCATAAACATGTCAATCAGATGATCGAGAGGATTGGAGAGTCATCGTCCACGTCCTTCACATCAGACACATGCTGAAGGATGACGTAGTAGTAATAATAATAATATTAGTAATAGTAGTAGTAGGCTGGGGCATATAGAAAGAATGGAAGATAATAGGGAAACAAAATTCACTTACACTCAAGAAATAAATGACCGTAGACCCCGAGGTAGACCAAGAAGGCGGTGGAGAGATAATACATGTACAGACCTACAAGCACTTGGAATCAACGACTGGCAAGAGAAGGTCCACCAGAAAGACGAATGGAGACGGCTTGTATAGGCAGCAAAGAACCTCAATGGCTCGGAATGCTGAAGAAGAAGAAGTAGTAGTAGTATTAGTAGTAGTAGTAGTAGTAGTAGTAGTAGTAGTAGTAGTAGTAGTAGTAGTAGTAGTAGTAGTAGTAGTAGTAGTAGTGAACATAAGAGTAAATATTACGAGTACTAAAAATAAGTATTAGTCGTAGTCAAAATAAGAATGATTAGTAGTAATCAAAATAAGAATAAGTAAGTAGAAGCGGCAGTAAGGTGTGTGAAGGAGGAGAAGAAGAATCTGTAAGTGTATCTGTAAAACCGCCTATTAAATACCGAAGAGACGTTGGTTATCTATCATTGTCAAGCTTAAATTCAAACAGGAGCACAAGAAAGATGATATAGGCAGTGAAAACTATGCTTGGGTAAGATCTTGGATGGCTATATATAGGTTTATATCACACAGAAATAGCGTGCGGAGCATGGCAACACCTCCTGGGACTACATCAACATCCAATAACAGTGCAAACGCGTCTTTCAGCAGATAGACCTCCACTCCAGTGCCTCGACTAGCCGGGGATGTTGTCGTCACACAGAGGAACCTCGGCTATGTGTGATATCTTCACTGATTTGGTTCATTCACGCGGTGAGGAAGGAAGAAGTTGTAGGGGTGGTGCTGCATTGGGTTTTTCACAGTTGGATGTAACATCATCTATTGTGGTGTTAAAAGGATATTGGTTGTGTATTGATGTAGAGGTTTTACTCCTGCTTGAAACCAAATCTTGTACCCCCACCTCTCTCTCTCTCTCTCTCTCTCTCTCTCTCTCTCTCTCTCTCTCTCTCTCTCTCTCTCTCTCTCTCTCTGGTAGAAGAAAAGATGCTAACAAGACGCTGTGCAAACAACACTCAGAAATAGGAAATACCTCTGAGCAAAGGTAAATATTTCTCTTTCTCTGTGGCTCTTACTCTGACAGAGCACGATGCGGGCAATGAGGCTTTGCTGACCGACATTTGGCATAAGTACACACAGTTCTTTATTTACCACATTTAGGCCGTATTCCTTTCCTCGCGGTGTCACTGTAGCCGAAACATCTATGGCAGTAAGCGAGAGCAGATCTGCTTAACCAACACAGTGTCGTACCAGAAGATGTCAACGCTCGCCAGAACAAAATGCTGTAACAACATCGAGAGTGTTTGACTTGATGTGAGAAAGCAAGAGTGAGTTATTCACGGATTAGTTATATATATATATATATATATATATATATATATATATATATATATATATATATATATAGAGAGAGAGAGAGAGAGAGAGAGAGCTATATAAATATTGAGCACAACCCACTACTGGCAATGCCGATCGCATTCTGGTATGAACCTAAGGCCTATCCACGTCAATATGGAAGCACTATACTCGAGTTTCGCCCTTGTTTGAGCTCGTCAGTAGTGCATATCCCTGACCGGATCCGGAAACAGTTCCGAATCACGCGTGTGAAGCGGGTGTGTAACCACGCGGCACACACTGGACACACCAAATTATCACAACAGAACACCACAACGCTACCCATCGTAGGCTATGCTCAACTAATCTTTGCCAGCCGAGAGAGCTATATGTTCAAACGGTCAAAAATTAGGCACAAGCTGGCTCGTCTAACATTCAGCCCATCCAACCACTCATCTTTGGCATATCAAATATATGTTTTCTGTTATGCATGTTACGTTCACATTGGGTTGGGGGAGGGGGCGGCATGATAATATGAATGCTCTGCACAGAAAACAATGCACGCTAAAATGAGAGAGAGAGAGAGCTTTTGTTTTTCAAAGGGGTAAAAATTTTGCACGCATCTGAGAGAGAGAGAGAGAGAGAGAGAGAGAGAGAGAGAGAGATTAGTTAGTTAGTTAGTTAGTCGACAGATCCTCACTGCACATCGAACCATTCAGTCCATAAGTGCTCGGATCCCCTCCTCAGCAAATCCCGCAGCGTGTAGCGGCTAATGACACCTGTTCTGTGTTGGTTTATCAGTCTTCTTGGCTTCCTGCGTAGTGTTCTTGTTTGGCCACCCCTCTTTTAATTTGCTGTTCTCGCAGTCTGGCCATGGATGTAGATTCAGTCATCACTTGGTTCTCGCAAAAGTCTTACTTCTTTTAGAGCATTCAGAATGTCAGCCTGGTCCATGGCGCGTCCGCCCTCCACAGTAGCGTTACCTGCGAGCTTGTCAGCCCGCTCATTCCCTTGTACTCCCGCATGCCCTGGCACGAAGATGAAACTAATCTTTGCCAGCCGAGACCGCTCCAGAGACAGCAACCATTCTCTCCCATCTCTATCCTCTTGAGCATGTTCATTGAGTCGCTAAGGAAACATGCCCTAGTGAATGTCTGTGTCTCGGGCCATGTTATTGCTTTACTTACTGCCATGACTTCCATAGTCAGGCTACTTGTGGTCTCAGCAAAAGCACCAGAGTCCTCCTTCACAATTTTCCCTCCGGCCTGAGCCGCAAAGGCCCATGAGCTTCTCACATGTCGGACGACCGACCCATCTGCGTAAATGACAGCATCACCGTCTAGCGCAGTGGTTCTCAACCGGTGGGGAATTCATCCCCCCCCCCATGGGGGGAATTTTATGGTTTCCATGGGGGGGGGGGGTGAAGACCATTTCAAGATCGCGTTAATAAAAGAACCGATTACTTGATATTGTTTTTCCCTTCATACTTTACAGTTAAGTACGTCTCATCCTTCTAAAATTCATTTTATAAAGTCAGTAGACCCACAAATCATGTTTTATGTGGATGTCTAGTCTTGTTTTAGTATGTGTTATTAAATTTACCTTACATTTTTACGTATACGGTATAGGGGTGGGGGGATTTTTAGATAGGAAATATGAAGGGGGGGGGATGACGTTCTGAAAATACGGTGAAAAGGGGGGGGGGGCAAGGGCCAAATTTTTGATAGGAAAGGGGGGGATGACGTTCTGAAAATATGGTGAAGGGGTGCACGGGACAAAAAAGGTTGAGAACCACTGGTCTAGCGAATTCTCGAAAATCAACGCTTGTACTTCCGCTTCCACAGCAGCCGGGTTTTCTTGTCTGCATTTTCTGTCTAGTTGGATGCAAACTGAAAAGGATGTACAGAAATCAGTTGGCATCCATACCCCATTCCTCGCCAGGTTCTAAGTCCTGAAGTGAACACACCTGTTGAAGAATGTCTTCGGCTTGACCCATCCACGACGTCCTCTTTTTAACCTGCTGCCCTTCACCTTCATAATTTCAATATGCAGTGGGTGTTGTGTGTTTGCGTTAACTCTGAGGTAGGCGCGAGCTCTGCAGACTTGTATTCTGTCTTCAATGGTTGGAAAATCAAGAAAGTAGCGCATCGCCCTGCATGAGGTATCTCTTGTACATCCAAGAATAATGCGCATAGCTTCATTATGTATCCTTTCCATCCTTTCTATCTGCTTACGGCTGAGAGTCAGGATTGCCATCGCATACTCAAAAACAGACATGACCCCCTCGTATAGAAGACATAGATGGCGCTGCTCACAGGTTGCTGCCTCATCGCAGCCAACCCCCGCTTGGCCTTTGTTAACACCTGGTCTATGTGCTCATTATAAGGCTTCGATCAAACCGTATCCCCGGGTAATTCATTGCCTGCGTTCTTTCCACCGTCTCTGAACACAGATTTACAGTTGGTGTTGGAGTGTTAACAATATGATTATTCAACGAGAACCAAGTCACTGTTGCCTTTGTTGGGTTGACCATTGCCCCAGCCTCCAAACACCAAGTACTTATGCGATTGAGTTCGGTTTGTAGTTCCACAGCAACCTGATCTCTATCTTTGCCCTGACGATACACTAAAACATCGTCGGCATATGACAATGTCCTACCAGGTCCAGTGATCTGCTCACTGGTGATTCTCACAGTGTAGGCGTTTAATAGTACCGGAGATAATGGTGATCCCTGTGGTAGGCCAGGATATATTGTTGTTGGTTCCGACGTCCAACTGCCACATCTAAAAACTACTTTCCGTTGGAAGAGGGCTGCAGCGATCCAACTAAGGAGGAATGGACTTATTTTGAGTTCAGGTAGCTGAAGCATTAAAAAAATCCAATGGTACTCTGTTGTACGCGTCCTCAAGATCAATCGCTGCAGCAAAGGTTTCAATGCCTGATTGGAAACCTTCATAGACATCATGGTCAAAAACTGCTGCATTAGTCCAGGTTTCTCTTTTTGGACGGTACCCACCCAAGGTAGGTGGGAAAACGCCTTGCCTCTCTAGCTGGCTTGATATTTTCCTGGCTATTAACTTCTTCAGCAGCATGCCTATTGTATTCTGCATGGTTATATCTCGATATCCCTGAATTTTTGTGTGGTCTTTGCCAGGCTTCGGCAAGGGAATCAGATAGCTGTGTAACCACTCCTCCTTGATGCTAGCACTCCCTATACTGTTGTTGTACATGTCTGCTAGTTCCTCTAGCTCGTTGTCGGGACACCTATTGATATCGTCGTATCTTATTCCATCTGGCCCTGGAGCGCTGTTTTTTTTATCGTCGAAGCACAGCCTTGATTTCTTTCACTGTCACTGTGTCTTCATCTGAAGTATTCTGGGCCTTGCACCTATCTGAGGTGAACTCCTTGGCAAGATTTCTGCCTCCCATGTCTGTCTGGTTGCTCTGCTCTAGATAGCGTTCAAAGAGGGCTTTGCCCTTGTCCTCGTCAGTCCTCTGCCAGTTGAGGTCAGCACCTTGGAAGTCACAAATCCTCTTATTCTTGACTATCCCGCTCATGCTTTTATGTAGTCGCTAGAACAATTTCAGTGACTTGTCTGTGCTTACTCTTTGACACACCTCTGCCCATTTTTTACTTTTAACCACCGTGACCAGTTTTTTTTAAATAGCTTGCTTTTGTGTGCATCTCTCTTTCTAAGTGCATGAAGGGACTAGGGTGGCCAGCTCTGTTCTTCTTGGCATTTTGCCATCTCCTTTCAGCACTATGCTTATCCACCCACGCCTTCTCCACCTCAGTATTCCATCAAGGTGGCTGCTCCCAGCTTTTTTTTTTTTCCTGCCCTGAAGCTTTCTGCGCTTGTCACGTCTTATTTTACTCACCACATCTTGCCCTGTACTGTCATACTGGAAAGTCTTGACCGTTAACTTGTGCTGCCTGGTTCTGCCTTTCTCCTCCAATATGCTGCAAGGGTGAAGGTCGCTGCCGTGGTGTCCTAGGACACTTCATCTACACACTGTAGTGAGTGAAGGAGTAACCAGCGCCAGATCAATAGCACTGTCCTCATCCCCTGGACGGCTCGCTGTCCTGGTGACACAGCCATTGTTGATACAAACCAGGTCAATGGTTTCAAGTGCAGTCTCGAGCTCCTCCCCCTGTGTGTTGGAGGAAATGTTTCCCCATAATCTGCCTTTAGCGTTGAAATCACCAATAACATTTCTCTCATGACCTAATATGCGGTTAGAGAGAGATATTGTATATATTGAACAGGTGTGTGATATATATTTCTGGGCCTGTTCACTACTATTCCAATTGAGTACATTGAGAGCAGATGAGAACATATTATGAATAATATATAATCTCTGAGCATATTCAATACATTTGAAGACCAACTCAGTAGAGATGTCAACAGGCGCAAGTTCATAGTTGCTTTCTTTGGATATACTCGTATTAACTCCGAAGTCACTGCAGTTATCACGTGGGCCCATCTAGGGGTGATAATAAAACAACATCACAGCAGGAAATTATCAGAAAGAATAAAGACCCAAAGTAATGATGAAGTCAGTAAGCGGCTTTGTACGAATGTCATCTAATCAAAAGTCTCGAGTGTCAAAATGCCATTGTGAAATAACAAGATACGATATATATCCGTTAGTTCAACCCAGCCTAAAATTGGTATCAGGAAATGTTCTGGGAAGTAAAGGCGGTCGGTGTGAAACTGACCACTTCGGATGCCGATTGGTCTATACAAAAATGGGACTAACACTGTGTATCCAAAACGCTTCATTGAGTGGGAAAATATATTTTATTTTATTTACTACGTGTGGCAGTTACTCCAAACAGCTGAATATGCTCTTGGATATTTTGTTACACAAATATAAAGCGGTTGTGGGAGATGGGATGTGCATAATTTGAATTTCACGATTGCGGGAAAGAAACAAATACACAGAACTCCATTAACGGAAATGAAAATGAGGCACTGTATCCCAATTATAATCCCAAAAGCTGCACACGACATAACAGGATATAACCTAGTTTGTTAAACAGACAGAGAAAGAGGGAGAGGGAGAAATGCGGAGAGATCGCGAAGACAGAGAGAGAAAAAGATAGTTGCTTCTAAAGCAAGCGCTGTATGGCTGTTGGTAGTGATCCAATATTAATACAGTCCCTTATATTTCTACTACACAACATAACACGATATAACCTAGTTTGATGGAGGGGGGGGGGGGGGGAGAGTGAGAGAATTACGTCTAAAGCTGGCGCTATATGGATTTTGGTAGTGCTCCAATATTAATAAAGTCCCTTATATTTCTACTTTGCAGCTGTCAGAACGCGGAGGTTGTATTTCCCTCGGCGTGGCTTCTGTAACTTGTTCGTTCTCCGGAAATTAAATGGCGGAAATGCATAAAGTTAAAAGAAGTATGCATAATCTGAAAGGTTTAATCTCTCGAATAGATATCTCGGGGTACACAGGACCGAGAAATTGAACGTTATCTGAAGTACCTCACCATATTACTACCTCCCCTCTCACATCTCTCTCAGCAAATGCAATAAAGAGGCTCGCGGATTCGCTCAGTGCCAATATCACAGCAACTATGGAACGCTTTCTACTCGGTTGAGTTCTTCGGCTTAATATGTGCAGCATTCCATTTTAGACACACGACGGGATCCAATTTCTTACAGCGGTTTTTACGGGGTATTTCTCTGCAAATCTGCCTTTAGTGATTGCGATAGTGCTGGGAATACAAACATACATGGTTTGTTTTGCTAGAGTCCTCGGTATTACTGAAAGCTTTATAAAATCTATTATCATTGCTGATACCAAGACTTGTTGCGTTTCCTTTGCCTTTGAGGTGTAGGGTCGCACTGGTTTGCTTCCCGCCGATTTCAATTATGCATGATATAGGAAAACAAATCACGGTTTTTGTCCTTGCGTTTATCCACTTGTTACTGGTTCGTCCTTTGGGTGGTTTTTCGCATGCAATTTTCTTATCACCGCCGATTTATCCTGGTTTATGGTTTCTTCTATTCCATGGCAATCCTCATTTTTTCCTTGTTGGTATCTGCCTTTTGCAAATAATTTAAAGGAGGGGGAGGGTAACGTTATTTAACACGTAACTGTGTTCGTGTGGATGTAATATACGAGAGAGAGAGAGAGAGAGAGAGAGAGAGAGAGAGGGGGGGGGACAGTGGAGGGTATATTATACGTATTTTTGTATGTGATGTACGAGAGAGAGGAATTGGGGAGAGTGAACAACGTATTTAATACGTATCTGTGGTGTATGTGATACACGAGAGGGAGAGAGAGGGAGCGTATATTTTACGTATCTGTGTACATGTTGATGTGACATAAAGAGAGGGGAAGATAGACAAGTAAAGATCGTGTATACTACATATATGTGTATATACTATACGCGAGTAGTTGGTATTTGATATACGAGAGACGGGGAGAGAGAGAGAGCCTGTGTGTGTGTGTGTGCGTGTGTGTTTCAAACTATGTGCGCTCGTGTGCATGTGATATACGAGATATGTAGATATGGGGATGAAACAATAAGTACGTCCACTTAAGAAATACCTCGCAACAAGTAAAGCCATCCCCACCTGTCGTGGTCACAAACTATGATGTATCTTAAAACACCATCACCTTAGCCCGTGTGCATCGTTTTAATATCTACATCGTTTTCCATGCTTTGACAAGTAACGCTCCAACGGCTGGAGATTTGCGGGCCATATCACATCTACAACCTTTCAGACCCTGGCTGCTTAAAATTCATATAATTTATTTTATTCTCGCAACAGTACTTGGCAAGACACCTGCCCTTTTTTTGTATATCCATATTAATGCGTCTTCTCGAATTTTAATATCGCATTTACAAGAGAGCAACTGGAAAAGGCGTTATGTGTTTGAAAACAGAATAATCATTTTTAGATCTGCTATCCAACTAAATGTGTCCTAACGTGCGGGTAGTGTTGCTGTTTGTTGTTTTCGAGAGCCATCGGTGAGATTTGTTACTCTTGTACAGTTTCAAACTGAACGGCGCATAAATGCCTATGAATATAAATGTTATGGACGGGTTCTAAGAATATCTTGGATAAAGAAAAGAACAAATGCATTCATACTTCAAGAGCTGAATATTGAAGAAGGTTGGCTATTAAAAACGATAAAACAAAGAAAATTGAAATATGTTGGTCACTTGAAACGTCATGAAAGTTTGGAGAGAACAATAATTGAGGGGTATATGCCTAGGAAGAGAGGAAGAGGAAGGCCAAAGAGAAGATGGGTGAAGGATGTGGCAGATGATTTCCAGATGGGTGTTTCGGACGCGGGAAATATTGCTTGTGATCGAGAAGTTTTCCGGAAGGTTTTTATGGGAGCGAGGTTCTGTAAAGGACATGCTACTGAATGAATAAATGTACAGTTTGGAGAATGGCAATTACTTGGTTCCACACGGATAGGCAAGCAATATACACATTCCGAGTATGCCAGTGATCTCTCCAAACGATGAGTGCAAGACGTTGGTGCTGATTGCCTATCGTCAGCATGGATAAATTGTTATGCCTCTATTACAGTCACGTAGTGTGCACAGTGTCTCCCTGGCCTAGGGGTTAAGCGACTTTCTCCGTAATCCCGTTTATCCACGTAGGGTAACGCAGCGCGCGAGAATTGGAAGCGGTTCTCGCCGCGTTGGTAACTTACGGGATAAGTGAGTCGGCCGCTCAGAAAGCGTAATCTTGCCAACAAATCAACGACAGCGGTAAAATGCTGGTGTTGAGAGCGATGTCCTGTAAAGGATATGCGGAAAAAAGTGTGCACAGTTCTCAGCAAGCTTCATCACAGTGGAGACCATGGTCGAATGTCCCGCGCGGAGGTGAACGGTGTCAGTTTAAACTCCCGACTTTTACACATCAGTGCCTCTGCAACCCTAACGCATAGAAATGGATCCCCGCTGTCAATATTTCTACGTCAAGATTCCCGTTGTCAGTATTTCTACATCAAGATCTTCCTTGTCAGTATTTCTACAGTAAGAAACGTCTATTTCTAGTTCACAAAAGTACGGGCATTCGGATTTTGGGGCCCTTGACCAAGGACACACGGGAAGTATAAGCACCCCCCCCCCTCACCCCGATGTCAACAAAATCGTCAGACACTTAACATATGTTGCCCCACCAGCTGTGATTCTTAACTATTTCTATTCCAAGGAGTTGTGCGTCTTTAGATGTTTGTGTCTGAAGGAGTTGAAATAATACTACGTAACAAATTAAGTTCAACTAACAATGTTGATTAGAGCGGGTTTATGTAACTTCTGTTTGTGACGGACAGACGTAAGACAAGTGTAATTTAATGTTGCATGTCCTTTGCATGATGCAACCTCAAGTTGATTTCTATACAATTTTACGTTCAACGGTCTGCCATAGATTTCTGAACAAGAAGTCAACTGACTGGTATCATGGATACGCAGTAAACGTATAGTGAAGTGCTTGGTATAGAAAGAGTTTACTCCAAATACTGCGGCTCTGCTTCCCTCCAGTTATTAAAGCTTATCACACAAGAGCTTTTGCCTTTAAAAAAAATAAAATCTGAGCGACTCTGTGATCTAGAACGTCATTTCCTTTCTCCATCCCTGCGTGACAACTTGAAATGTGCACACTGAAAAGATCATGACACGTGTTTCTTTCAGTTTGCATCCTCACTCACTCTAGGTTAACCCAGCCTGCCATCTGGGAGACGGTGTATGCGAATGTGCTTTTATGTTGGCAATCACCCGATTACTCAGCACTCCACCCTGCGTGGAGAGAAATCTTCCCCTTGATCTGAAACCCCCTTGATCTTCAGTATTGATAAAAATGTCTTACACCGCGCTCGACAGTTCAGAGAAGAGAAATGTATTTCAGTTCTGCTGCTAATGTAAACCCTTTCATTTAGATATATCCAAGCCCTGGCCTAGTTTAACTTTTTTTTAAAAAAAAGGCAAGATACTGTCAGGGAGGACAGACGGCAACTGCACGCACATGAAAACTGAGTTTGTTTGTAGAGAATGGCGTGTTTAAATGCTGCCTCTTTCCCTTATTACAATCCAGTGATAATATACGTCTTATTTGAAGATGAAACGGTTGAATTATAATGCATGTCATGTCTTATGTGACGGCAGGGCCATGTCATATTTATACATGCCTGGCGGAATGGATAAGAACAGTGTTCTTAAACATCCGGTGTGCTGATGCCGAGGTTAGCGGTTCATCCCCTACACCAGACAGCTGGACCAAAATGTTGACGCCATGACTTGGGGACGTTAATTACAAGTACCTCTGAAGATGGAGTGGGTTCGCCTGATGGCGAATGCACTATTAATAGGGAAAGTTAACTCACACGCAAAATTCAGTCCATCACTACTATAAAAATAGTGTGTATGGACTACGCTTGAGTTCAATGCGAGCGACGTTTGTATATATATATATACACCGCACATCGAGTGCCGATTGTTCTGTAACATTAGAGTCTAGCATCTTATGCCCGATGCGCCATAAGTCGTGTAAAGGGCTCCTTTACTTTACTTTCTTAAGTGATGGTTGTCAGCAGTGGCGGGTTGGGTTTAAATTAGTTTCCAGGAGACAAAGGTACATAAAGGTTATTAACATGTTAAACTTATTGTGTAATGTTTTAGGGGGCCCACTTACTATCGGACAATCTGACACCCCGGCCAACCCGCCACTGGTGGTTAGAGTTATCGTGGGCTTGAATCGATTATGTCCGTCACTCTCTCTCTCTCTCTCTCTCTCTCTCTCTCTCTCTCGCTCGCTCTCTCTGTCTCTCTCTCTCTCTCTGTCTCTCTGTGTAACTCGCTACTTAACCACGACAAATCATTGGTCTATCGGTTTTCCACGACCTCCACCCCGTTCAACCTTGGAAGATAAGTTATAATTAGGGCCAATCCCCGCCTCATATTAATAATCCTGTGACTGAATCAGACACCTTTCCGATATTAATTTGAAAGGGATTGTTGTCCATATGAGGTCATGGTTCTTGAGCATTGGTCCTCCTATTTCAGTCTTATTGCGTTGTTTGTGAGCCCATAATGACATATTGACCCGGGAGAGTTTTTCAGCGGTTACTTAGCGTTGGGAGTAACTTTGAGTAATACAAATGTGTTTCTTAGTCACTGGGGGATTACTGGGACACCGTTTCCGTAATACATCTTCTCGTGTTTGCTCGTGCGCATGTACTTTTATGTTTGAAAAATTATAAATATAAAGAATAAATTGATCGATCAAGTGCCATCTCCATAACTAAAGGTTTGTTGCAATGTTTCTGTCACTGGATTTGGCTCTATGCTATGACAGACTGCTGTTGACCAAACTCTTCATGCTATCTTTACATAGATACCTCTTGTTCGCCTGCCTTCAACATTACTTGAAGTGGGATTTCTTTTAATGACTGCTAACTTTTAATGTGGCCAAAATATGATTGCCGTCAGCTCTTTTCTATTTCTAGTTTGTTGTTTGTAGAGCTTTAATGCGCATTGGACTTTTCATCCATCATTTGACTCATTTGAAGGAGTCAAATCCTGTGGCTGCACTACACCGTCCAATTTTTATACTTTCTTTATTTCTCGTTTTGAAAGCAATGGCAAACTACTGACGTAAATCGCATCTCATCATGTTCCTCTTGTACCTTGCGGTGTCGAGGTGAAGTATAAACAGCGGGAGAGTGCCCGCTTATGGGCTTCATGTATCGATATTCCCATGGACTATATTATTCCCTGCGTCCATCGTTTACGTGGTCGGCCTCTTCCTCTGCTTCCCTCTGGTCTGTACATCATTGCTTGTTGTGGTATACCGTTAGTTGGTAACCTACTTGTATGGCCAAACCATTTGACTTGCTGCCTTCTAATAAAGTCTAGTGCAGCTCTAATCCCCACTTTAGTCCTGATTTCTTCATTTCTGATCTTATCTCTTCTTGATACATTGAGTATTCTCCTCAGGAATCTCATTTCTGTTGTGATGTTTCTTTTCTCTTTTTCTGTCATTGTCCATGTTTGGCATTGGTAACATAGAGTAGGCAGGAATATTGTGTTGTAAAGTGCTTTCTTAGTAGTTATTGATTCATGTTTGTTCTTTAGTATTGGTGCCATTTGTCCAATGAGTTGGTTCGCCTTATTGCATGTTTTCGATCTCGTCTTCTGATTTGCCATTTGATGATATTATACTTCCTAGGTGCTTGAAGCTCTTTACTTGTTTCAAGGGATGTTCGTTTAGGTGAATCGTTGTTGCTTTTTCTTCTTTAGTTATAGTCAATACCTCTGTTTTACTTGTGCTAATTTTCATGTTATGTTCCCTACACATTTCGTTTAGACTATTCATGTGGTCTTGTAATTCAGTTTCTGATTTCGCTATTAGTGCTTGGTCGTCCGCAAACAGTTCTCTAGTGGTTAGATTTGCAGATGGTTCTTCTTCTGTGTTCTCGTCATGCGGTGTTCTTGCGGTCTCTGTTTGGCTGTTTTTTTTTACATATGTTGTCTGTATATGTTATAAACAAGAGAGGGGACAGGACACAACCTTGTCGTACTCCGGATCTTATGGTGAAGGGTTCTGAGTGTCCTCCAGTTGCTCTCACTATGCATTCACTGTTGTTGTATAAGCTTCTACATAGGTTTGTTAGATGTGTACTCACTCCATATTGCTTAAGGATTTCCCACAGCTTGTTTCTATCTACTCTATCAAATGGCTTTTCTTGGTCGACAAAGGCTAAGTAGAGTGTTTCATTGAATTCAATTGATTTTTCTATAAGTTGTCTAAGGGCAACAATGCGCTTAGACAACTTATAGAAAATTGCATAGTAAATTAACCTGGATTTGGGGTTGATCGCAACGTCCTGCCAAGGACATGTTACACGGGGAGAGTGTGTTCTCTGGTTTATGTTTATGTCTTCTAATATGAATGCTTATCAGTGCCAAGGAATGTTTTTCCTAATGCTGCTGCTGAGAGAGAGAGAGAGAGAGAGAGAGAGAGAGAGAGAGAGAGAGAGAGCATAATAAAAAGGGTGGATACTTCTCCGACGTGTCACTAAATTTAGTTTATTTTATTGAATAGACCGGGAATTGTTCAGCTAAGGTTTTTCCCCCTGGACGAGGTAGCAAGTCTCACGCTAACCGTACTTAGTCGCCTCTTACGACATGCATGGTATATTACAGTGCCTCTATTCACAACTTCCCGTGTGGGCCTCGGTACCACCCAGGCAAGCTATACTATATAATAGGCCGGAATTATACTACATGGACACACTGAAGATAATATATGCAGATTCGAATACATCAAACAGGAATAACAACAATAGCATTGTTTCTACTGATCCGGTCGTTCGTCTTAGAAAAAAACATAAACATAGCTGGAAAGACGTTAGACGTAAGCATCAAGTTGGAAGCACATATCAACTTCGTCTTCGCGCACAATACACAAAAACATACATGAATACAACGAAACCTACAAAGCAGGAAACGAACAATTTATAAAAACGGACGGCACTCACCCGTTTGTCAGGAATAACTCCCAGAGGGCAGGCTTTCATTTCGCTATACCAAATGGTATTCTGCTCACAAATTAATCTAAGGAAGTTGAGCTGCACAACCCGAGCGTTTCCTGGCTAGTGTAGCACTAATAGTATGGGCCTGCAGTTTTGATGTTTCAACCAGCTGCATGCCACTTTCATGTCGAGCCCAAGTCAGTTGTGTTGTATTAGCGAAGAATTGCAATGGAGAAAGTAGTTCCGCTTCAGCCAGGCACGAGCGAATGCATTAGCGCTGATGGGATTGCTTTTCTTGCGTTCGCCTTATTTATTTCTATCTCACGCTGAGCTGGTAGCCTCCTCTGCGTACTCGACGTCTGTTTTCTTTATCGTCTACCCCGGTTGCGGTCATGCCACACTCGTCAAAAGTACCTCTTAGCTGTCCATCTCCATTGCGTTTCTAGTCCTGATTTCGCCAGTAATGTTCACAGAAAGCAACCTGAAATGGTATAACCACAATGCACTCAGAGAAAGAAATGTCGGAAATAACAAGGTATCGTATTTATAGAAATACATTATATCTGTCTGCCTGTCGTCTCACAGGCCTCTGAAATTAGTATTCGTTTCTGTTGTCTATCCGCATACATGTACAGGACCCCTTTACCCGACTTCGAGATGTGTTGTTGGCCGTATATTTGTAAAGACCCGTCAACGCTCGATGGGCGATGCGGTTAATATCGCGCCGACCGCCTGTACTTGCTATGATTTTTTTCCCCCGGGATCTATTTAGGCTGATCGATTTGAGAGCCCTGATCATGTTTTTTTTTTTTTTTTTTTTTTTTTAAAGTTATCTACTTCGATGAGGATTCGAACATATGACCACCGGGTCAGCAGCCAAGTGTGCTACCATTGAGAGACCGCGACTGGCATTTATCCCCAAAGCAGACGATGAATGTGTTCCACATTTGTCGATTGGGGGGTGGGGGGGGGGGGGGGGTTCCTGTCTTTTTGAAAAATATGTCGCATGGCAACATACGATGTGATTCATGTATCATTTAACAAACATTAAGGAAGATAAATTTTAGGCTTTTGAACTTACATGTTACAGAAAAATTCTTAGAATGCAGCGAAATAGGAGGGGTGGGGTGTGGAAGAAAGAGCCATTCTACAAACATTCTACGGGATCTTATCATCAGTAAACCTGGTTTATAACAAGTAATTATCGTGTCTTGAAAACTAAAATAAGTTGACCCCATCAAACGTCACAGTATTTAGACAGAGCATTAATGGAAGGAAGGCCAGGAAAGTGGTGTGCTGGGGAAACCCAACACGATGGAGGGCACAGGACAATAACGACGCCTTAAGCTTAGACATTCATGAGGCAGGGGATCTGACGAAGGATTAAGAGCCTTTCTGGTGAGCTGTAATGAAAGCGACTTCCTGCAAAGAACTTGCAACATGATTATGATTATGATAATCAGTGAAGGAATGGCCAAGGTGTTAGCTTTCCCTGTTGTAAATGGACCCTGGCGAAGTGTCCCAACTCCCTTAAACTTTGGACAAAATGTTTAAAATGTTAATGTCCTTTTGGTAACTTTGTAGACCCAGTCTGCCACTGGTGATGATGATGACTGCTGGTATTATGCATTGACACAGGCAGAATGTCTTCACGGTAAATCCGTTACAAAGCGGAACAAAAGGTTTCATATTGGCTATTAACACATTAAAATAATCTTCCGTCTCCAAGATGAACAGGAAAAACCACAACATCCCTTCCCTGCTACCTACAGCTAACTAACTGACAATCAAAGCAGCCATCAAACAAATCAGAGCGCGTTTGCAGAAATGACAAGCCCATTCACCATTATTGTAAGTCCGCAGTCTGTTGGGTCCGTGGGTTGTGATTATGAAGGACCCATATGTTGTTTATATGGCAGGCAAATAGTAGCTGCCAGATAACATATTCATACCGGCTGTTTACTATCAGCGTAAAACATCTGCATTATCTCAATGACACGGCGAGCATAACATGGGAATTAGATGCCTGAGAGCAACTGTGGCACGTTACACCAGATAAGTGCAGTGAAAGGAGTGAAGGAAATTGTAGTATTGCAAACATATCCAGACACACAGATTAGTGTATATGACATGCAATATCGTCAGCGGGGCGACTCTATGAGTGTAACAGCTTTGCCGTGTACATAGATATCATGTGTAAAGGTTAGACGTCGACGTGGCAGAAAGAATCAGGGCGCTCGCTCTTAAACTTCCAGTATGTTGATGGCGGGGTAAGGCGTTTAATTCCTGCACCAGCGTTGACTTCTAGCTTAGAAAGCATTGGTAAACTATTGAACGTAGTATTGCCTCAAAAATCAACCTGGGGTTGATAGCAACGTCCTGTGGGAACGATTAGTAGTATGACTCTTCGCTGGCTGTTGAACGAGGGAACGGAGCACGTATGGGAATGTCCTGAGTGCAGTGATGTCGGTTCTTAACTCAACTCAACTTATTTATATTACAAGTTTGATAAAGTATTCATTCATTCAACATACAGGAAGAATATATAGCAAGGAATATCCTAGGTATACAGTTGAAAAGAAGGATGGCAAGAGAAAAGAACAACTGAAATTACATAAATATGACTGGCGCAGAGATAACAAAATGCTATCAGAGATATAGGAAAACGCCTTCGCGTCATGTCCCAAGGGGGCCCGCCCCTGAGACTGTAAAGAAGTTAATGGGGCCGAAACTTTCGAGGGGGGTCTTTTTCTGATGATCGGAAGCCTCCTGTCTCTGTCTGTCTCTCTCTCTCTCTCTCTCTCTCTCTCTCTCTATATATATATATATATATATATATATATATATATATATATATATATATATATATATATATATATATATATATATATATATATCAACCGTGAGACGGATTTCAAGTAAGACCCATGCTAGTAACACATACATCAATTGTGATGCTGGCACCCTGTCGATGTAGCAGAAGAAGAAGCAACCTATATAGAAGCTCTCCGCCGTCTATCTCCAACATCGGATATTAATCTTTAAACACATTTATTGTCTCGTCTTGTCCTGTTTGTCGATATGACTGTAAGAATTGGGAAGCCCATACGATACACCCTCAGCTATCCCCTGTATGAAATATTCATCATTCGACGCGCGCTTTGTCCATTGTTGATTTGTTATCCCATAAATACTTCATTGATAAGAGTGTAAATAATGATTGTGTATGTAATATTTCACGCAGCGTTCCCGGACTTTCTCGGATCCTACAAATTTTGGTAGTGTTATCTAGAGGTGGAAGCTGCGGTAGCGTAGTGTTTAGTTCGCTTGTCTGCCAAGACTGTGGTCCTGGTTCGGTCTCTAGTAGAGGCGGGTTTATTTCCCCAAGTACTACAGCCCTAGTTTAGTTTAGTTTAGTTTACGGATCAACATCACGGCACACGGGTATAACCCGTAAGTGCTCCATTCTACTCCTAACTCAAGCCTGAGTCCGGAGAATCTCAGCTCAGTGCACGTACTCCGTAGCACCGGTGAGGATCCTGAAATACTGTGGGTAGATTTTTAACTAGAATTTTCCCGGGCAGCGCCGTTAGGCTACTCTTTTTCGATTTCCAACTGTAAGGGATTTTTTACGTGTGCAACAATACACACGGGCGTCTGATCTCACTGCCAGAGACCAAGGGAAATGTTGTTACTAGAAGTCCACGTGAAAAATCCCTGGCCCTCACCGGGGTTGAACCCGGAACCTCCAGCACTCGATGCGGACACCATACCCCCAGACCACTCATCCCCCTTACAGCGTACGGTCGACTAATGAAAATGGGTACCAGACAATATTCAGAATGGTCGTGGGAATTATCTGGTAAGGATAGGCGACGAGGAAGGGAACTGGCCTTCTCACCTTATATGTTCTGGTCTAGAATATGCTACGGCCTAACTCTTTACACCCCAGTAACAGTATCTGCTGTGGTGCTACTTTTTATGGGGAGATTGGTGTTATATTTAGGACCTCTTAGTGCAGTGGTTCTCAACCGGTGGGGAATTCCCCCCCCCCCCAGGGGGGAATTTCAGGGTTTCCAGGGGGGGAATGAAGACCATTTCAA
Source organism: Cepaea hortensis (assembly GCA_963921405.1). Lineage (NCBI taxonomy): Eukaryota > Metazoa > Mollusca > Gastropoda > Stylommatophora > Helicidae > Cepaea > Cepaea hortensis. Next base: position 36,513,051 of record OY992893.1, read on the forward strand.
GATCGTGTTAATACAAGAACCGATTACTTGACATAGTTTTTCCCTTCATACTTTACAGTTATGTATGTCTCGTCCTTCTAAAATTCATTTTATAAAGTAAGTAGACCCACAAATCATGTTTTATGTGGATGTCTAGACTTGTTTTAGTATATGCTATTACATTTGCCTTCCACTTTTACGTATACTGTGTAGGGGTGAGGGGATTTTTAGATAGGAAATATGAAAAGGGGGGGGGGGAAATGACGTTCTGAAAATACGGTGAAGGGGGGAACGGGCCAAATTTTTTATAGGAAGGGGGGGGGAGGGAATGGCGTTCTGAAAATATGGTGAAGGGGGGAATGGGCCAAAAAAGGTTGAGAACCACTGTCTTAGTGGTATAACCTCATGGAGGTACAGGGTCCGATTACCCTCCAGATGATTAGCATACTGAAGAGGTCTTCGCGCGGGCTGTGTAAGTCGTGGCTGTTGGTCTTCTGCCATCATCATGGAACATTTGTACAATCGCAGTGTCTTAAGTTTGCAGATGTCGGCTGGTGAGCCAGGCTAGTGTTTCTCGGATGCTCCGTGGAAAGGAGAGAGAGAATTTTGTTGGTCAGTATGATACCACCGAGGCAATTAATTACTCGCCTTAAGATCCCTATTATGATTATGTTACAGGTGCATTGCTTTACACTCCCTCGCGCGATCACTCTCCCAGTCTGTCTGGATCTGTTCCTGTCTGCATCGCCTTTTAATCTCTCTCGTTGAATTTATTTCTCACTATTGTTCTCGTTATGTCTACCTTTCTCGCTCTCTTTTTGTCTCTCTCTCTCTCTCTGTCTCTCTCTCTCTCTCTCTCTTATATCTTTCGCTCTCTTTTATATGTATATATTTCACTCTCTTTCTATCTACCTCTGTTCTCACTCACACTCTTTCTTGCTTTCTTTCTGTATCTCTCGCATTTTTATTTCTCCCCTGCTCTTTACCTCTTGTTCTGCCTCTCTCGCTCTTTACCTCTTGTTCCGCCTCTCTCGCTCTGTACCTCTCGCTTGTTCTCATTCTTTCTACCTCTCTATGTCTTTCCCTCTTGCTTTCGCTGTTTTTCTCCCTTTTGTACACATTAATCCATCAGGCCTCATAATCATTTGTTCATAACTTTTTCCCAATGTTTTTTAAAGTCTTAATTAACTCTTATCTGTTCCCGGTACGTGGCTATTTTCTGTTCAGTTGACTTTTCTTTAGTTTTGCCTGTAGCTGTCGTGTCCTCCTTTAAAGTGTCGTCCCTGGAGTGAAGAGAGTCGACACCCACATTATAATATTTTGTTCCTCTCACTATTCTGGAGAATCCACCAGCTTCCGTCCAACACACTCCACCAGCCTATGGACACCTTTTCCTATCACTCTCTCACTGTCGTACTATGCCCCCCTTCTCATACTTCCCCAACGCAACATACTCAACAACTCTTGCTTCTAAAAATTAATAAAGAGTAATTTATTAAAATAAAAGTGTAACGTATATGAGACGTGTATGTGAAGAAAATGTGTGACGTGTTCTATAAAGTGTGTAGACTCTGACTCTCAGACAGCAACCCAGTCAGCTGATCCCAGCAAAGATAGACCACAGCACGTTACGTGAGAACATGTACTTCTCACCCGTTGCCGAAACCATCTTGCCGGATACTGCTTTGCCTCTGTAGACCTCTGGTAATCCAATTTCATGAACATCCGAAATAGACACCGGTGGTATTAACAGTTAATCATGGACCGGTTGCACTCTACACAATGTCCGTTCCTAACGTTCCTTAACAAACTGCACAAGTCTTTTGTAGTGTGTACGCAGTTAGTTAGTTAGTTAGTTAGTCGACAGATCATCCTCGTTGCACATCGAACCATTCAGTCCATAAGTGCTAATTTCTAATGTTAATTGTTGCTGTACTAACACTAGGTACTCTTAGCCGGTTCTCGGTTCGTTACTACTGTCTAATGCTGTGTGGTGCATCAGTATGCATCACTCTCTTTGATGAATCAATTTCCTTCTAGCGTAAGTTACGTTCTGTATGCAACTCTAGTGACTCTTGAACTGGTGTTCTTCCCTTTTGGATTTGATTTTTCCCCAAAAACTTGTTGAGTTTCCTTGGATCTGGTAGGGAACCTAGGATAGAAACAACACATCTGGTGATAGTACTAGTCACTGATCCTTTCGGCTGAGTGTAAGCCTATCACCTTGCTTAATGATCTTTAGCTAACAAGACTTAGTCATAGAGCAGATTAGCTACCCACCTAGAGCCGAATCAGGCTATGACAACGAAAAAATCAGCAAACAGAATGCGGAACCCCGCCCACCAGGGACACCTACGGGAAGATCCCAATTATCCCTCATTACTCAATTCTCAACTAGTAAAGCTTATCAGCACTTCACTAATCTATTCTAGCTAACAGAGCCACGTATCACTTCACTACTCTAGCTAGTTTCCACTAACAGTGCTAATCATCACACTATAGTTTAACAAGGCCAGTCTATATTAATTATAACGAATATATATATAATAGGTTATACCTTACGGCACTGCAGTTTACACTAAATTACATCTAATGGTAGCCATACAGGCTCGTGTAAACTAAATCAAATATCTCCTTCACACGTTAGATGTTCTAACTGCTGCAGTGACAAGCATGTCTGCCTAGATCCACATTTTCAAGTTTCCCCAGTTGGTCCCAACTCGGGTTTTTATGGCAACTCCTAAAGTTGGCCACGTGACGTTATCCTTTATTCCCCACACAGGTGGCACAGTGGCAGATCATCCCTTGTCAGGAAACTATTTTCCTGGCTTAAGTCCTGTCAAAGTTGTCAGTAATAGTTTAGATTCTCAAAACAAGCCAGCGAGTTTCTGTCGAGTTACAACAAAGAGTTGCAAATAACCCCGTCAATCCTCTCGATGTGCCGGAAACCAAGAATTGACAGATGCACTGTTTTCTCCCTAGTCGGGCACTTCCGACCTGTTGATAAACTGTCAATCTTCTGTTCCGTGGTGACAATCCCAGCAGCCATTTCCGTCTGATGTCCGGCAGTATAGATGACAAACGGAACCATTCCATATCCTAAGCCGACAATCATATGTGATTCTAACTGTTAATGAACTGCCAACTCGATGTATCCATTCCTTCTCACTCACCACCAAATGTGTTTATGGGCTGACACGATGTAACCTGTGCAGCTGTGTTTACTCTGTTAGTACGACTTTTGTGGCCTAGAAAATATACGCCACGCAAACGTCGGTATTATTATCTGGTTAACTCATGGCGAGCTCGTGACAGTAGCCAACCCTCTCTTTAAAGAAACAAGTAACAACTTTCAAATTTTAGTAAGCAATGTTATTCAAGTTATTACCCGGACAGCGCTAGATGCAACAACGTTTCAATCTGTTCGCATCCTTTGTAGGCGCTAATAGAATGCAGGAAGGCGTTTTCGCCAAAATACAGACAAGAGAGACGGGAGAAAAACTGGGGCCACTGGCAGATACATTAAGACAGACGGTTATTTTAACGTATACATCATGAAGAAAACATATGCATGCAGTACATTTGATAATGACGTTATTATTGTTGTTGATTCATAAACAGGCGTTTGCCTTAACGCTCCACAGACAGTGAATTAGTTTTGCATGCGGTGTATCGGGGGGGGGGGGGGGGGGGGGGGGGCGAAATTTGCTGCGAGTTAAGTGTCTTATGCTGCTGTGTATCTTCCAGTAGAGCGTAGGCCCACAACCAACCCACTCCAAGCCCTTCTTATTTTTGTCAAAGAGCCGTCATTTGTAACCCTCTTTCATATTCTCCAATGTTTTGTATCTCCTTTAGCTGCTGCCTTGTCCTCTCTATATTATTCATCCCTATTTCTATTCTTCGTTTGTTTTAAGTCTCTCTCTCTCTCTCTCTCTCTCTCTCTCTCTCTCTCTCTCTCTCTCTCTCTCTCTCTCTCGCCCCGGGTAATCGGACTTTCTAGTTATTCTATAACATGTTTTCTCATTGTGTGCCTATCCAGCGGCAGCATCTTTTCCTCACCCCTTGATTGGTTAGAATTTAGGTCACTTTTGTAAAAAAAAAAAAAAAAAAACTTCTGTAAAACAGCAGCTCCGTTTTGGTGATTCTGTCATACCATTTTAGTCCTTCTCTTCTGCGCAGACTCCTACGCTTTAAATAATCTTTAGCCTCCCTCCTTGTCCTCCCTATATTATTCATCTCTGTGTGTGATTTAAGTCTCTCTCTCTCTCTCTCTCTCTATATATATATATATATATATATATATATATATATATATATATATATATATATATATATATATATATATATATATATATATATATAGTGTGTGAGAGAGAGAGAAGAGAGAGAGAGAGAGAGAGAGAGAGAGACGTGACATTAGTCTATTCATCATTTCCTTCTTAGTTGCGGCCCCCCCCCCCCCCCCCCCCCCCCCCCCCCCCCACTGCACAGGGGCTTAAGGTGGTCTAGTTTTGCTATTGTGTAAATCTGCTTTTTTTAAAAAAAAAGTCTTTCTTTCCTCTATTTGAAAGGGTTTCCGTACCTTTGTTTTCGAAATGTTGCAACTATTATTGTAGAAGTTACTGTTTCACATCCTGTTAGTTCTGTCTCTGCCTCGTTAGATAGCATAATGCCACTCCTTTACTGTTAGTGGTATTTTCCTCTGTATGGCCTGAGAACAACACTGCCTGTGTTTAGAATATTGCCTCAGCGCCATTCCAATTTGTTTCACTTAATCCCAGAATGTTAATCTTATAATTCCCCTACCACCTGTGCTGTCTTTCGCAATGTATACATACTTCTAACATTCCAGGTGTCAATTCTGGGGATTTTCATAGGTGAAAGAAGGTAAGTCGGCTATCCCCACTCCTTAGGCTTTCTCCACGTGGCACCATACTTCTTCTAGGACACCGTGGTTAGTTTTCTTTAGACTTGCTCATGGTTGGTTGGATTTTCCAGCTGAAGTTTTCAACGGGACGCGGTAGCTACACTAACTCCCAATAAACGCCTCTTACGACATGCATGGGTAGGTTTGCAGTGCTCCTATTTTATGCTCCCCTTGTGGTTCCGGTTACACACGTGCGGACAAAAAGTATAATCTATATTAACTCTCTCTCTAACTCTCTCTCTCTCTCTCTCTCTCTCTCTCTCTGTCTTCACCCCCCCCCTCACCCCACCATAAGACCGTGGTCGACATAGAGAAGGTACATAATTTTATTTTTTTCCCCTTCTCTTAGCTTCCAGCTGGTAAACTTAATTACAAATTAAAATTAACTCCTCGCAGAAGTTCTGAATGCGTGTCCGACCTTGCTTCTTGTCTCTTTTAAACCAGACCGACTTTGCATCTCGTCCCATTTTTCAACTTATCCATTTCTGTCAGAACTTTATCATTTCATTTTCTAGCCATCCTAAACACTCATTACATTAAAAAGAACATATCTCAATAGACGCAGATTTCTACCCCTCCAGCCCTGGCTTAACCAATTTTTTGTGTCGATTACAAACGCCTCCGAGACAACGCAACGAAATTAATTCCGACTTCCATTGGTGTATTTGTTAAGATAATTACTGGAATCATTTTTGTGAAACAGGTAACTATATATGAAAACGTGTTTATATGTGGGAGTTCTTCTTCGGCTTGACTATCTTGTCAAGCTTTTATCTGTAAGCACAACCTTGTTCCTATTGGTCTATCTCCGATTATATCAGTCTTTTTTTTTTTACCAATTTCTTTTAGATCTAGTTCCGAGTTATCCTTTGCCTGGGCGCCCATCTTGGTCTTATACCTTGAGTTTGTTTAGTCTATGCTTGTGTGTGTTCCTATTGAATACACTGGTTCATTATAATAAAAACGGCTGTACCCTGGATTTCACAACGTTAAAAGCTCTCTCTCTCTCTCTCTCTCTCTCTCTCTCTCCCTGTGTGTGTGTATGGTATATATATTTTCTATTAGTTGTGCGTTTCGTTTGATCCCTTCCTTATACACTGGTGTTAATTCTTTTGATATCCTTTTATCGATTACGGAATCTTCATTTTCTCGTTACATTAACAATGTCAGCAAAATAGACCACTGCATGCCACGCGTGTTGCTTTAAAATAAAGAGAATAGAAATTACTACTGGGATGGTCAAAAATTGTTTTGTATATACTCTGACCAAATGTCACCAGTAAGAGGACGCGTGGCGCTACATTTTGGACACTCTTGGAGAGCCAGTCACGAGTTGTTTGGAGCTACAAGGCACTTTGTTTCAAACTACCATAGTTGAACAGAAACTATAATGTGCATTGATTTCACTATTAAGACTACTTCATTTAGAAGTAGGCTGTTGGTTGTTAGGTGCTGATTGCTCACTTCTTCTGAGTTCACTTGTTTGTTTACTTTGTCTTAATTGTGTTGTCTAGGTTTGCGAGACCGTGCATTAGTGAAATGTTTACCTTACTCGTAGCAATAGGAAATCATGCATTTGTGAAGTGTTCGTCTACTCGTAGCAATAGGGGATCAAGCATTATGAAGTCTCCATCTACTCGTAGCAATAGGAGATCATGCATTAGTGAAGTGTTCATCTACTCGTAGCTATAGGAGATCATGCATTAGTGAAGTGTTCATCTACTCGTAGCAATAGGAGATCATGCATTAGTGAAGTGTTCATCTACTCGTAGCTATAGGAGAGCACGCATTAGTGAAGTGTTCGTCTACTCATAGCTATAGTAGATCATGCATTAGTGAAGTCTCCATCTACACGTAACAATAAGAGATCACGCATTAGTGAAGTGTCTGTTTACTTGTAGCAATAGGATATCATGCATTTGTGAAA